>WOFM01000271.1:591554-690320 GCA_011428145.1 Ericerus pela | reverse complement strand
GAAAGTCAATTTCAGTGACACAACTTTTAGTATGTCTAAAATTGAAAATGATCTACAAGAAATTAATCCTAAAGATAGAAATTAAATATTTTTCCATGATATGCAAATTAAATGAAGTACCCGAAAATTTAAATGATGTATTAAAAAGTAAAAATAAATCTGAGTGGCTAAAAGCAATTGATAAAGAATTAAAATCGCTAAAAGATAGTGACACTTTGGAATATGTAAAAAGACCTAAATTTACTAAAACTATAGACTCTAGGTTGGTATTTGTCAAAAAGACCGAAGGTAATGGTAACTTACTTTATAAAGCACGTTTAGTAAGTCGTGGGTATAAGGATAAAAATGTGTACGATTACTCAGAAATATATGCTCCAACTTTAAGCATTGTGGAAGTTAGAACCATATTAGCTATTGCAAAATAAGTTAGGTTGGGATGTTATTCAAACCAATGTCATACGAGCATTCCTAAATGGAGAACTTGAAAAATACATTTTTAAGGAAATTCCTGATTGTGTTGAAAAGAGCGATGAGTTCAAACGTCCACATGTGTGTAAACTTGAGAAATCATTATATAGTCTCAGGGTCAGTCCCAAAAGATGACATGTAAGATTTAATAAAGCTATGTCTGACATGAAATTCATAGTACATTAAGGTCAAGCAAATATCTACTATTGGGAAAGAAATTCTACTTTTGTAATTATTGTTGCATATGAGGAGCGCTTTTCTAAAACGGCTTAAGTCAGTCAAATATAAAATTTGAGTTATTAGCGATTCTATTGACTACAGGTGGAAATACACTATATTCCTTCTTTACAATTCGCAATATCTAAATACTGACTGGAGTTCTATGCAGGTAAAATTTTGAAATTACAAATAGTTTTTCCAAAACGGCTTAAGTCACCTTAATGCATTGTTTATGTGATAACAGTCCTATGACCGAGTGTAATATAGTTTTAGCTCTTTTTTAAGGGTTATTTAATTGAATTTTCTACGTTTCTGAAATGGCTGAATGCGAAAGTGATTCGGTGAGTTATTCAACATTGTATAACGTCATGATATTCAGGTAGAGATGGGCAATTTTTGATTCTATTGAAATGAAATAATTTAGGATCCTGATCGTGAAACTGCAACACCAAGTGGCAATGGAAGTTGGAAACGAAAAAAGGAATGGTTGAAACATCAGAAAAGAACTATTTGAAACAGTCCGGATGTAAAAACTTCTCCATTTATTGCATGTAATCATGGAACAGCTGGTTTGTGTTACGCTGGTTACTTGAATCAAGGAGATATTGATGGTATGGTAGAATTTCTATATTACAGCTGTTTATTTATTTTAATATATGCAGAGAATGTAATATGATTATTATTGCGATTCCTAGCTTTCCGCTCGCATATTCACAAAGGAAGGGAAGATTATATGACGCAGAATGCTTTCATTGTTCAGTACATTGATCCATACATTCCTGTACAAAAATGTCCATGAAATGCAGAGCCAAAAGGACGATTGAGTTGTCGATATAAAATTAGAAAATTGGACGGATCAGAAATAACAGTGTGCCAAAAAACATTTTGTAGTGTAACCGGTTTCAGTAAGTACCCACTGTGTTGGTGGCTTCAGGCAGAAAAACAAGGTTGACCAAAGAGTTTATTTTGTATTGCAGGTCCAAAACGAGTGAATAACATTGCACACCAACAATTTGAAAGTGGAGGTGTTCTGAAAGAGAGGCGTGGTGGTTCGCAATTCACAGCGGCCCAGAGAGAAATTCGACTATCGATCATCGATCATATTAAACGACTACATGTTATTCCTAGCCACTACAACCACGCAAAGTCTGCAAAGCAGTATCTACCTCATTATCTCAGTGTTCCAAAGTTATGGAAAGTATGGAAAGAAGAAAGGCTGTGTTATCACTCACAAGTCACATCATTATCTACGTATAAGAAAATTTTTTGTACTCGTTTCAATCTGTCTTTCTGAATGCCGCGAACTGATGTTTGTTCTACATGTGTGGATATCGCAAACAAAATAGCTGCTAAAAAAAGAGAAGGCAAGAAGGAAGAATATCATGCTCTGAAGGTACAAATGAAATTACATAGGCTGCGCGCTGCACGATTCTATCAGGAACTGAAGGCTTCCAAAAACAAATGCGATGTTTTGTGTGTAACCTTCGACCTTCAAAAAAACTTATGCTTACCAAAACTTAATGTCACTGAGGCTTACTATTCTTGCCAACTTTGGCTCTACAACCTGGGCATAGTTATCCACAATGTGTACCAATCTAAGAGAAATATTTTTTTCTATACGTGGCTCGAATCACAAAGTGGTAGAGGATCCAATGAAATCATTTCGGCTCTATCGAATTTCCTTAGAAGAATACGTAAACGGATTCAGAAAAGGGGATACAAAAAGTTAGCTCTGTTTAGTGATTTGTGCGCAGGGCAAAATAAGAATGCTACAATGATCGCATACTTATTGAAGTATGTCAACAGCACAATGAATGTGTTCCGTGAAGTATCCTTCACATTTCCAATTTGGGGGCATAGTTATATGCCTCCAGATTGCGTATTTGGTCGCATTGAAAAAGAAATACGCAGAAAAGAATGTATTGCGTCACCAGAAGGCTATTATGAAATTATGCAGCGCCACGGCCGTCTATACAAATTAGGAGAAAAGTGACAGGTGTATGATTACAAAACAGTATCAGTACAATCTTTGAAATCTATGAAAGATGTACAAATACGAAGTAATCGCGTATGGACATTTATGAAAAACTGCGATATTGTATTGGTGAGCAACTTTTATAGTGGACAACCAACAATTCATAAGCTCTTAAGAGAACCTATGCAACAATTTGTACGATGACATCCAGTGCAGCTGCAGCAAACAACACACGTTAGTGCAGCAAAGAAGGCTGATATGATTAAATTATTGAAGTTTGTCACTCTGACAGAAGAAGAGCATAAATTTTACGTATCTTAACTAGCGACGACTGCAAGAACAAAGGGAGAACCCGTACGAGGGAGGCCACTAGAGATCGCAGGTAGTGAAGATAGTGATGACGAAGTTCTACAACCTTGTACATCAAAAGAAATCCCGGTCCAGATTCGGAAAAGAGGTCGTCCGAGGAAAGTCGTGGAAAATGTAGATAGTGATGACAAAGTTCTACAACCTTGTACATCAAAAGAAATGCCAGTCCAGATTTGGAAAAGAGGTCGTCCGAGGAAAGTTGTGGAAAATTAATCCATTGTAATATCAAATTTGTAAAACACATTCTAAATAAAGACGTCCTTCGATCCAAATTAGAACAACTACATTTTTAGAGTCGAAAAATATTTTAATTTCACCTTCAATCTTGTGTATTATGAAGTGTCCATTCTAATCTATATAATAGGTTTTCCAAAACTACTTTAGTCATTTCAATTTTCCAAAATGGCTTAAGTCAGGTAGGTGACCCTCTTTACACCTCTGCCTAGGTTCACAGCTGTGTTTAGGTGAATAACATTCAACGGTTTCATGTGTTGGAAGGATCAATGTTGCCATGTACACCATTCAAATCTTCTCTTCAATGTGGTCTGCAGGGGTACCAACATTTTTGTTTCTCCTGAAAATCACTTTTGACTGACTTAAGCCGTTTTGGAAAAGCGCTCCTCATATGTCAATGACATTCTTATTACAGGAAATAATAAAGATAAAATTTTAGAAACTCAACGCCACCTAAACAAAGAATTTAATCTTAAAATCATCGGTGAACCTAAGAAATATTTAGGAATAGAAATTAATCGTAATAAGAAGCAACATAAAATGTTTTTGTCACAAAAGCAATTTATTGAATCAATACTTTCAAAATATGGTATGAAAAACTGTAAAGAATGTGATACTCCTAAGGTAACAAATCAAGCAAATAGAAAAGCCAAATATGAACCTAGAATCAAAACAACTTTAAACTTAAAACATCACATTCCATATCGAGAAGTAGTTGGTGCTCTTCTTTATTTAACTATGTGCACGAAACCAAACATTTCTTACTATGTAAATTCTTTGACTCGTAAGTGTAGTAATTACGATATTTATGAATGAATCAAAGTAGAACGTGTTCTAAAATACTTAAAACATACAAAAGATTTTGGTATACATTTTGAAGGAAATAGTAATAACTTTATTAGCTATAGTGATGCTTGATTGGGAATGATAGATTCAGATGGTTTATTTACCTCAGGATAAGTTATACAAATCTTTGGGGATCCTATAGCTTGGGGTACTAAAAGACAAAAATTCGCAGCTACTGAATGAGAATATATGTATTATGTTAAATCAAACTAGCAAAGACATAATATATTTATCAAATTTATGTACTAAAATTCTAAAAAAAAACCGGTTAGTCCCATTATCTTTGAAGATAATCAAGCTACTGTTGAAGCAGTAAAATCAGGTCAATCTAAAGCATTGAGACACTTGGTAAAATTAAAATATAAATATGTATGTAAAGTTTATTCACAAAAATTAATTAACATAAAATGGACTCCAACTAAGGAACAACTAGCCTATGTATTTACAAAAGCTTTACCAAGACCATTATTTGAATGTTTTCGTAATATAATCATGAATGTTATTAATTTAAATTTTTTGATGTGTTTTTTGATTAATAGCATTCCGTGCACTAAGTAAAGATAGTCATATGTTGCAGAGACATGGGGAATAAATATCATTTGTCCAAAATTCCGGATATGTTCCTAAATCAAAATCTCCTCATTCAAATAATTTTTGATAAGTTCATTAACATATAAAATGTATATAACTATGATTTTAGATTCGTTCAATTATGTAAATACTATTGATAATAATAATTATTTGTAATTATGAATAAATGTAATTCGTTTTCATAATTATTGCAAATCATTATTTCTAAATGAAGTAATGTGAAAGAAAGTATTCTGTGTGAAGAATTCATCTATGTTAGGTAATTAAAATTACACTAATTGAAATCTTTATTAATATTATGATGAGTTTAACAACCTATGAAATTCAATGATATTTAGAAGAAATGTTATCTGATAAAAGTCGTGGACTATAATGAGTACCAGGAGGGAGTGTTAGAATTCCAGCTATATATGATGGTCCTATCTTGTTTTCACTAGTACACACTGTACAGTTAATATTATGTACTATGACTATTCTATGTGACTTTATGTACTCATGTTATATGTGAATATTGTGAACTCATTAAGTGAAGTTCACTTCTCTTCTATATATCGTTTAACGGACATCTTAATATACTCGTTTCGTGATTATAATGTTTTATTTAACTCTCCAATAGATATGATGATTTGTCCTTTAAGAAATGTTGAACATGGCAGTTCTCAATAAGCTAGTCTTCAGTTGAAAGTGTTTTATTCGTTACCATTAGTTCTAGTCAATTCAAATTTTAATAACTAGATTGAATTATAAGTTAATTTTATGAAAAAGTAATGAATAAACACCAATTCACTGTTCACAAATTTTATTAACAACCACCATGACAGGCGAATTTAAACAGACAGAATATCATATCACAGACCTTTAGGTAAAACGGCCAAACAAGCTGCACATAGTAAGATAACAGAGTTACAGATTTACAGGTTATAATTATTTAAAAGAACAAGTTCTTCGCATCACAGAACGAACGCAACCATCAATACAACTTAATATAGTTGGTAACAGTGAGTTAACCTAGCAGGTTTGCCACATCGGAAGTATATATCAACACCTCACCCCAAACCTGCGATATTTTTCAAAGATTTATAAATATCACAAAAATAAAAACAAACGTGAACAAAGTGCAGACTCAACAAAAAGTATCAAGTTCAAAATATATAAAACGTATACAAAATATGAATCGACATGCTATAAAAAATATCACGAGTTTAAAATTATATGTATATATATGAGGTAACTAATATAAAAACACAAACACAAAGGTTTAAAATTTTTGTGGTTCACAATCTGATACAACACTCCTAACAAATGGAAAGACAGTTTAAAAATATGTTAAAATATAAATGTGTACGTGCACAATCTGTCGTATGTACAAGGGCAAATGTGTCTATTACCAGACACTAAGGTATTGGGCGTTTTAGGGTTGTTCCCTCAAATGCGCGGCTAAGTGACTTCAGTCAAGCAACAAGTCTCAAAACTTCAAAAATTTTGTACGACCCAATCCTTTAGTAAACACATCAGCCAACGGGTCCAGGGTTGGCACTCTTTTCATACTTATGATTTTGGCATCAACGTAGTCTCGGACAAAATAAAATTTTATGTCGAGATGTTTCTTACTAATTGAGCCATTGGCAAATTTGATACAATTATCATTATCCTCAAATATGAGGCACGGAGACGAAACATTTACATACATATCCAATAATATATTGCGCATGGCAACTGTGTCGAGTACACAGTCGCAAAGAGTCATAATCTCAGCATCGGTGGTAAATAAAGTGACGAGAAATTGTTTACTGCTTCTCCATAGTATTAAATTACTATAAACAAATGTACAATAACCACTGACTGACCTACGAGTAGTCGGACAATTGGCCCAGTCAGCATCAACATATTAAATAATCTGTTCACAATTAGGAACACTTCGATAAATCAATTCTAAATGAACAGTGGTAACTAGGTACTTCAATACTCTGAGCAAGTGCGAATAGGCAACCTTATCAGTATTACACTGGAATTGTCCAAAGTAAGATACGGCTTAACAAATATCGGGCCGTGTCCCAAGCATAACGTACATCAAGCACCCAAGTAGCTCCTTGTAACGAGTGCACAATGTTTCATCCTTTTCCCTATTGCCATCAATAGATAGATACAATTTCTCCTCTATCGGTGTGTAGACAGGGTTACAATTTTGTACTTTAAATTTTTTGGCTACTTTATTTATTAATTGTAATGTTTTACTGTGTTTATTATAACTAATTTGCAACCCCAAATACGATCTTACATTGCCCATATTGTGGGTCTTGAAAGTGCTGTTGAGTTTTACTTTAATATCTGATATTATCTTATCATTCGGTCCACATATCAAAATATCACCAACATATACGAGGATGAAAACAGCACCTTCTGAATTTTAACTAAGATACAGACATTCATCATGTCTAGACGATACAAAACCAATGGAAGTGATGAACTTCTTCCATTTTTCAAACCAGGCTTCAGGAGCTTGTTTTAGTCCATATAAAGCTCTATTTAATTTTAGGACCTTTCTATCACGATTTACGTTAAGGTAAATACCTTCAGGAATTTCCAAGTATACCTCATCATGCAGTATTCCATTAAGGAAGGCATTTTTAATATCTATTTGTGAAATAATATAATCATGAAAATTATAATAAGATAAAAGTGTGTGGAGCGTACTCATTTTTGCAAATGGTGTGTACAGTTATTTAAAATCGAATACCTTATTTACCTCAAAGCCACAGGCGACCAAACAAGCTTTGTACAATTTAACACCATCGCTATCCTCTTTTACTTTAAATAGCCATCTACTACTGATGGGTTTCACGTTACGAGGACGGTCGACTAATGTCCAAGTATTGTTAGCATGAATCGCCTCCAATTCCTTGGCAATTGCCACCTCCCAATCAGACCTATTATTTGAGGCAGTAGCCTCCTGAAAAGTTTGAGGAAACTCATTAAAAACAGAATATGCATAATGACACAGGTCATCTGCATTCGGCTCATTAATAATGATATTTTCTATATTTTCAATGTCCCATGCACTTACTTTACGTTTATTTACATTAACCTCATTTGAGTTTTCATTTACGTTAGTTTCTTCTTGATTTGTAGATGCAACCTGTTCTACATTTTTATTATTTATACTAGAATTTTTAATAAATTTACTTTCATCAAAGGTTACATCTCTAGCAATGATTAATTCGTCATTGTTGGTATTCAACAAGCGATAGCCTTTTGGGTTATATCCCACGAAAACCATAGACATACTTTTACTATTAAATTTATCAGTTCTTTTCTCCTTCGGGATTAAAGCGTAGGCGTCACAACCAAAGACTCTAACATTGGACAAATTGACCTCTCTATTGTACAAAGCCTCGCTGGAAATTCGCACCTATAGTTAAATGTTCGATTGTAAAGATATACTGAGCATCTCACAGCCTCCAACCAATATTTGTTATCCATCTTAGCATGCAACAGCATCGTGCAAGCCTTCTCAATCAATGTTCTGTTGAAATGCTCAGCACGGCCATTCATCTGCAGACAATACGGGACAGTATTACCAATAACAATGCCAAGTAGCTTGTATTGTGTTTTTAGTCGCACGTTCATATACTCAGTGCCATTGTCGCATCGAATTTCATTAATACCTCGACCAAACATGTTTCTGACCTTGGCCTTATAGTCGAGGAAGGACTCAAAACCCTGTTCTTTGCTCTCAAGCAAATAAATTGTTGCAAAAGCAGTAAATTCATCAATAAATGTTAACACAATGTTTTCCATCGAAACTGGTAGTTTTCATCGGTCCAATAAGATCGGTGTGAATTAACTGGAGAGGACGAGAGGTTTTAATTATTGAACTATTGTGAGGAAATTTACATTGTTTACCTTCCACACAGGACTTACAAAAATTTACATTATCATAATTGAAGTTTCCTATAATATGGGCCTTTGACATCTTTTTCATTATTCCAAAGTTTGGATGCCCCAACCGAGCCTGCCACAGATTAACATTTTCATCAGATTCATTTATGTATGATTTTGAAAAATCTTTTAAAAAGAAACGAACATTATATAACTGTTGTTCTGATGACTTACTATAATTTATGAGCTCACCAGTTTCTTCACAAACGAGTTTAGCATTGCCTTGTGTGTCAAAATTTACACTAATCCCTGCCTGAGTGAGCTTTCGGATAGATAGAAGGTTGGTGGGAAATTCTTCAGAATAAAACACATTATTAATTTTGCATCTCTTGCCCATTTCTGACCAACATACAATAGTACCCACCTTTGTGGCTTACACGAACATATTATTATGTTTATAAATTTTTATTTTAACCGGATTCTTTAACGTTATACTTTTTACAAACAGACTATCATCATTTACGTTATAATTAGTTGCTCCAGAATTGAGCTTAAATAATACCTCTGTCTCTGAATTTGACTTATCTGACGAATTATTAGAACACATAAACGAAACATTATCATTTGAACCTGATCTATTATTATTAGCGGACGATGACCTCAAACTACCACCATTATTATTATTATTATTTCTACAGAACCTAGCAATATGACCAAAACAATTACAATTTAGACATTTGACTTGTGGGTGATCAGTACCACGATCATTACCAGAGTTATTTGCCTTCAATCGGCAGTCACGACTAATGTGATCTGGTTTGCCACAGTTAAAACATTTAAAATTACGATTAGACGAAGAATAATTACTATGATTAGAATGTACGTTACCAAAACGTTGATTACCATCTCGTTGACCATTATTTTGACCATTACCATCGTTATGTCGATGACCTGAACCAAAATTACGATGACCAGCACCATTTGAGTGATGACCATTTCCACTGGGTTGACCAGCAATCTTAGCAGACTGAGATTCTGCAACTTTCGGTGCTGATGATGGACCTTTCACCTTAGTGTATTCGTTCAGCAACTTCATTTTGACACTTTCAAGATCTGGATTATCTTGATTTTCCAGAATAGCAACCACAGTATCGTAGGATGATGGAAGTGACATCAAAATCTGCTCCACTATATCCTGCATCTCGAGATTAATATTAGCAGACTTCATCTTAACAATGAGATCCTCAAAACGGTGCAAATTTTCTTCAAAATTTCCACCTTCTTTTAATCGCAAGTTGGTGAATTCTCGTTTCAGCATAATTCTGCTAGAGGTACCGGACTTTAAATAAACACGATCTACCTTTTCAATGATTTCATGTGGCTCAGTTATATCTTGAGCATATGAAAGATGCAAATTGGCAAGAAAACGAATAATCAACGACATATATTATTCAGCTCTTTTACGATAATCACGATTAATACTACCGGCTTTTTCTCGTTCTAGCAAATCAGCTAAACCTTCGCCTCTAACAGTCATAAATAATCGAAATTGCCATCCTTCATAATTGGATCCGCTGAAACGGTTGAGACCACCACTTTATTCCATCACATCCAGCTTTGTATAAAACGGTACAGCTGGTTCCATAATTAAGCAATTAAAGCTAATTATCAACAAAAAACATGAAAAACAAAAATGTGCGAGAACAATAGGAACAATGGGATCGCATCCCAGTACAATCTTGCCATCAAACAACCGATCAATTACAAAGATGAGATCACATGAAATAAAATAAAAAACGACATTAATGACTAGATTTACACTTAAGACACAAGGGCAAGCGGGCCTGGGCCCACAACCTGTTGAATTATAAGTTCATTTTATGAAAAAGTAACGAATAAACACCAATTCACTGTTCACGAATTTTATTAACAACCACCATGACAGGCGAATTTAAACAGACAGAATATCATATCACAGACCTTTAGGTAAAACAGCCAAATGAGCTGCACATAGTAAGATAGCAGAGTTACAGATTTACAGGTTATAATTATTTAAAGGAACAAGTTCTTCGCATCACAGAACAAACGCAACCAGCAATACAACTTAATATAGTTGGTAACAGTGAGTTAACCTAGCAGGTTTGCCACATCGGAAGTGTCTATCAACAAACTGGCTGACTGCTTGCGACACTACACACTAACACTGGTACTACGCATTCAGGTTTGTTGTTCTACACTCCTCCTGCACTTGCTTACTAACCTTTAGCACAACTACTTTCAATAACGTAAACTAACAATATTCAGGTTGTGCGAACAAACACGACTTTTTTCATTCGTTCACCCGAGTACGCTGAAACTCATTTCCCACTCAAACTTTAATCTCGTAATGGAGGGAGATCGTTCATCTTCCTCAAACTTGTAATTTATACTTTCAATCATTGCATTACAGTATCTCTAACTAACTTGTTTCTTTCCTTGGATTTCAACCTCACTTCATGGTAGGCAGAGCTGCGATTCCTGAACAGTTAGTACAGAGCGATACTTAATCTTTCATTTTGGTTTTTTGCTATAGTATCCAAAAGTTAAGGGAACTATAAGCCTTTTTTTGTTCAAAAAATTAATTTTTTACGAAGTATAATTTAATTTATGAGTTGTTAACTCAATGGATTTTTTTATCGTTTAATTTTTCGAAAAGTTCAAAGGAAATTATTCGAAGTTAAATTAAATTACGTTGGCGTCAAAATAATTCAACGTCATTTTAATCATCTTCCGAAAAATACTGGATCGTCTTTTTGTGGTAAGGTGAAACAAAAAAGGATTTTCACCGTGGGATTGCAGTTTACTTCGGACCAGGATCGTCTATTACAGTAAGGTGAATCAACAATCAAATTCAAACTGGAAATTGCTGTTACGTCAAACTCAATTATTGTGATCTTCGAACGCCATCATCCGCTAAAAATCATCATCGAAATTTCGTCAATCAAGTGTTGCTGATTCAACCAATCTGTATGCTACCAAGGCTGAAATTTTCTGTGGATGATCTGAGATTAATCCGAATACTGACATACGGGAAAACGCCAATTACTCACAAACTCAACTGGGAAATATTCAACGGAATTATGCAGATTACAGCACTCTCGCTGCCATGTGTGCACCTGTGCACACAAATCTAATTGCCATTCACGCCGTGTGTGCTGTCTTGTACACGGATCATACCAACATATTTTTGATTGTGTGCTGTAGAGAACACAGTTTACATTAAAATAAATGTGATTTTCAGTTTCTACTGGCTTGAATACATCTAACTCTGGAACAGTAGAGAAATTTGGCAACATTGTAACAAAAGATGCGTGTTTCAAGAATGCTATAGAGTAGCATATGAAAAGTACCTTTTCAGCTTAGTACATTGATTGTTTCTCAATTGTTGAGGCATTCCCAAAGGTCTTATCAGTTTCTCAATATTGTATTTACCACCTAGATTGCTCATGGGTGGAAGTATGTTTTTAGCTCTTCAGGCCATGTGTCCTATATTGCACATGGGTGAAAACCTCCCTTACACAGGATGGTATGATGAAAAAATGATAAATATATGTTATCTAGACCCTTCTAAATGAGATTTAAACTTTGGCTCAAAACATTTTTTACACTGATTTTAATGAAACCCAGTCTGGCAGCGAGAGTTTACGGGTAATGTAATTTTCGATACTTTCAAATTATATATTTCATTTACTATTGCGGAAAACGAAGGGATATATTCAGTGATTTTGTGGGATATTGAGCAACATTAGTAATATAAAAATGTTTTTATTATTTTTTTACCTTCAATTTCTAAAATGCTTAATTTCAAAAACCCCCTTTAGTTTGGTAAAAATCAAGTGAAAAATTCACAGGACGATTAAGCTTAAAAATAAGTTCGAATAAAGCAGGTTACAAATGATAAGGTTTTGGAAACAAATTGCTAATTGCACATCAAACTGTGAAGGAACAATAAAAATTAAAGAAAAAGATTATAAAAAATTATTAAATATTTTTGAAAACAAAAAAATAACAGACATAAGAATTAATTTAATTCAATTTCCATTCTGGAAAACATTTTCAGGAGAAATAGTTTTGGAAACTTTCTCAGTGAATATTAGTGGAATAATTCATTATAAAAGAGGTATCGAAGTCGCAAAATTTGTAGAAATTTCAAAAAATATTTTCAGTATTCAAGCTTTGGACTCGATAGAATCTTTCAGAATTTTTCTTGAAAATTTTGAGAGAGAAAATCCTCTTTAAAAATACCTAAAATTACGAAAATTAAAACTTATAATATAATACTAACAGGAAAAATACTTTCATGATTGAAGAAACTTCATAATTTAACAAGTTATTGTCACAAAAAGAAAAAATCCTTTTTCATATTAGACAGGTTTACTTGTGAACTTTTATGTCACAAAATTCTTTAGTTCAAAATACTAATGCACAAACTTGAAAATTTTTTACAATAAAATATTATAGATAGCTTTCAAAAATATTTTTCAATAGATCCTTTGTTATATACACTTACAAGGATTCAAAACCAAACAAGATTTATTCAAGTTCTTTTTTGAAATATATTCTCAGTTGGAATATTTTTTTCTTTTCTTCTCTCTTTTCATATTTTAAAATTTAATATACATACGTATAATATTACAAAAATTAATAATTTAAAAAAAAAAAAAAAAATTATTAATTAAAAATAAAATAATTTTTTTCCAAAGAATAACATAAATTTCTTTTGGAAATTATTTTTTGAAAATAAATTTTATTATTTTATTTCAAAATTGAGTTATCAGAACTAAGCACATTACCAAGTACTCCAGATAGTATGAATACAGCAAGTGAAAGAACCACTACTCCATCCCCTCAAGGAGGATCAGGCTCTGGGAGTACACACCCTCAAGTACATTATGTTATGCTAGCTGAAGAAACCATATGTCCGATACAAGGTACAAGTGGGAAAATATTTGATGGTCAATATTACTTGGACTGGAAACGTATGATTATAGCTCTAATAAGGGGTTTGGGATATTGGGATGTTTTTGGCCGACACCCTGAACTAAAAACTTATATAGAAAATATGGACAATTTGCAATACAGACCATCTTCGAATTCTGCTAAAGCATATTTTAAAAAACAAGAATGTGCAAAAGCATTTATCATGAAACGCATGACATATAATGTATCGAAACAAATTAGAGAATGTAAAACAGTGGATCAAATTTTTGAAAAATTGGATATAACTTATGGTTCTAAAACTAAAATAGTTGCAAATATGGCAAAATCAAAATGGACTGCCTTTTGCTTTACACCAGGCGGAAATATAAGAGGTTTTTTAAATAAATGGGATATTTTAGTACAAGAAGTTCATGATGCAGGGAAAGAAGTATCTGAGGAAGAGGAGTTAGAAAATCTTCAATTAGCATTAGGATACGAACAAACTATTGCAAAAATGCAATTTAATAACCTCCCTGAAAATAGAAAAAATTTAGAAGTATTCAAACAAATATTAAAAGAAGACGGTGATCAAAAAATGAGAGATAAACAAATTAAATTACAATACCAATCGTCTAATAAAATATTCGATAATAATGGGAATAAATTTAGAAATAATAATACAAATTATAATAATAATAAAGACAATAGATGAAACAGAAATAATAATTATAGATGAAATAATAACACAAATGGAAATAATAATGGAAATAATAATAATAATAACAATAGAAATAATAATCCAAGAAATGAAAATAATAATCATAATAATCAATCGCCTAGAAAAAATAATAAAGAAGAAAGAAGCTTTATATGTAATCAAACAGGACATTACAATAATAAATGCCCTGATTATAAACCCGAAAATAAAGAACAAAATAAAGAAAAACCAAAAATTAAAGATAAAAAATAGGAGGAAAGACCAATAAAACTATCATATATGGTTAAAAAATACAATAATAATGAAGATTGGTTTTTAAAAAAATTAATTAAAGATAATACAAAAAATGAAAATTACATACAACTGAAAAAAAAAAAATGTTACTTGATGGGGGGTGGAAGTCCATCTCACATCAAACATTGAAAAATTAATTAATGTAACAAAATTTAAAATACCTGTAAAATTACAATGTGTACTTAAAGATACATATTTATATGCTACACATATGGGAAATATGAGAATATTAGTGGAAAACGAAAATAAAACTCAAACAGCAATTGAATTATTAGAAGTCCATTATGTACCTGATCTGTCATTAGATATTATGTCTGGAATTAAAGTAACAGAATCCGGAATATTACATATGGACCAGGGAAGAGAAAAAATACAAACATATTTTATAGAAACTGGAGACATTTTATTTACATCTTACAAAATTGATGGTGTCTTCCAAGTAAATTATGATTATATAAATATACCAAAAAAATGTATGCCCGAGACTCAAAATCAAAATGATGACGAATGGGATTCCTTTTCTGTCGAATTAGAAATAGAAGAAGAGGAAGAAGAACCCATTAATAATAATAATAATTTAGAAGAAAATAACGAAAATATTAATACTATAATAGAAAATAATAATAATGAGGATAATAATAATAATAATAAAAATATTTCAGATAATTCATTAGAAATAATTCAAAATAACACAAATAACCAAAAAAAAAATTATTTGGCATAGACGATTAGGCCATTTAAATGGGAAATATATGAGATATTTACATAAAGTCACAATAGGAATTCCGAAAACAATTAATTTTAAAGACGATGATTTTATTAATTGTGAAATTTGTAAAATAGCTAATAGCCAACATTTAGGTCATAATAATGTAAGAAATAAACCCCAAAGAAGACTAGAAATTATATCCTCCGATATTATGGGACCCTTCACACCCACAATAGCTAATCAGAAATATATATTGACATTTATTGACAACTATAGCAAATACACCTTTGTGATACCAATATCAAATAAAAGTCAGGTATTCACAGAATTTAAAAATATTTTTTTCTCAATGAAGAATAAATTCCCCGAAATATCAATAAGTCAAATAAGGTGCGACAACGCTAAAGAATATACCGATCAAAAATTAGTAAAATTTTGTGAAGGCAATGGAGTACAAATAGAAAATGTGGTTCCTTACTCACCAGAATTAAACGGAATAGCTGAACGTCAAAATCAAACATTGATGAAAAGAGTAAGAAGCTTACTAATTGATGGTTATCTAGATATTAAATATTGGCCACATGCAATAGCTACAGCTACATACTTAATAAATAGATCACCAACAAGGGTAAACTTAGAATATAAAACTCCATACAAAATTTTTTTTGGCAAAAAACCAAATTTGGATAATTTAAAAATTTTTAGATCCTTCGTATATAGACATATTCCACTTGAAGTTCGACAACAGAATGCGACTAAATCAAAAAACAAAAAAGAGCAAAGAATAGACCCAAAATTTGCACCAAGGGGAGAAAAGGGAATACTGATGGGATATACCACTACAGGATACTGCATTAGAGATCCTTTTTCAAATAAATTTAATATATCATGTGATGCTAAATTTGACAAAAATAAAAATATATCAAGTTTAAAAAATTGCGAACAAGAACTGGTACTTAAACCAGCAAATTTTATTAAAAATATAGTTAACATAAACACCTTTAACATTACAAAAACTATAGATAATAGGTGGATCGAAGATTGTATACCAACATGCTATAGAGATGTCAAAAACAACCATTTCAGAAAATAATGGATGAAAGCTATTGAGGACGAATTTATTTCTCTGGGGGAAATGGACGTCTGGGAAGAGGTGGATTACAATAAATCTTTAAAAACAATTGATAAAAGATGGGTTTTTGTAACCAAACCAAACGATGAAGGATACCACCAACCAAAAGCAAGATTAGTTGCTAGGGGTTTTAAGGACAGAATCGAATACGAATTGGGACAGGTATTCGCCCCAGTCATTCCAATTTGGATAGTAAGATGGTTCCTATCAATCGTTAATAAATATGACTTAGAAATGGTACAATATGACGTGAAAACAGCATATCTAAACTCCCCTACCATAGTCCCCATATATTTAAAACCCCCAGAAGGTTTACTAATTGAAAGTAATAAACTATTAAAACTCAAAAAATCTTTTTATGGCCTAAAAACATCGTCTAAATTGTGGTATAATTTAATAAATGAGTATATTCTAAAAATGAACTTTGAAAGATCTAAAGTAGACAAATGCTTATATTTTAAAAAATCAAATGAAAAAATAATTGTCATGATTACATATGCTGATGACATACTGATAGCATCAAACACACCTGAATGGATAAAAAATGTAAATGATTCTTTTCAAAAAAGATTTACCATGAAAATAATTGATAACCCGAGATTTTATTTAGGATTTTAAATAATGAGAGATAGAAGAGAAAATACAATAACTTTAATACAATCAAGGTATTTAGAAAAAATATTAAAAAAATATAATCAAAACGAATCAAATTTTATAAATACCCCCATAGAAACATCTTTGAAAATTGAAGAAGATGAAAACTGCACAGACGATACAGAATATCGTTCAATGATTGGAGCTCTGTTATATCTAGCTAGAATAACAAGACCCGATATTTCATTTGCAGTAAATTTTTTCTGAAGATTCCAAACAAAATCAAATTCCGAATTAAAAAATCATGTAAGACGAATATTTAAATATGTGAACACGACAAAGGAATTTTCGATTAAGTTCACATCAGATAGTAAAGGCATACACTCTTTTGTAGATGCATCTTATGCCCCGGATGTAAAAGTTTACAAAATAAAAATATCGAATTTAAACTTAGGAAAATCTATATCAGGATTTTTAATATATTTAAATGGGGATTTAATAAATTGGAATGTAAGAAGACAAACGATAGTAGCTACAAGCTCAACTGCTGCTGAAATAATCGCAGTATTTGATGCTTTAGACCACATACAAGTTACATTCCTTTTACAAAAAGAAATATTTGAAGAAAATGACCCTGTAAGAATATTTGAAGACAATATATCACCACTTAGAATAATGTTGAGAGGAGCTCAAAAAAGAACAAGAGCTTTAATGATAAAATGTTATGCCATTACACAATCGGTGGAGGATAAAGAAATCGAATTCAAAACTGTTGGTACAAATTCACAATTAGCAGACATGCTAACAAAAAGTCTTGACAAACAAAAATTTAGAAACTTAGTCGACAAAATATTAACAACATCAAATATATCATAATAAAATTTCTCAAATTCATAATAATATATGGGAAAATCATTTATTCCAAAAGGGGAAGGAATATGAATATTCGAAACTAAATAATATGTCAATTCACAAATCACTGAATATAATAATCTCTTTTTTCTTTGCAGCATAGTACCTGAAAATATAATATTTGAAAAAAGAAAAGAAAAAATCACATGTTCAAACAAAATTAATAATATATTATATTCTTTAGTCCAAAAAAATACTTGTTGAAACAAAATTTATTTTCGTGTAGGTATTCATTGCCATCTATGCAAATTCAATGTTTGAATGAACAGAGACTTGAATATAAATCATTGACATGATTTTACACGTTTGGTTGATATTAGCTTATCACATTTCGGAACACCCCTATTCAACAAGTATTAAACAAATTTGAACAAAACTTTTCTCAAACAGCATGGAAGATCGGAAAATACCCGAATGGAAATACATTACCGCAATATAATATGTCGATAAATAACTTCGAAAATAAATTGAAATATCTATTACGATCGAATAATAGTCTAGTCATTGTTCATCCTTTATGTCATTTATTTTATTTTATTTTATTTTGTTTGGGAAATGAACATAAATGAACAATAATGTGATCATAAAAAATTAATTTATTTATAGTATTCGTGCTCGCGATAATTCATGTTCTCTCTTTTTGTTATCTGCTGGGGGGGTGTTGTTCTACACTCCACCTGCATTCGCTTACTAACCTTTAGCGCAACTACTTTCAATAACATAAACTAACAATATTCAGGTTGTGCGAACAAACACGACTTTTTTCATTCGTTCACCCGAGAATGCTGAAACTCATTTCCCACTCAAACTTTAATCTCGTAATGGAGGGAGATTGGTCATCTTCCTCAAACTTGTAATTTATACTTTCAATCATTGCATTACAGTATCTCTAACTAACTTTTTTCTTTCCTTGAATTTCAACCTCACTTCAAGATTATGTATTTCTTAGACATTTTATATCTCAAATACCAACACTTTCTTGCTTTTCCCCACTAGAATGCTTTTTGTGTAATGGAGGGAGCCGAGATCGCCACCTCCTTTTTAGCCTACTTCATACTTGTATAGTTTCAGTATCTTTAATGCATTATAGTATTTCAAATTGACCTGTTCACTTTCTTCGAATCCAAAAACCTGACTTCAAAATTTGTAAATGATCCGTGATCAGTGATCCGAATCTTTTTCTCATGATTCGTGCCCACTCCTGCATCAAGGACTTAAATTTCTTGTTCTTGAGCTTATTGTATTGCTTGAAACCTTCGCCAAAATTTCATTTATTTCAAAAAAATTCCTATCTCATTAAATTAGAGAATCAGAGGAATTGATTTGGTAGCAAAAATTTGAGTCATATTGCGAACGAAATTGAAAAAATTGGGCATCTTGGTTACAAAAAGGAAACACGCCTGGTTACACCTGAAAGTGCGGCCGAGACTGTGAGAGTCGAAGCGCTGCTTACGATTTCGAATTACTTATTTTGCAGTGTTAATTAAAACATAAAGTTAAAGTAGCGAGATATTATTGAAATGAAAATTGAATAGAAGAAGAATCTGTTTTTAGATCCTATCATCTTTTTTAAACCAGTCAAACCGAAATTATAGATCGTAATTTTATATTTTTAGGAAAAGAATGCGCTACTTTCGAGATTTTGAAAAAAATAAATAAATGTTCAAGTTATTTTTTGGCTATAGTTATGTATCAAATTACAACATTGTTTTTACATCAGTAAATCAAAATTCGGCCATTTTGGGTTAAACGGCTTTCGTCCCTGTGACGTGATGTTTTTATGTGAATTGTATCCATGATTTATTAGCATACTAATGATGGGTTTGTATAATTATTTTTATAAATTCTATTCGTTTTTAAGTTATTTTTTAGCATTGTCACTAGCCTCAACGTATGAATTACGACCGTGCAATTTTGTGACAAGCTATAAGTACGCGTAGTCGTTGAAACGTTCATTCAGCGATCGCTTTATATGGTATCACGATTTGTAGGTATGTCACTCTTCCTATACGTTTCCTAAATTTTTATTTCTACTCACGGTGGTACTGGTACTCTTCATACTTCAGACATTTACAATTTTGAAATTTTATCGTTCCTTGTTCGTATTTCATCAGGTTATACCGAGATTAAGGTTTTTAGGGCGAAACAAATTCTTCGGTAGATATTAGTTTTTATTTCTGTAGTTTACTTTTATGAACTGTCGAGCCATTGTTCTTCGATTCTATAGTGTACTCAAGGTTCGCCTTACTGCTATCTCACAGTCCGCGGTTTTTGTGATCTTTCTATTACCTGTAAAGTGATCGATATCCCGCGAGACTCGTAGCTCATCAGAATCCCGATTTATATCTGAGATAGTTTTCAAGTGTTCTCATTTTACGAATATCTTACGACCGTCCTTGTTCATTTGTATGCCCTTTTGTCGATTATTCCTGAACTTCGTGCACGATTATGGTCGCCTCATTCTGAGATATTTTGGAGTCTGTGAAATTTTCTTGATAATCCTGTTTTCTGATGAAATGTCGCTTCCATCAGTTCGGTGTCTCGTCTGTTGCTGATATAATTGATATTCGTGTTTTCTTGTCACCGTTTGTATCCATTTGAATGAAGATTTTTGTTCATGAACTTGATTACTTGCTTCTTACCGATTTCGCACTTTTAATTCACAGTTTTCATTCATCGTTAATTTGGTCTCTGGTCTCGACCATTGCTTAAAATTAATATCCAATTTCATTTTTGAATACCTGATTCAATTATTTCTCATTTGCAGACATGGCAGAGTATCGTCAGATGTGGCTTGATGTCCGAGGCGCCTCTGCGTTCTTACATTTGTAATACCACGCGAAAAACGTTACCATCGGTGTCCGAAACGTAAGTTCGTCGTACAAGTATAGATGCCTGCATCGTCACTGTTGTGAGTGATTGCCACTGATTCTGCCATTCAAGCCATGTCCACCAGTATGCGGACCACTTTGCAAACTGTACCCGAATCCATACCTGCTGATCATGTCACTAACTCTAGTAAGGTAAGAATCGTTTTTAATTTTTACGTGCAAAACGATCGAACCCCAGATTTTTAGATTGAAACATTATTTTTTAATATAGTGTGAGGATTGGTCAGTTCCGTAAATTGCCGCATATATTTACCGTGTTTTGTCTTATCAGTATTTACTTTGACAGTGGCGAAAAAACATCTCTTCTTATTTTTTCTCTCGTCACTCGTGTTCATCGACTATGGTTAGAAAATTATGAACAAAATCCGTGTTTACATTGCCGTGATCGCCCTCAGCATCTGAATCGATTTCCCGCATTCATTCGGGTGGCACAGTTTTTTTAGTTTGATTAATTCTTTTACGCCGACGGTCGAGCCTTTGAATAATTTCTGTTGAATTCTTATCGTCGTTCTATGTTTGTTATCGACGCGGAAATATTAATTATTAGCTTCGAGCGATTCCGCTTTGCGAAGTTTTCAGAAGGGTGGGACACGTGGGACATCTATCGAGTCCGTAGTTATTTATGACATGGATGATGAATCTTGTTGAAATTACAAGAATTATCGGAGTAGCCGTTCTTGACTTGTTTCTTCTCCTGTGTCGGTGGAAAGCTGACTTGAGTGTGTGCTATTTTCAAAGAACGTAGAATCTTGCCAAGTGAACGAGGAAAATTTTAAAATTTGAATCGTGTAAGTATAAGTTAGGTATTTGTAATTTGAAGAAGGAAATTATGGCGAAAGAGAAAATGAAATTTCTCACTTTTTTGTCCGAGACAAATCTAAACAAAAATTGAAAAAACAACTGATAAAAACTGATATAAGTGTATGTGTGCGTGTGTCGCTACACGTGAAAGCAGCACCGCTGAAGTTGGTCGTCCGGTGTATTTCAACAAATTGAGTAAGTTGAATAAAAGCTTCTAATAAAAAAAAAGTGTTCGGGTAGTGAACTAACGCGTATAATTTGATGTAGGAAAGTTTTAAGTCTTTGCGATAAATTTATTTTGAAATACGTTCATTTTCGAATTAATAAATTAGTAATATTTTTGTAACGGCTAATTTCTATTCGGTCTGTGGTGTTTGAGTCTTTGGGGCCAATCAATGTCTTTTGATTCTGAACTTGGAACATCGAGTTTTTAGGAGTAATTTAGTGATAAAGAATTGTGCCTTCGAAATTTTTCCATTTTTGACTTTTGTTGGCAGTGATCCAGTGAACCTCCTGAACCTTCGAAGCAGGATTGTTCGATATTTTATTTAATGTATATTTCGTTATACAAAATAGTCGTTGAGGTGCACTATTTATGGCTCATGTTAATACAAGGTTTGTTCGAGACGACGACTGTTGTACAGATTCTGTAAAATTAGGATGGCTGTTCTTCAATCTTTGTGTGTCTAACTCCGTTCAATAATTCAGATTTCATGTGAATAGCTCCCCGATTTTATAGAAGCTACGTAATTCCATAACGTCGAATGAATCTATTCTCTCCATAACGAACCTGATCGTAACAGTTGATGAGAATTATGTTTCGAAAGAGTTTAGTGGAAGTTCGTCGGACTTTCATATTATTTCGTTACTGATGTTTATCTCTATGAAACCACAATCAAATATGTTTGAATAAGGCTATATCATGCGCATAAACGTGTTTATTCCATCACAGTTGTACATGAAATGTTAACGACATAAGAACTAATATGACGGAGTCTACTTAACGGTTCTTTGAAGAATGTTCTGACAGTTTTTGTAGATATCAATATCATATCGATAAGTTCTACACCTGTATTATTCATGACTAAGTTCTCACATTAAGTTCTGAGTTCTTTCAAATTTACTTTCTCGTAATACTGTTGGTGATAACCATTTCAACATTACCTCTTATTACTGCGAAAGTAATTAATTGTAACTTCAATGTCCAAGAATAAATGTCATATAATTTAACAAAATTCATGACAACAAAAAAATGAGTATCTTATTCAATGAATGACAGATCTAGGAACAGCAACAACAAAACAAAATAAAACTAAATGACTTTTGTGGCTTAATTCTAAAAATTCTATAACTTTAATGATTGATCTGTCTTCGAAACAAATGTCTTTTGGTTTCATTTAAGTCTACATTTCAGTACAAAAGCAATTAGTTAATTTGAAAATAAATGACTTCAAATATCACAAAATTCACTTAATAAATAAATCACAAATATAATTAACTTTTGAGTAACAAATAAAACCTATTAACTAAACGTCTAAAATATAAAAGTATCAAAATTAATAACTAATAAGTAACTCAAATATGTATATGGTATCAAATTTTTTCATCTTATTTTCATCAGGACTTATTCCAATTTTTGCGACAGTGCCATAACAAAATAAATTTTTATTTAATTTTCATGACAATTACTTCTTTCTTCAAAATTAAGTATTTCTTTTCTAAATTTCTGAAATAAACTGACTTTGCTGCTTTGATGGTTGCTTGGTTATCTTCAAAAATTATTGGCTCAATTTCTTTCTTTATAATTAGTCTAAATAAATGTTTCATATGAACTAGTTCTTTTGTTGTCTTACTTAATGCTATATATTCAGCCTGCATAGATGATGTTGCAGCTATTTTTTGCTTATTAGTTCTCCATGTAACGGCATCACCAAATAAAAATATTACATATCCTGTAGTAGATATACCATCAGGATCATTTATTTCCAAAAATACATCACAAAAGCTTAAGAGTTCATTGTCTTCTCCTTTATACACTAATTTATGATCTTTTGTTCCTGCTAAGTATTTCAAAACTTTCTCAACTTTTTGCCAATCTAAAATATCAAAGTTGTAACATTTTCTTGTTAAAACATTTATAGCAAATGTAATGTCTGGTCTTGTATTTAAAGCAAGATAGAGTAAAGCTCCTACTGCTTCCCTATAATGTATCTTTTTAGTTAGATCTAATTTTGATTCTATTTTTATGTCTGTTGATGTCTTTTTAATTACTTGGTTTGTCATCATTGGAGTATCACTACCTTTAGAATGTTCTATTTTAAATTTCTTTATGAGTGACTATAAAATTTGTTTGGGAAAGTATCATTGTTTTATTTTTTAAATTTCTTTCTGTGTCTATTCCTAAATATTTTCTAATTTCTCCTAATACTTTCATTCCAAATGTTTTACTTAACTCAACTTCAGTGTCAAACATTTTCTCTTCATTGTTTCCAGAAATCAATATATCTTAAAAATACTGTACTAGAGTAATTATTTTTCCTCCTTTACACCAATAAAGTATATATGCCTCTCCTTCATATAATATGAAGTTCATTTCTTTCATTGTCTGTTTAAATTTCAAATACTATCTTTTGGGACTTACTTTTAGACCATTGAGAGCTTTCTTAAGTTCACACATTATTTTTTCTAAATTTTTCTTATACATCAACTCCCTCTGGAATTATCAAGTATATTTTTCTATCTAATTTATTATTGAGGAATGCTACTATTACATCTAACTGAATTACTTTCCATCCAAATTTATTGACAATACTCAATAATATTCTTATCTGAGATAAACCAATAGTTGGTGCATACAGTTCTGATAAATCATAAATATTATGATCTTAACAATTTTTTGCAACTAATCTGGTTTTATGTCTATAAACTCTTTGTGGTTCTAGTTTCTTAACATATTTCCATGTCTTGCTTTCTATTAATGACATTATCTCACAATCGATTGCTTCAATCCACTTGTCTTTCTCTTTGTTCTTAAGTACATCTTTAATTGTCTTAGGGACTTCATTTATCTCACACATCATTGCAAAATATTCATTCTCTCTTTCAGTGGCTATTTTTGTCTTTTCAGTAACTTCAGTTTCAACTTCTCCTTCTGAATCGGTATTTTCAATCGATGATTTACTTAAGGATGACCCATAGTATTTTATATTTTCATTCTTTTTATGTCTATAAATTCGATTAAATTTCTTTTTACCTTTGCTTTTAAACTGTTTCTGTTTCATGTTCTTTTAAAAACTTTTTAGGTATCCCATCTGATAAATTAACTTGAGTGTCATCTTCAATATTATTCCAATTAATTAATTTTATTCTGGGTAGCCCTTCTTTTTCAAAGAAATTTCTAGGATATTTGTCTTTAAAAGTAACTGAGTCTAAAAATGTGACATTACTTGACTTTATCAGTTTTCCAAGTTTGGGTTTTGAAAATAAGCAAGATTCATGATTGGACCCTACCAGGATACATCTCTCCCCATCTTTCAAAAATTTTGATGTCATTGTTTTGGCATGTTGAATATTTTTTATGGCTATGCATCCAAATCTGTGAATGTAGTCTATTTTTGGCTTTCTTTTTCTTAACATTTTGTTGGGTGTTTTCATTTTTAGTCTTTATGAAGTAACTATTGTGTATATGCGTCACTTGTTGGAAAGCTAGTTCCCAGAATTCAAGTGGTAGGCCACTATCTAACATAAATGCCTTAGTTTTTTGAATTCCTCTAAGATTAAATCTTTCAGCATTACTATTAAGTTTGGATGTGTTTGGAGGTGTAATTTCTAAAACAATACCATCTTTCTTAATTATTCTTTTCATGTCTAGTGTTAAATATTCTCTACCACTATCAATTCTTAAATAGAAAATTTTAGTTTTTCTATCATCTAAGTTTGTCCTCATTGTGTCAATAAATTCTCTGAATACCTTACCTACTTCAGATTTATTTGTCATATTAAACGTGATTGTGGTATATCTCAAATAATCTCTGTAAATGTCACTACATGTGCACTTTTATTTATAATGCCTATTGGTTTTATAGGACCTATTAAATAGCTCTGAAGAATGGTTCATCCTTTACTTCTCTAATTGATTTATGTGGCAATTTTCTAATTTCAGCCAGTCTACAGACGTTACATTGTTGTAATTCTACATAAAAGTCAACATTTTTTAAACAATCATAAGTATTTTATGCCTTTTTAAGATAGCTTATTGATGCATGACCTAATCTTAGGTGATATAAATATCATAACTTTTTTTTGACTGAATTTTCTCATGGCATTTTTAAGTTTTCTAAATTGTCTGTAGTTACATCAGTGCCTAAGTCTAGGTACTTTAAAAGTTCTTGTTCAGGTTTCAGATTTTTATTACTTTTAATACCTTGATCATAATTATGATTTATTATTTCAATTTCATTTTCACTTTCAGGCCAAACTTCTTTAAATTTTGTGTAATCATGATCATTTTTATTTCAGTTTTTATCTATTTCAGTTTTATTAACTGTAGAATCATCTGATGACTCTACTTCTTTTTATGTTAAATAAGTTTTCTTCCTATTTACTAGGTGAAAAGTAAACCACTAGTATTTACCCAATTTGTTTACTTTTAAAATAATTTTATTTGACTGTTCATTTCTAATTTTGGCTACATTATTTAAAAAAATAGCATAATAACCTAGTTTGGTAATTCTATGTATCAAAAGTAAATTTTCTCCTAAATTTTTCAAATATCTGACTTTCTCAATTTTGAATGTCTTCATATCAAGACCTCTGACAAATAAATTCCCTTTATGCGTTATTTGTATATCTGCTGACTTATTTTTATTAGCATATGAAATAAATTCCGTTGTTTCTAAACTTTTTATATCTTCTAAATTATCTAGTCTCCGAAGTGATCGGGGCTCCTGTATCTGCTATTAATTTAATACTACAGGATCATTTAACGTTAAAGCACTTAGATTTTTTGAAATGCTTAAACTTAAATAAATGTCTTACTCTATTTATACCCTTTGATTTTATTGACAATTTTGATGACTCATATGACTTTATACTCATTTGTCCATCACTCGACGATGATGATGATGTTCTCAAGCTTGATGAACTCAATGTACTATCGCTTGAACTTAAGCTTATGCTCCTCTCACATTTTCTCTTTGTCAACCTAGCACCTTTTTTATGATGCTTATGACCATGTTCCTTCAATTTATGACATTTTTTCTTGGATTTGCATTCCTTATTCCATTGCTTTTTGCTACTTGTTGACTTCTCTGATTCTGTAACTTTCTGTTCCTGTGTTAGTTTGTCTCTTAATTCTTTAGGTTACAGTTTAAATCCTCTTGGTTTCTTGCAGTGTTTGGCTATATGCCCATATCTGCTGCAATTGTAACATCTAAATATCAGTCTAAAACCTGTGACATTACTTATTTTAGATTTTTTAAAGTTATTATGTGTCATAAAATTTGCCCCTCCAAGTTTCGTTATTTCTTTACATTCTTTCAATAGTTTGTCTTCAGTTTGCTCATACATCATATCTTCTCTAATTCTCACAGATAGATTTAGAAAAGCAACTAACATGTGTAACCTACTTTCATTCCATGTCTAATTTGTCAATTGTATCTTTCTTTCAGTATCTTCAAACTTTTCTATCCAATCATTCAGTTCTATTGTTTCAGGATAATACTTTAGCATATATAGTATGTTGGTTAATACTAGATTACTCATTATTGTCTGTTGTTCACAATAATTGTGTATTTTCTTCATACATTTTGTGGGACAAGGTTCACCAAAAATTAATTTTGAATGTTTATCATCCAACCACTCAAGTAATACTGATTTAGCATCACATAAATTTCTCGTATTATCTTTAACTAAAATTTTGGGATTAACTAAGTCAAAAACTTTTAAAAAGCTATAACGACTGACAAAAATAATAAATGGCTCAAACCAAACTCTAAAATCAATGTCTAAAATATATTTACAATCAATTTTTAGATTGAACCACTTTTTATCTTCTTGTGGCCCCAAAAAAGGGATTGAAATTTTATTTTCACTTATTATTGAGTGATTTATTATATATTGGATGCCCATGTATTTTGAGACCAAGAAAAAACAACAAAATTCAGTAAAACCACTTGCCCAGCTTACTTGTAAGAAAAATAAGATTTTTGTATTTGTACTCAGAAACTTGTAAAACATAAACAATATATCACACAATCAAATGTGAAAAGTCAAAATTAGCTAGTTATATCTGAACCACTTTGGATCACATTATAAGGAGTTGAATGAAGAAATACATGTCAAAATAAAACTTTGGGTCTAAAAAAATTACCAACAATGTATCACATAATGGATAAAATTAAGAAATTACATCAAATTCAAAATCATCAGCTAAAAAACTATTACCAATGATGTATTACACTACAAAATATCAAAAGTCAAAATTTCCCCTCATTTTGAGCCTTGGGGGTCAAAAATGAGTCAAATGAATAAAATAATGTCAAATTTGAACTTGTTGCCTCAAGAAACATTACAAATTATGTATTACATAATAATATGTAAAAAAACAAAATTGGGCCCTTTTATGAGTTCCTTGGGGTCAAAATATTGATCAAATTAAAAAACTTAAGGTTCAATTTGAACTCAATACCTCAAAAAATATTTTTTTAAGGCATAAACAAACAATATTATACTACATTTGTGTTGAGTTGGATAATTTCAATGTATAGATGTTGAAAGTTTCAAGAAAATGAATTTTTGGCCCATATCTGCTGCCCCTTTCTTATTTTTGGGATTTGAAAAAAAAAATTAGATGTGATACTCAAGCACCTTCATACCAATTTTCAACCTTATACCTCAGTGGGAAGTACAAAAAATAAGTACAGATAGAAACCCAAACTTATTGAATCTTATTTACTTAGGTGATAATTTAGACTTTGAGCTTTTTGTGCCAAAAGTTTTCTTGGGTCCTGAAATGAAATGTGCGCCCACCCTTGCTTTAAAGTCATTTTTTAAAGTCAATTTTGTTTAGTAAATTTTCACCAAAAACCTACTTAAAAATGAAGTATTAATGAGATATATTGAAACCTGCAACCTCTGATAATGCAAAATAAAAAAACGTCAATTCTATGACATCACAACAACAGGGTGCGCATTGAGGTACCATTTTTGGTGCAGCGCAACTTTGACATCTGATATCTTCCTTTCTATTTAATATTTTTCAAAAACAATTTCAGAACCTTCATTCACAGGCTTTAGACTATCTCTCCCAATAATTTCAAGTAATTCTGAGAGTCATGTCCGGTTGATACTTCGTTTGTAAATCTCAGAATTATTGCTGTGTAGTGTGGTAGCATTGAGTACTCTGGTGTATGGGTATGTGTGTGTGTATATATATGTATATATATTTAAAAGCCCTGAAGTTTGACTTGTGCAAACCCAAAACTTTTTTTTGCAAAGATGTGGCAACACTGTTCAATTCATTTTGCCATGAAAATTCAGCGATTGAGAAATAAAATCAGAAATCAAATTTTTTAGAACTGGAAACTTTAGGTATTTTTCTGGTAAAGGGAATAGAACTGCCGGCCAACAGAAACTTAATTTTGCGTTTGTCATCTATCTCCAAAAGTTAACACTGTATACACTCAGCAATGGTGCCGTTGGGGAGAGAGGAGCGGATGTGTAGGTATCACCACACCACTTCCCTCCAGTACTTGTGGAGTACAGTATGATTAAACTGAGGTGGAGTGGATGGAATGATGGTGTGTGTGTAAGGGAGGTGGTGAATATCCCCTACACACGTGGATCACGGCTCAATGCTGTCACATTGTGGAGGAGAATATAGATAAACTACTGTTACAAGTGGATGGCCGATAGATACCGCCAGAATGTTGTGTTCATATCATGTTGGAATTACCTTTCTAGGTATCTTGCTGGTAAGGGGAATAGAACAGCCAACTGATAGGAATCTAATTATGCTTTGTCGTCTACCACCAAAACTTAGTGCTGTATATACTGGGCCATATCATCAATAGTAGATGATGAAAGAGGAGCTGATGCATAGGCATCGCCGCAGAAACCATATTTTTTGCACTGGAAACCAAAATTAACAGAAATGCTAAAATTCTGAAATGGAAAAGGAATTGAAAACAATTAACCAATTATTTTTAAGATCAATAAGGGGACACGAAGTGGAAACTGTATGATGAATTGTTCCCATTTCTGTTTCTTGAATAATTTTGAATTTGGGAGACAAAATGTGAAAAAAATATTGATATTTTTTGGGAAATATCGAAAAAATATTGATGTTTCTGAGAAAATATCAAAAAATTATCGATAAAAAAATATTTGAACACGATTTGAAAAATTTTGAATGCAGTAAAAATTTCTTTTAAATGGAAATGGAAACAACACGAAATGGAAACTGAATGAACAATTTAGGTAAAACTAGGACATGTTACAGAAACTGGTACGGTAACTAAAATGTTGGAAACAGAAACAAAAAATAACTAACATTACGGTAGATTTCAGAAACTCAAGTAAGCGAAACAAAATGAAAAAAAGTATAGTTTCTCAATCCTTGGTGGGATCAACGAAAAATTTTGAAATTTGTCGCACGGGCATTTAGTTTTACAAAATAATGAAAAAGAATTTTAGGCGAACCAATTTCTTCTCTGTATGCTTATTATAGTAATATATTTCCACTTTTTAGTCATTTTTGCAATTGATGGAAGTCTGTGGAGCCGCTGTTTTTTGATCTGTGGTAATGAAACTTGAAACAGTGTTAGAAGCTATCATGGGCTACACATTCATGTTGAAATTTTTGAAATTCATCCGCTACTTTCGGAGGAAGGGGTTCTCTGCCAACTCACCATATTGTCATACCGATAACTTCCGTAAATTAAAAGATTTTAGCCTTAAATTTTTATGGTAGTAGAAGAATATTATGGTCTGGCTTGGTATTGAATTTGAGCAAAATTGGATCATTGGTTTTTAAATGCAGTTATTACAAAATTTGACACTTTCCGAAATTGTAAACTAACCATGGAAAAGATTTTAGTGCCGATTGCCTGGAAGGTACTGATGCGACTTGAGTTTCGATTTTAAAAGAGATAATGGTTTTAAGTTTTAATTTTTGGTCAACAACTGCAAATTTTAATACATGTATGTATGTATGTATGTATGTATGTATGTATGTATGTATGAGTAAATTAAAAAATGGATTGGGCTGAAATTTTCTCAAGAGATAGATCTTATAAAGGAGCAGGTCTGATAGAAGTTTGGTACCTATTAATTTGGTAGTTTCTGAGAAACATGGAGAAAAAAAATTGCTGGAAAAGTTTTCTGTTCATGGTTTTGAGAAAATTACCCAACAGACAGGGCTAAAATTTGTGTGAAAGATATTCCTTATATGAGACCAGATTTGATAAGAGTTTGGTTCCTAATTGGCTCAGTAGTTCTTGAGGAAACTGGAAAATAAGAAATTTTGGAAAATTGATTTTTAGCAATAAAACATTGAAAGCTTGATATTTTTGTTAGTGATATTGATTACTGTTGATAGTTTTTTGTAATTTTTTTCACCTGAAAGTAATAATAAAATATCAATATATTGGTATGTCTGTTAGATATCGATAACTATCAATATTTTTCTACAATTTTTTCAAGGTATTCCTTATATGGGAACAGATCTGATAGGAGTTTGGTGCCTATTCATTCAGTAGTTTCCAAGTTAATCAGAAAAGGATAAATTCCTGGAAAATTTGCTTTTTAGCTGTAATCATTTAGTGCTGGTTATCCAGTAGCTGTATCTCACCAATGTTAATGAAATATGCCATGATTATGAAACCCAAAATAGAGATTCATTGCACATGGGCAGTAGGTCTTTTTTCATTTGTTTTCGAAGCTGTCATGAATTCTCAATACCAATAGAATAAAAACAGATACAAAAAGATATACTGCACATGTGAAGTAAACTTACGCCCATTTTTGTGTTTACCTGGGGTGTGTTCAAAAAGGTTACTGGGGAGGGAAAAGTGTTATCTGATGTGTTCAGAAAGGTAATTTTGTAATTGGGAGAGTAATTTTTTCACTAACTCTGGAGATAAGGAAAATAATTCCATAATTTAATTCGTTGTACTAAAATAAAATCTTCTGAAGCTCATTTTGTGTTTACCAAATAGGGTAAATGTGAAGTCATATGGTGTGGAACTTTTACCTTTCCTGATAATATTTCTGAACACACCCCTGGGTATCTGGTTTGAAATGAGTGAAAGTTTTAAGTAATAAAATGTCGATACATCAATGTTTTTGCTAAAGTTTTTGATAGCTATTGACCGATGTTTGTGACTTTTTATATGAAATTAGCAATTAAATATCGATTTGTTGACAATTTTGTCAGATGTTAGTAACTATTGATATAAATATTGATTACTAGCTGCTCATGGTGTCAGCTTTGCTTGAAAGATTCTTAGGACCTTTAACCTGAGTCAAGTGTGTACTGATATATCATCCAACAAACCTCAAAAATATAAAATTCTCACATTTTTTGGCTCACTGAGAGTTGAAGAATGAGTCTGATGATAAAATTAACATAAATTCGAATTCAGTGTCACAAAACCCATGTCTATTGATATATTACGCAATGAAATCTAAAAATCAAAAATTTTCCCCTTTTTGAGCCAGATGCGGTTGACAAATGTGTTTATTGATGAAAAAACATAAAATTTGAATCCAGCGCCTCAAAAAATGTGTCTTTTGATTGAAATTTAAAAATTGGGAAAAGGCCGCTAAAAGCAGCATTAATAAGTTTGCATAAGTTTTTCCTTTGTTCTCCTTATAGTCCCTGGTTCACCAAGCATCTCTTGGATATGGAAAAAAGAAAAAATTTATTAACTTGAATTAAACTGGAGAATTTAAGCAAAATATTTATTACTTGTTATGTATATCCTTCAGTATTATCTATATCTGGATACTGAAGATAGCAATATTCATCTCATTACTTCATTAGTTGTAAATCATAACAATCATGTGCTGCTTAGGCCTTGCAAAATCCGCTAATGAAACTTTCCTATCCATTACTTTTAGGGTTAATCGCAATTTTTCATCATTTGCTGTTATTACTTGCTACTACTATGAATCAATTGAGATGCCCATATATCTGTTCAACAAATTTTCTCAAACTTGAGACATACATCTTGATGATTTTTTCATACCCAAAAACCTATAAATTGTCATTTTCAGCCACATTGTGAGTCTATTTCTTAAGAATACATTTTCATACATATCCACATACATATCCACATACATTCATACACACACACACACACACATGCGCAAACACACACACACGCAAGCATGCACGTGCACACACACACACACACACACACACACACACATATCTAATATATAAAGACAAGTTGCCATTCTCTGTCCTGAATGTTCTCTTAATATACTGAACAAAATTTTTCAAAATTCATACCACATATGAAGAATATCCTATAGGTGGTTTATAGACTTCAAAAAATAAAATCCGTTCAGCCAAACTGCTGAAATTAAAGTTTAAAGTTGTCTTGCGTAAATGTCTATGGGTGAGTGCATGTGTGAAAGTAATCTTAACATTAGTGTCTGTGTGTGAGTGATATTGAAAATTACTTATCAAATGAATAACCCAACAAGAAGCGCAGCTATACATCTGCCAACTGGTGACTTTGTGTTAATGTCAGCAGTTTCATTCCATACATTCATTTTTTTTTCCTATTGAGAGAAATAAGATAAAAAAACTCTAGCGCAGCAAGCCTCGCTAAAAAAAAGTAGGTTTTTGAGAGAAAGAATTATGAATTTTGATGGTCTTATTAATTGTCTGTCAGTTTATATATGTTAATGGTATGTTATGATTGTATGAAGTGTGTAGACTTTTGATAAAATATTAGACAATGTGAAATATAACAGCATTTTTTCTTAAAAAAATGAAAAATAAATTAAGATGATGAAGTGTGATACACATCATATAATTTAAAATAAAACCAATGAAATATAATTGTGGTGGCCGCCACACTACGTTGGCGTATATAAGTACGCTACTCCCTCAAACATCGTCACCCGGCACTGTGGCCGAGTGAATACGGTGCTGACTTTTGTAGCGGGGAACGAGGGAGGTTTTAGGTGATCAGCCGGTATGGGTTTGATCAGAAGATAAGTAGGAGCAAATTTCGTAACGCTGTGGGGGGTTTTGTTGTACTGCTGTACGCATCTTGTGGCGAGAGCAGCCCAAGATCAACCCCGAGGAAAGGTAGGATCATGCTTTGCACATCGAATACGGTTAACGATGGTCTGATTGAGTCGTTCATTCAGGCCATTGGAAGACGTGCTATCGACGGCAACAAACATGTTGAATATTTGAACGGGAGCAAAAGGAGAAAACTTTGTTGGAAGAGAGACCTCCGTATTGATCGGTCATAACCGTTCCAATTGGGTTGTGCTTATGTACCGAGTCAACCAGAGAAATCATCTCCCTCGCGGTTTGCCCTTTTGAACAGAGGATGTAAGCAAAACGTGAAAAATGGTTGACTAATAGGTGTAGATAATGTAGTTTAGATTTGCCATCGCTGAAGCCACCAATGGTGTCTAGGGACATGACTTGGAATGGACGGTTGGCGGGGCTGATGATCCCCAATGCGGCGCTGCATCGAGAACAACAAGATTTATTACAGATACAGATAGTACATGAGCAACAATACGAATTTATCGAGTTATACATGTTAGGAAATGAAAAGTGTTTCGAGATAATTATAGCGATATGTTTCGACCCTATGTGGCCGTAGTTTGCGTGGACAAGTTTGATCAAGCGAAGACAGGCAGGCGAATCCAATATAATTCGAAGTCGGTTGCGAAATTTACGAAAAACAACACCATCCTTGGTGATATCACGATCTAAGGGAGTTACAGAAGATTGTAAAGAACGGATTTCTCCAAGGGACAGAAAACTGAATGTGGGAAGGATGGGGTCAGAGTTTTTGGAGGGTTTGAGAATGGGATTTTGAGAAAGAGAATCCACTTCGTAATTTGAGGATCCGGGTTTGTAGAGTACGTCAAAGTCAAACTGGAGGAGTTCATTGGCTAAGTCGCCAAGCTCCTTGTCAGTACGGGCTTTGAGGTTTAGATTAGCAAGGGGTTTATGGTCGGTAATAACGGTAAAGTGGCGACCGACCAACCAAAAACGCCAAAAACAAATAGCCTTACGGATGGCCAAACTTTCAATGTAGATTGCCTTCTTCTTCGTTTGCGCATTTGATAGCTCACGAGAGAAATAGGCGACGGGTTTTTTATGTCCGTCGTCCTGAGTCTGTTTTAGCACGGCGCCTATTCCCACCCCACTGGCGTTAGTGTGGATGAAAATAGGTTTTGTGCGATCGTAGATGGCAAAAATGGGTGACGAAGTTAGAAGGCGAATAACATTATCGAAGCTTTGCTGACACGCGGTTGACCAGAGGAAAGGGATGTTTTTCCTAAGGAGTTGATGGAAAGGTTCTAGGAGGTTTACAGAATTAGGGATAAATTTACGATAGAAGTTAATCTTTCCGAGAAATTGTCGAATGTTTTTTCTGGAGGAGGGAATGGGAAATGATTTTATGGCGACAAGATTGTCAGTGAGAGGTTGTACGGTGTTGGACCCCAGAATATGGCCCTAGTAAGGGATGGATGATTTAGAGAAATTACATTTTTTTAAATTTAAACGAAAACCTTCAGCGTAAATTACATCAAAGACGCATTGAACATGGCGAACATGTTCTTCGAAAGTACGAGAAAACACAAGAATGTCATCGATATAATTAACTGCGAAGTTGGTAATGCCTTCGCGAAGGAAAACGCCGGACAGAATGCGTTGAAAGACGGCTGGTGAGATTTTTAGGCCGAAAGGCATCGAGCGCCACTCATAATGTCCGTGTTGGGTGATAAACTTCGATTTGTATCTGTCTGATTCCTTAATGGGGATCGAATGAAATGTGGCATTTATATCCAACACCGAGAAGTACGAGCAGTCCCAAGTACGAATAAGAATTTTGTCAATCAACGGAAAAGGTTGACTTTCTGGAATGATTATTTTATTTAATTCGCGAAAGTCAACGCACATTCGGGTTTTTTCTTTAACAGCGTACAGGCCCTCTTTCTTGTACTGCATGGTGACTGGGGAAGCAAAAGGAGAAGATGATTGAACAATCATTCCATTACGAAGTAATTCGGTGCACTGAGCTTGAATTTCCTCCTGGTCCTCAAAAGAACAGCGATAGGGCTTTTTTGTGACGTAGGTATTTTGCGTTAAATTAATAGGGCATTCGTGTTTCGTTACATTGCCCACATCGAATTTACTTTTACCGAAAATAAAATGGTGTTTGATTATAAATTTGTGAAGAATATCTTCTTTCGTAGGGTCTAGATGAGACACCTTATTTTTAAACATGTCGTACGACATATAGTCGTTCCATATTACGTTAGCATTTAGCGAAGTAGAGTGGATACTTGTCGACGTTTTTACATTATTTTGTGAAATTTTTAATTCGTGATCTAGAGATAGCTTAAAGAGCGGAATTAGATCAAGGCCGATAAGAAAATCAAACAAAAATGTATCTGAATCGATTACGTATAAGAGAACTCGGTGTGTAATATTAAAAATCGAAATTTTAAGCATAGTAATGCCTAAGATAGCGCCCTTGCCGCTTGTTGTGTTATAGGTCGATTTAATCGGAAGGTATTTAAAATTTTTTATTTTCTTAAGCGCCTTAAGGGCGATAGCGGAAGCGTTAGCTCCTGGGTCATAAAGACCACGACCAAATAAGGATTTGTAAATAACCTTTAACATGACGAACGAGGGCCGCTTTAGTTTTTTTGAACCTTGTTCACTTCCGTTTGCAAATCGTCTACTTCTAAAGTGTGGACGGCTTTCGTGTCCAGTTTTTGATTATTATTGTTTTTACGTTCTTGATCACATTTTTTATTATAACAATCTTTCTCGAAGTGAAAACGTTCGGTGCCCCTTTTAAGACAATACAGACATGGAACTTTGGGACGCAGAGAGGAGAAAGCAGAATTTGACGTAGACGAAGACGAGTTTGAAGACGGAGATGACGAAGAAAACTGACGAGAAGCGGCCGGTTTATCGAACAAATTTATCAAAGGTAACAACTTACTCAAGGAATCACATTCGTTGAGATTGATGTGGTCCTGAAGAGTTGACGGCAGATCAAGGGCCACGTGGGCGATTTTAGTCAACTCGTCCATCTTAGGATTAAATGACACCAAGAGGCTCAGTTTATTCTGGCAGTAATCACTTGGGGATCTGTTATAATATCGATATGTGAAAGCCGAATGAGCAGAGTGGAGACCACGTAGATGGAAATTATCTAAAAATGAGGTCCGCCAGAAGTCCCATGAAGTCGTAGCCGAAGAAAGTCGGGTGGTGGTGTACCACTTCTCGGCGGCATCTTTGAGAAAGAGACGGATTGTCTCCCAGAAGCGATCTTGGGTTATTCCTAGATGTTGGCACTCTTTTTCAAAGATCTCGTTCCATGCTTCAGCATTGGAGTTCGACTTTGCGTTGAATTTTGGGATTACGGCGTCTTTAACTATCGAAGAAATGGAGGGGGTTGAACAGGAGCAGAATCGCGTGACGGAGAAGCAGCCGAAGAGCGAGCGGGTGGCGAAATAAGATCGTCTTTGTTGAAAATATTGAGCATCGTACCGAGGAAAGTCGGGTTGCCTGTGTCATCGAGATAGAGAGCGACGACATCGTCGGGAAGAGTTATTTTAAAGATGCGGTGTGCCCAACGAAGAGCGAGTTCCTTTTTGGCCGCCATGGCGATAGGAAGCGCGAAAAGGCGATTGTGATATGTGAGTGCTTTATAATTCGAAGGAAAATTGAATATTTCCGGTTCGTTGTCATCTATAGTTTGGATCCAAATCAAATTGGTAACTGTTGTTGCCAAATTTGAAGAGGAGGGTTCAGCACAAACCATAAACTTTACGCGGACTGGAGACATTTTGAGAGAAAGTACTTACGAGAAAACAAAATTGAAGGACAAAGTGTTTGTAGAACGAATCACTGAGAGGCGCGAAAACCGCGGGAACGAAATACTAGCAAGTACGCGAAATGTGTGAGAGTTGAAACGAAAGAGTTTTGAATTTATAAGAACTGAAAGATCTTATAAGAACGAAGTTGGGAACGAGTCGAAAGAATGCTTTATTTTAATCAAAGAATTCAAAACGAAGATCGTTTCCCAAGTAAAGCTAATATAGCGGAATTATAAGCGAGAAAGTAATGAACGCGGCAAAAGCTTGTATGCATGAAGGAAGCTGAAAATGGGGGAACTGAGGTCAGCGTACGTAGGTTCGAATAGAGAGTGAGTAAACATTTACACATAAACGAAGTCGGTATATTGGAGATACAGGAACGAATGTGAAAGATAAGAAAGCGAATAAATGGAAAGAGAGGAAACAAGAAGGAACACGGAGACGACTAGGTGACAAGTGATTCTTACATACATATGTGAATTTGAGTTATTGGTGCCAAAATTTTCCTGATATCATGAAACAAAAAACTTACTCACCCCAACCCTGGGGGCTAATACCTCACTAAGCGTAATAAGATGATTTTCTATAGAAATCCTACTTAAAAATATTTGTTCTGAATTTCAAAATTACACAGTTTGAAACCATTAAAAACAAAAATTTAGTTTGAAGAAGATACTATCCTGTCAATCTACACAAAAACTGATAGAATGTTACAATCAATTACAATAAATATTTGTTCAAAATTAAGCATTTTATAGCCAGACTAAAAACGAAAAGAAACGTTTATACTGGAAGTACCATCAAGTCAATCCACACAAAATGGATAGTATGCCAGAATAAATTATAATGGATATTTGTTTCAAATTTCAGACATAATGTTCCAAATTTCCATATTATATGACTAATATAAAAACAAAAATTGTGGTACAGGAAGTACCAACCCGTCATGCGTACCAAAATTAGCAGTATGCTACAATAAAATGCAATAAATATTTGTTTCAAATTTTGTACATATTGTTCCAAAATTGCGCATTTTGTGACCAATATAAAAAAAATGTGGTATTGGAAGTACCATCCAGCCAATCCACGCCAAAATTGGTAGCATACTACAATAAATAATGATAGATAATTTTTCTAAATTTTGGGGCTATTGATGCCAAATTGAGCATTTTATAGTCAAAATAAAAACAAAAATAGCCATACCAGAAGTATTGTCTGACCAATTCGCACCAAAATTTATAGCAAGTTATAATATATCATAATAAATATCTGTTCTAAATTTCATAGCCATTGGTCCAAAATTAAAAATTTTATAGCCCAAACAAAAGCAAAAATTTCCATACCAGAAGATTTAAGAATAAAAATATTATAAAGGAAAATTTTAAAACTTTCAGTTTGGAATTTTAACCTTTTCAGCTGGGAATTTTTGATTTTCTCCCTCCTAAAAAATGCCTTCGGTATGTCACTGTTGTTCCATTAGTATTTTTACTGAATGACAATAGTGATCCATGGCCTTCAAATTTTGTAATCACTAGATGAAATGTTTCAGTGAATACGCCTAGTTATGTCATATGACAAAAACTATTAAATATAGGTGCTTCATTTAACCTCTGCTTTTAGTCTTTTTTCAAGCCTATTTCCACGTTTTAAAACCAAGAAGTACAATCAATTCATAAAAATTATCACGTATTGACAATAAAGTACAAATACATCCGCAAATATATTTGTAAGGGTCTTTTGAAGAAATAATACGGTTAAAAAACTGAATTTTCTTGAATTACAGAATGGTTTCTTACTCAATTAAGAAAACTTAAAAAATAAGTCAGATATTTGGTGATATTTTGTGGTATTATTGTCTAACCGGTCTGTTAGATGGGTACTTCAGCTTGTATATATATATATATATATATATATATTTATTCCTTTATAAATGTTTTTCCAAAGTGAGATAAAATAATAAAACCAGGCATTGAGAAATGTTATCATTTTTCATTTTGTGTTTCTATTAGTCGAGTTTATGAAATTTGCTATAATGCATAGTGTTAATTATTTTTTGTTTTCATTTCCATCATTTTTGGTTTTAGTTTCCATTATATTTCCTAGTTCTAATCTTTTAACAATATTTTTCATTTAATTTCCATTCTAGTTCCATTTACATTCAAAATTTTTTTTTCTATATTATAAATTTTCGAAGTCCTGTTTGAATATCAATATGTTAATATTTTTCCAATATATTTTCAGAAACATTGTTATTCATTATTCCCGCAAATGTATCGATATTTTTTCAAAGTTTTTCCTCACCTATAAAAAATTATTCAAGTAAAAACCATTCATCATTAATTGGTTTCTATTCTGTTTCTATTATTGGTCTTTAAATTAATTAATTAATTGTTTCCATTTCATAATTTTTGTTAACAAAAATACAGGGCTGGCACAAGAGAAAACTTGACGTTTCAGGATTTTTTTGTGTGTGTGTGTTATCCATATTATTTTTACAGTTGTTTCAGTTAATTAAAGTTTTTTTTTTGAATTATGAATGAAAATTGGCGAATTGGGTTTTTCTAGCCAAGAGTATTGGTGCGCTTTAGTTTTTTTTTTTTTTTTAAATTTGTTATTCACCATTGTATTGTATATTGGAACATGGGTAGCGGTGAACCGAATGCGCCGTCATTTTGGATGGGTAATGTGACGGCGCTTACAATGGCCGGCCGTGAACACGACCCCTTTTAATGGCACATCCGAGAACCTAACCACGACGGCACCTGGGCAGCATTCCGCTAACACTTAATGTCGTTTGAACCAATTGTACTGGCTAAGCAGCCATCAACTTGGCGGTTGGTTCTGTGCGATTCTTACGAGACTTTAGGCCACGTGAAAGGGGTTGTGAAGGGCGTAATTGGCTGAAACGACGTAAAACGTTAGTGGAATAGCTCAGCAGCGCTTCTCAATTTCTCGTTTTACTTCAATATTTTATTAACGGAAAGGGAAGCGTCGAACAGCTATTGACTGCAAGTTTTCCATTTCCACAATACTTTCGCCTGAACCCACGGTCAGAGGGCTCGACTTTTGGTGTGCTAGTTGGGAAACTCGTGGGTTCATTCTTCTAATTTTGTGCAAATAATATAATTATTCCTATTTAAGTTGATTATTATCCATCGATATATTATACTCGAGGCGTATTTTTCATCGAGAATCGATCCAGTTGGCGATTCGGCTGTCCGACCATCCGCCCAACGGTGAGCGTTGTCGATGATGATGCACAATACCGATATTTTTTCTTATCCTTGTGTAAATATTTTTTATAGCGGCGAAAGACTTTTTTTAAATGTCTAAAAACTACTGAAATTATGAAATACTCGAATTCAGTCGTCGTTGAGATATATTTGCATAATATTCCACCTCGATATATTATACATTACGTTTTATTAAAAGTAAATAAATAAGAGCTTATCTTTAAAAAACTCGTATTTAACGTAAACTTGTTTTCAAGTCGAAAGTACGGATTTTATTATAAATATTTATTTGTTATTTAAAAATACAGCTTGAAAACGTGCTTTTGAGTCAATTTAGAGCGTCGAAACTATCGATAGTTTATACATCCGTAGTTGTCAACTCGTCGGGTTCGCGTCTCCACCGTCGCGTCGCAGCGAAACAGTTACCAAAACTCACCGTCAGATGCCAATCGCGGCGATGGTGATTGACTGATCGGTGATGTGATACTCGGCCCACGGGTACCACCACCGCAGAGGCAGAGAGCGTACGTACGCGTTTGAAAAGTACGCAACATCAGTTTCTTTCTCCGGTCGGTGTGTGTGTGCGTGCGTGTGCGTGCGCGCGCGCGCTCGTGTGTCAAAACATATGCGTATGTGTTGGTGGTGTTGTTACTGCCACCAGCTCACCATCGCATCACATCTTACCACACCGCCACCACCATCACCACCATCACCACCACCACCACGGCCGCCTCCGCCCCCGCCGCCACTGCCATCGCCTCCGCCACTACCACCACCACCACCACCACCACCACCACCACCACCACCACCGACCAACATGTTTACCAGCGAAAGCAAGCCGGTTCTTGTGACGGTGCGTACGCGTCGCGCTGCTGCCCCCTCGTCCTCGACGTCATGACGTGGTCTTGCGGTTGTTAATGGACTAATGGTTAGCTGTTGCCCCTGCCACTGCTTTCAGGCTGGCTTCGATTTTCTTCGTATATCGTAATTTCCTGGATCGTAATTCGTTCGCATTGCGTGATGCCTCCTCTCGTCAACAGTTGTGTTGTGTTTTCGTTTTGGCTGTGGTGGTTGGCGCCCACGTTGGCTCGTTTTACTTTTGGTCAGTGGCTCAGTCAGTGGCTCAGTGCCAGACTCGCAGTCGCTTCTTCACTCTCTCTCGGCATATCCGAGAAGCGGATTAACTCGAGGTGGACGCGTACCGCGTACTGTATTCGGTTCGAAGCATCCGAATCGGACGTTACCATTGTGATAATATGTGATTCGCGTGTGTGCACGCAGTGGCTGGCTGTGCGTTCGCGTCGTACGTGTGTATTATGACGCGTATTTTATCGTGTCGGCTTCTCGTGCTCGCGCTCTGTGAATTGTGCTGTGTATGTGCGTTGTGCCTTCGCCGATTGTGGTTTTCGTGTCCGTGACGCCGTGTGCGCGTCCGCTCGGCCGTTCGCACGTTTGCACGTACACCCATTCTCGGTTTTCGTTTGATCCTCGTTACGGGGCCCGTACGCAGGTGCGCATATCTGGTCCGCGGCTTGGATCGCGTCCGTTAATGCGACCCCGCGAGTCTCGTGGCAGAACCACGCTGGTGGCCCCGCCTCGCATTCGCGTTCGTCGAATTAGCGTCGGGTCGAGTCCGCAGAACGTTCTCAAATGGCGCTCTGGCAATTATCGATCGAATTCTTGGAATATTCGTCGTCCGGATGGCGACTTGAATGGGTTTCGCCATCGCTGCTTTCCCAGACGAAATTCGGCGCCGCGGACGCCACTCTCCCGGCCCAAGTGCGTATCGCACGTTTGTCCGTGGCTCCAATAACGTCGCCGTAACTGTGCCCGCAGTTCGCTAATGCCCCAGTGCTGCCGTCCACGTTAACGGCACGCCATATATTTTTCTTGGATTAAGCCGTTATGCGATATAATTTGAGTACTGTCGTGCAATGCGAAACTCGATGTTCGTTACTTTTTTACACGTACAATGATTCTGTTCGCCGTCGTCGTACCCGATGGTCGACTAAATTGAAAAAATCGTTGCCTTCATGAATGTGTTGGCATCCGTAAGAATTTTGCTCAATTCGCATCGGTAGCGGTGTTACCGACGATTTACTGTGATTGGGAATTCGAAAATCGTGGGTTGGGACGTGCGGCACGGTCGCCATATTGCCACGCGCCTCTCGCGCCAGGAACGACGACGCTGTCCGTTGCCTTATCCAGCATTCGTCCGTAGCAAGTGGCCCAATCATCAGTCGTATGTTCGGCTCGATCTACCATTGATTGTTGGCCAACTTGAACCTGAACCTTAACCTGAACCTAAACCACACCCGCAGACTCAGACGAATAGGCTGACTAATCTAATTCGCAATCAGTTGAACCTCGCTTCATCTCACCGTTCTCCTTTCGGCGAACTGGTCGCGTGTGTAGGGAGATCGCCCTTCAATTTCCACTGGCTTCCGCCCTTCGCAGACAAGGAGACCGAATACTTGAGCATGCACCAAATGTGTCTGCCTACGACGCCCCACCATCGCCACCACAGTTCGTCGGTGATCGCGGCAAACAACTCGACCGCCGCCACTGCCCTACGACCGACCAAAAGTAGAGCTGGAGCGGCCGTAGTTGCAGCGCAGTTCGATGGCGTCATCGGCCGCGTGAAGCGAACGTCTTCGTTCGATGCGGCACGCGTCACACGCGCGACCGCGGAGGCGGCGGTCGCCACGTCGGCATTGCCGTTGACCACCACCGTCAAGAGTCGAATGTTAAAATTACTGCGGCGCAGCAGCAGCACCAGAGGCGAGCGACGCGAGAACCGAGTCGCGAACTCGTCGGGCAGTAGCAGCGGCTTCGGTAGCAGCGGCGGAATGGTCATTTCCAATAAGCGATACTCGATGCGGAGCGAGCAGTCGCCGACTTCCGCCTCTTCCGCTCCCTGTCGCGCTGCCACCATTTTGGGCGATCATCCACTCCCGCTAGCCCAAAATCCGCTCGTCCGGCCTACCGCCTCCTCCGCCTCGGTGGCCGCCGTTACTGTGGCCGGTGCTGCGGGTACTCAAGCCGGCACATCGAGGGGTGGTATGTCGAATACGACCTCGAGCAGCAGCTCCATTGCCGTCGCCACCGGCGCAACCACTACCACCTCGACGAATTCAGGCGCCTCGACTAAGACTTGCAACAAGTCGTCCGCCATCACCAATAAGGAGAGGCTAATTCGATTCAAAGAAGGCGAGAGGGTACTGCGTTTGCGGAGGCACTCGGAAGCCCGAAAATTGTTTAGACAGTTGCATCAGCAACAGCAGGTAAAATAATCACCATTTGTCTGGTTTGTTAATTGAGAGGAATTGGAGGGTGGCCTGCGACGTATTGTCTGTTTCTTTTTTTTTTTTTTTTTGTCATCAGTTTTGAAATGACAACTTTCATTCGGGTAGGGTGCGTTGCAATCACTGTGGTTTTGGGTGAAATACCCGAGTATGGGAAGAAATTCATTTTTTTCTCCTTTAGGACTGCGTTTTTGAATTTTTCTCAATTAAACAAAAATGAAAGCGGTCTCCAGAACATTTTGTAATGGTGTATTTAGCTTTCTCCATTTTGCAGAAACTCTCGAGAGAATCAGAGTTAAAGAAAGTAATTGGAAGAGAACATGAGTTGTAGAGAGCTGGAAATTTTTATACGAGACTTTATAGTGTGTTAGTCTTTGAATATATAGTACTGGACCAGTAATGCTCCGTAAGACCAATATATTTTATAATCTCAAGACCTTCGAGTATATATTACTTCGTATGGAGAGCTGATTCCTATATCTTTTCTACATGTAGTTACTTTTAGACATAGATGGCGCTTTCGGGGAATGAATTTACTTTTATCAACATTGTAATATGAATTAATGATCAATATCAATTAACTGAAATTGGTCAATTTTTTCATTGAGAAATTTCTTCTTATTTCGAATTGTTTCGGGTTTGGCTAATTTTCTGAGACGGATAATATTTAATGAGTCTTTTCACAGCATTTTTAAGTTATAAGTTTGAAAAATTCTGTTCGATGTGATTATTCTTTCCTGTTTTCTACGTACCTAATGTTATTCTTTTCGTAGCCATGTAATAAAAATTTCTGACCTATCTAATCTGAAACAAAATATTATTTTGTAATTATACCGGGTATGTACGCATAAACAATCCAGTCATCGTGGTCACAACAGTTCAAAATGTATAACTTGTCCAGCTTTGCCACATTCTTTGGATTGAATTATGAACTTGGTTTTAACTCATTCCAATGCACTTAGATTTCAATTTTTTGTCCTAAATATGATAAGTAAGTTAACCTTAATTAATTAATTCCATGATCCTTAGAAATAAGTCCGTTGGCCTACAACCTACTTCGTGATGTTAGGCATTGCAGAGTTTTTTTGATTATTTTATAGGTAACTTAATTAATGTTAAGGAGAGTTAACTTCTTCAACTTCGTTGTGCACCAAGCATACCTCCAGTAATATCTAATATATATCTCTAATATATAAAGACAAGTTGCCATTATCTGTCCTGAATGTTCTCTTAATATACTGAACAAAATTTTTCAAAACTCATACCACGTATGAAGAATATCCTACAGTTGGTTTATAGACCTCGAAAAGTAAAATCCGTTCAGCCAAACTGATGAAATTAAGGTTTAAAGTTGTCTAGCATAAGTGTCTATGTGTGAGTGCATGTGTAAAAGTAATTTTAACATTAGTGTCTGTGTGTGAGTGATATTGAAAATTAATTGAGGCGCAGCTATACATCCGCCAACTGGTGACTTTGTTCGTGTTAATGTCAGCAGTTTCATTCCAGACATTCATTTTTTTTCCTATTGAGAGAAAGAATTATGAATTTTGATGGTCACATTAATTGTCTGTAAGTTTATATATGTTAATGGTATGTTATGATTGTATTAAATGTGTAGACTTTTGACAAAATATTAGACAATGTGAAATATAACAGCATTTTTTTCTTGAAAAAATGAAAAATAAATTAAGATGATGAAATGTGGTACACATCATATAATTTAAAATAAAACCAATAATAAAGTAATGAAATAAATAAAAAAAAAAACGTGAAAACATCAGCATATGGTTAATTTTTGTTAAAAAGGAAAGTTCATTCAAATTAGAAAAAAGAGGGAAAAAAAGCTTTACCGTAAGTACCATCAAGTCAATCCGCACCAAAACTGATAGTATGCTAGAATAAATTATAATGGATATTTCTTTCAAATTTTGGACACATTGTTCCAAATTTCCACATTTTATGAACAATATAAAAACAAATATAGCAGTACTGGAAGTACCAACTGGTTGATACATACCAAAATTAGCAGGATGCTACAATTAAATATAATAAATATTTGTTTCAAATTTCGTACATTTGTTCCAAAATTGCGCATTTTGTAACCAATATAAAAAAAAAAGTGGTACTGGAAGTACCATCCAGCTTATCCACGCCAAAATTGGTAGCATATTACAATAAATAATGATAAATAATTGTTCCGAATTTTATGGCTATTGATGCCAAATTGAGTATTTTATAGCCAAAATAAAAACAAAAATAGCCATACTAGAAGTACTGTGTGACTAATCCTTATCAAAATTTATATCAAATTATAATAAATCATAATGAATATTTGTTTCAAATTTCATAGCTGTTGGTAAAAAATTTGAAATTTTGTAGCCAAAACAAAAACAAAAATAGCTATAGTGGAATTACCGTATAACCAATTCACACCAAAATTTATAGCCAGTTATAATATATCATAATAAATATCTGTTTTAAATTTCATAGCTATTGGTCCAAAATTAAAAATTTTATAGCCAAAACAAAAGCAAAAATTTCCATACCAGAAGATTTGGGAATAAAAATATTATAAAGGAAAATTTTAAAATTTTCAGTTTGGAATTTTAACCTTTTCAGCTGGGAATTTTTGATTTTCTCCCTCCTAAAAAATGCCTTTGGTATGTCACTGTTGTCCATTAGTATTTTTATTGAATGACAATAGTGATCCGTGGCCTTCAAATTTTGTAATCATTAGATGAAATATTTCAGTATATACACCCAATTATGTCATATGACGAAAACTATTAATTATAGGTGCTTCATTTAACCCCTGCCTTTAGTCTTTTTTCAAGCTTATTTCCACTTTTTAAAACCAAGAAGTTCAATCAATTCATAAAAATTATCATGTATTGACAATAAAGTATAAAAGTACAAATACATCGGCAAATATATTTGTAAGGGCATATCTTTTGAAGAAATAATATGGTTAAAAAACTGAAATTTTCTTGAATTACAGAATGGTTTCTTACTCAATCAAGGAAACTTAAAAAATAAGTCAGATATTTGGTTATATTTTGTGGTATTATTGTCTAACCCTACTTCAGCTTTTTTATTTATAGTGTTGAAACAACTACATCATTCTCTCATTCAAATGACTGTGTTACTAATCAGTCGTCAAAAGAAAATAGATGTAAGTAGACCTTGGGTCAATTTTATTTCTATTGGTATCATACCAAACATTGTGAAATTGTGAGGAGCAGAGTAATTGGTCATCAAAACCTACGAATACGAAGACAAATTGATCAAAAAAATTATTTATTGATTTTTAAGTAACACTAACTTATTAAACGTGTGGCGAATGTATTTTTTGGGTTGAATTTTTTTAGCCTCGCTATGCAGTCGTACTGTAAGTTATAATTCAACAACAACTGTAATTAAAAAAGTCTTATGATTATCAAATATATTTTGATAACATACATGTGCATAAAACTTGTCGGAAATTAAGACTTTTTTCCTCATACTTATCAATACATTATTTACCTACGATAATTTGGCGAAAATTTTGTTTAAATTTGATATCATTAAATCTCCGGAAACATCGTTCCACTTTTTAAAGAATGAGTATATCTCTTGATGTGAATCCATTTACAAAATTTATGAAAATTTGAAAAGATCTCGGATCTCACCGACGAGACCTGGTTTTTCCAACAGTTTACACCACTCTTGTGATGCATTAAATATTCTGATCTTCTGACGCGAACCATTCACTATCATTTCATGAATCAAGTTCTGTAATCGAAATTTGAAAACTAACATGAAATTTGGAATAGAAATTAGAAGAAACAATTACTTCATATTTTCGACGCCATTTCGATTATGGTTCTTGGAATTACGATAAATGTAATTCATGGTAACTTTAACTAATATTGCAGTTTTCAAGTCGGCAAAGCTACATAATTCAATTATTTAACAATGAATTCAATTAATTGGACAAGAATCTCGAAAATTCATATTATATGATTGCAGTAAAATACCCCAATATACCAAAAAATACATTTATTCATCGCATACAAAATACTAACCAAAATATTATTTCTGGTAATAATTTATAGTTACGTTACAGTTGTTGAATTTGAAATTTCCTTCTCCTTTTGGTTACGCAATTTCTATAATATCGTTAAGGTTGACTACGGTTTGAATTGAATTGATATTATTCTGAAATATGTCTTGTATTTCAGTGTTCTTCTCGATAGGTATGTCAACAGTATCGGTAGTGCTGTTGTCATCATTTGGCGTATTTTTACCTGCAGCAATTATTATTTATAGTTGAACTGAGTTGTATTAAAGAATTATTATTTTTGAAAATGTTGATGTAAGTACCCTTTGAATTTATCATGATAGTATAACATTTCCAGTTCTTCTCTTATACTCCAACGAATCATGATGTATTGCTCAGCAACAGTAGATGATTTCCATCCACCATGTCTTTTAATTGTTTCCATATTAGCACCAGTATTAGTTAATATAGTAGCTGATGTTATACAAAAAGCATGTCCTGAAGATATAAAAACATAATATTGTTATTATTAGCATTTCCCTTAAGTACAGTCTATTCCTTATTCAAAGATATTTACCAGTGTATCTTTTCTCGGTTCTTATATTCCCAAATAGTTAGCAATAATTCGAGTCATCTTGCTAAATTAATTTTTTCTTATCACCTGTGTGGGGACTCTCCTGTATGAGGTATAGGGGCTTGGACCCCTCAACAACAGTTGCCGCCCCAAAGGGCACGCAAATAATCATCCTCGTAACGTTAAACACACAAAATACGTTTGATCGTAATTACCTGCAAGTACATGCAGGTAATGTACGAGTACCGAATCGTGACACAATAAGATGATGTCACAATCCGTACACAAACCGGCCAACCATCTATTATCTCGATATGGGATGATGTAACCTAGCCGCTCTCACCAACGTACGTGTGTTTGTGTGCGTGTGAATAAGCTGTATATAAACCGCCCAAACCGGCTCTAAAATCGCCAGTGTTCGGTCTGGTTCTGGCTTACCCATACTTGTGTATGAAGTGGCTGAACACGCTTAAATTCTGTAGAATTTCCTTCTGGTGAGAATATCTCTCACGACAAGGTATTCCACAACCTGACTATAGCATTTATAATTTTGATAGTTGATAAAGAAACGAGTGGTAATCACATGTATTTTTTTACAACATTGAAAAAATCTCCAGTAACTGTGAACAATCGTAAATTTTTTTTTTTTTGAAGTTGTAATTTCTACATGCAACATATCTGGATGCTTTTTCACATTTCCAGTTGAAATTTTCACGAATTCATCAGTTCTGCATGCTCCAACATAAACCAAATGTGCAAACAACCTGTGGATTCAAAAAAAAAAAAAAAAATGAAAACTAGTTACAGAAAAAATTGTTAAATTCATTTTCATTTATTCAACTTCTTACTTCAACTGCCAGCCATTACTTATCAGGAGCCTCGAATACAAATCTCCGAATCCCTTCTTCCATAAAAACCTTTGCTTTAGTTGAATGATAACCTTCTGATTGTCTCTTCAAAAATAAAGTTAATTTTGAATATTTTGATATATCTACCCCATCATTCAACTGCAATGTACTTCTCAGCATTAAATAATATGCCCATAAGGTTGTGGATTTATTTTTTTTGGACAATTCTGAAAAATATGCCACAAGTGTTCTTTCTGAGGAAAATGAAGCTTTATTTTTCATTTTCCAGTTGCCAAAATTATTTTAAAATCTCGCACCAATTTTTTGATGTTGATGGTAGAAGATCATTTGATACTGTCAGCAGCATTAATTATACCTGGTGGAGTACAGCATTCATTTTCTGAGATATCAGCTAATTGGTTTTCATTGTCGTTATCTTAGAAATTCATTTAAAAAAATTCAAATGCTTCAATTTAAAGAAAATAACACTTTGAAATAATAAATGATACCTAGTTACAACTTTCAATAAGAAAAAAGAAAATTAATAACACATTCAACAGCCAGAAGTATCTAATTATTTAATTGTAGGGAAAATTTGTTTATCACATGGGTGTGGCAAATTTTTAAGAAATACGCTTTTGTATGTTTGGAGAAGAAAAAACTCTAGTCACTAGATAGAGTAGGTTTTTGAAAAAAAAAAGTATTATGAAATTTTATGATCCTATTAATTGTTTGTAAGTTCATATGCGTAAATAGTATGTTATGATAGTATGAAATTTGTTAGCTGCTGACGAAATATTAGACAATGTAAAATTTAAGAGTAATATTTCTTGAAATGAAAAATTAATTAAGATGATAAAGTATGGTAAATAATCATATAATTTCGAATAAAAAATACAATAAAGTTATAAAAAAAGAAAAAAAAAGTTTCACCGGAAGTACCATTTGATCTGCACCAGAATTAGCAGCAGTACAATAAATTATAATAAATATTTGTTTCAAATTTCGTTCTTATTTTTCCAAAATTCCGCATTTTATGACCAATATGAAAACAAAAATAGCAATACCGAAGATACCATCCAACTCTTCCACGCCAAAATTGTTAGCATATTACATTAAATTATAATAAATATTTATTCCAAATTTCGTGGCTGTTGGTGCAAAATTGAGCGTTTTATAGGCAAAATATTCTAAAGCTTTTGATTTTGACATTCAGGTCCTTTTTATAAACTGTTTTTACCAAAATTAACTCAAAAAGTGAACATTGTTAGGCAAACTGTTTCCTGTTCAACTAATAACCATTTTCAATTCCAACGACAATATACTCATTTGAAATCCGTTGGTTCGTTGGACATCAAAAGACCAAGTGGCAATGCAAATTTTGACAACTGCATAACCAGATATACATGTTATTTGACTGTAAGTAACTTTTACTGTATTAAACGTGAATTGTACTGATGGGTTAACCTACTGATTTAACTTGCATATACAAAATTGCCCGACATATTACATAAGCCTTGGGACCTTTTGCTGGGAGGCTGGTGGCTTCACTGTTTGAGCTGAGTTGTGGTTTTGACTGTACAATTTCTCAAGACTCCTTCACCTGGTGATTTCAAACCCCAATACTTGGGGTGTATGTCGTTTTTGGACATCACAATATATATTTCCACCATTTGCTCATTTTGGCACTTTTGGGGAGTCTGAAGCCATGTTTGACCTATGGCAATAAAACTTGGAGTAATGTTACTAACTTTCATGAGCTACACATTGGTGTTAAAATTTTTGAAATTCTGCTCCTTTCGAATGAAGGGGTTCTCAAAGTCTTGCAAATCCACCATGTTGTCATCGCGGTAACTCTCGTAAATTTTGAAATTTTGCGTTGAAATTTTTATGGCTGTTGGAGACTATTAGGGACTGGTTTGGTATTGAATTTGAGCGAAATCGGTCAACTGGTTTTCGATTGGTAGCCATTACAAAATTTGACACTTTTGGAAAATGCACACTTACCTCGGGTTGACGCGCGACAGAGATATTTTAAATGTTAAGTTTACCACTCACTTCCTTAATTGCTGGAACGTTTCGTTTTACATATTGAACTACTGTTCAAAAGTAGGTAAACGCTGTCAGAATATTTCGATTTCCAATTATGAACGCAGAGATTCCATTTCTAATGTCCGACACTTGCACAAATTCACAACTGACGGCAATATTGTTAATTATGCATTTCAGTGGCAGAATTACGGACAGGCCTGAGAAGAGTATGCCTACATACCCATAAGAAAATATTAGATCCCCTCATTGGCTTTTTCGAGAAAATTGGAAAGCCAAATGTCAACTATATTTTATGAAAAGTTGTCAACATAAGCCGAACTAAAAGTTTTACTCCCAATTCCACTTTGTCAAGGTCCTCTATGAACTCTCATGCTGCGCTTTGTAGGCCCACCCCCAAAAAATTGAATTACTTTACTGGTGCACTTTAATTTCCTTATTCTCTTCAGCGTTAACTTCACGCATGTAAAATTTTGCTTGTCGAAAATGTAAACTTATTTTTGTCGCAAATGGAACATTAGAAACCGTTAAAGTTGACCTTAGCCAAGGAATACACCTGTTGCTTTTGGTGCGGATCGGTCGAAAGGTACTTAACGCATCGCAATTTTTGTTCCTATTTCGGTGTGTTTATAGCTATACAATGTTTTTGATTTTCCTTGATAGCTACGAAATTTGGGACAAATATTCGACATCATCTTTTTGTGCGTATCGGCCGAACGGTACTTCCGATATGTCCGATTTAATTTTGATTTTAAGCTCGAAGTAACGAAATTTTTAATCGGTGTAAGTACCTATACAAAATTCAGCTTAATCATTATTCATTATATTATATTGTCATTATAACAATTTGTTGCCAGGTTTAGCTGTAATTGGTCAGTTTTTGAAACCTGCATTTTCTAGTGCAGCGGCTGATGCGCGTTAGAGTTTTTTTTTCCTCGTTTAATCGGACTGTATACACACACGTATAGTATTGGACCACTAAAGAACAATGATTTAACCACGGTGTACTACTTGACGTAATTCATATACGCTACCCTTGTGAATTGAAGGGATGACCCTTATCGAACGTGTTCTTATTGGGTGAACTCAAGCAAAACATCGAGAGTACGCCTTATAAGTACTTGTTGGTTGCCTACTTTTAGGTCGCCCTGTCTTGACAGTAAAACGTACATAAGGCTTATGCAGTTTTACTGGTCCATTGTCAGAGAGTTTAATCGATCTATCGCCTCTCCCAATCTTATCGTGAGTTATTTCGTGCGGTCTTGAGTATTTACTTTGGAGAGTAATCTTGGCTTTATTATTTTGATTTTTGCGGCGCTCTGCATTTGTAAATCTGAATTTACGTTATTTTATTCGACGTTTGGAAACTTATGATATTTAGTTGATCAATATGACGTGTTCAACACGAATCGAGTCTCGTTATTCTACTGGATAGAGTTCATCAAACTGACGTAGAATCTTTTGTACATTATGCATCGTACGGAATTTTCACTTTGACGAGTCGAATGTTTTGACAGTTCGGTGTCATGTTTCTGGTTGGACGTTTTTCCCCATTTTTCTTTATGCATCAGGCTGAAGTAGAATCAACGTGAAGATACTATGCAAACATTTTATTAATTAAACGCCTTTATTTAGCTTGTCGACCGGGTGTGTCGATTTGCCCTTGACACTCGTTGGCTGCTGGGTCAAACAAATGGTCGTAGTATTAAATAGGTATTCCTGAAAAACAATTTTTTTATTGTTGATATGTACTAATATTTTTTCTTAGACAATTTTCGAAAAATGCACCGAAAGAATTCTGAATTAAAGTGGACTGTGAAACTGTATTCAACGGTTCAACCTGGCAAAAAAAGTGGCAATAAAAACTTTTTGGAGTGCTAGTCCACGCACGAATACGGAGTGTAAATGACGTCAACATTAGGAGGATAGCTCCCAAAAAGTTTTTAATGCTACCCTTTTTTAACCTGCCAAACACAGCTTATACGACTAAATGAAAGTATTGCTATGTAAAATTCAGTGGTGTAGCCAGGGGGGTTAGGGGGATCAAACCCCCATTCATATTTTTTTCTCAGAATTTCACAGAGTAATTAAGAAAAAAGAGTAAACATTTTGAAGAAATATGGAAAAACTCGTAAAAATATTTTGATAGCTTCACTCGGGAGGAGAAGAGCGAAATTTTTTTATAAGTAATCCGCACCCCTCATGAAAATTCTGATTATGCTACTGATAGAAATGAAGTCGAAAATTGTTCTGAGAAGATCTGTGAAAAATCTGTTGTAACGATTAATACATTCTTTTCCTTCAGTTTTTTCTTCGTCAGAGTATCTCTAGCTAATTCACTAATTTCAACAATTAATTATGTAAAATTTTTCGTGAATTCAATGGTCTGTTCAATATGGTAAAAAGTATATAACTTTCGTTTTTGGAATATATATATATACACATGTTATTCAATTCTGTAGAATGTGGCTCTCTGTAAAGGCTTTTAGAAAATTTTAGTTGGAAAATTTTTTTGTAATTTATTCAATGATATATCGGCGGATATGTCCTTTAAGGCACCAATCTCAAATTTAAGGTCTGTTCTTCTATTGAACCAATTATGAACCTAAAAATAAGGTTAGAATAAATTTTTCAATAAATTATAGAGTGCAACATCATCTAGTAGGTTTATTGGGACATAAGCTCAAATTTATGATCCATTTGGATATTGAACCACCTTATGGGTTTCCTGCGGTCTCAGCAAGGGGGCGAGAACCAACTAATCATGTATTTTTGAGTGATACTGCATTGAATTAGGTATATTTATAGGGACAAGGAGTTCAAATCTGTAGCGTATGTTATTTATTTTTGGAGCAAATAACGCTTAAGATTTTTGTCATTCAACATCCTTAAAAATGGGGTTTAAAAAATTTTCTCTAAATTACTGAGGCATCTGGAACAAATAACTTTTCAAGATTTTAGCATCCAATATCCCTAAAAAGTGGTTTAAAAAGTTTTCTTTAAATTATTGAGGCATATATATCAAATTACACTTAAGTAGGTTACATTATATAAGTGTGGACATCATATTAATTACTATTTAACCTTCACCTGTTACTTTGTTCACGGAAGTAGGTATGTGTCTTAGTTAAAGAACAACCAGTATCATTATTTCGAGTTTTGAGAAAAACACAAAATTAAATATTTGTACCGAAAATCGCACTACTTTATTATTGGTCTAGGCTATATTTGAGAAATCTCAAAAGTGTAATTAGTTTTTAAGGTTTTTGCTGAAATCGCTATTTTTATTCTTTTCTTTCTTCATTTTCTTCAGCCTGTGTTCTATGTTTTCTTTTTCAATTGCGAAAAAATGAAAATAAAATTTTCATCGATTTATATGACGTTATCCGTGATCATTTATTTTTTTGATTGTAACTTTGTGATAAATTTATGAAAAATGTGACAATAGACAATAATGTTTCAATTTCAACGGTTTCATCTTCGTTAAGTATTATTAAATGAAATATATAGCTATATCGCTTCCATTCAACAGTTGTCTTTTTTTAGACAATACTTTTAAAATTTCTCAATTATTCGTATTTTTTTATTCCCAGTTTTTATTCACTGTTGATGTTAATGGTGTCACCCTGGGATCACTTTTCATGGCAAATAAAACAAACATAAAAAAAAAATAAAGAAAAAAATCATATAAAAATAAAACAAAAACCCTGTTGCCACATCGTCTAGTAATGTAGCTTGTTCTTCTATCAAGGCACAGTACTAAATATAATCAAGGACCTAGACCTGGTGCTAACTGGAAGATAATTATAGAAAGAATCATATTATGTATACACGAAGCATATTAAAGTCATATGTTTGAATGATCCTAAAAAATAAAAAGATTGAAAAATATTGAAATAAAATGAGACAGTTGAAAAAATAATAGGTTATGTAAAAGTAAAAACATTTTAAAAATGTAAAAAAGACATAAAAAAATAATTTTCACGTAAATAAAATTTTTTAAAAACAAATGATTTTAAAAATACTTCATTTTGAAGTGCAATAAAAAGTAAATAATAGATTTAAAAAATAATAAGATTTTAAAAATTAAACTATTTTGACCACCCGAAAAAATATAAAATGATTGAGTTGATATTTAATTGGATTAGGCTGTATTAATAACGAGATACAAATTATTTAACTAATTTACAAGTTCAACTTGAAAATTGGTCAGTAAATATGTGTTCATCCAGAATAAAAGAGTAGAGCAATAATTAACAATTTCTGAAATGTAGATATAACTTCATAACAATCCCAATATATTTTAATGTGTCTTATTTGAACAAAAATCTGTTTCTTTCATTTAATTTATACTTTGCACGAATTTGCTTTCATTATTGGGTATTGTAAGATATTTTACACATCCTACTGCAGACACGCATATTTCATTAATTTGTGCTACGCACGATAATTCACGTATACCTGCATACGTGTGTCTGAATTATCTACTAACCAGGTGCAGGCGCACTGATATGATGTGAAGAAAAAATAATTTTGAGTTAGACTTCGTAACAATATTATTAAGTATCGTACAAATAACATTCAACCCAGATTATAAGTAATCTCTTTTAGTATATAAAATATACAGCACAGATAATAGTACAAGCTGTAAATATGGTTATCAAATTACAGTTTACAATAGAATGGTTTACATCTATGAAAATATGGTCTTATATTTGGCCAGAGTAGTGGGTGATTATTGTGTTGAAGGGAAACGAGAGAAATTACATTCAGAGAGTAGGAATAGGATGAATATGTATTTAGATAGAATTTGTGAGAATATGCAAAAAGAGTGATTGTCAGAAAGTGTGTGTATTAAGGAAACTGCTGATTAGAGATAAATAAATGCATGTAAAAGTATTACTGAATTTTTAGACAGGAATGTATATTCTTGAATTTTGTAGGTGATAAGAATATTTTTTGAAAGTGTGGATAAATGCCGAGTACTAACTAAGAAAACATTTGATTTTATTTTAGAGTATATTTTGCCATATTTCTTAGTCTATGAGAGTACGTCTATATTTCAAAAATACGTTAACAATCTGTATATCATCGTAATAGACTGAAATACATGCAGAGCCAAGTATATCTCCAACTGTGGTCCCTTAATGGCGTTACAAAAGTGGCGTTTATATATAAGATTTGTTTACACACTCCTAGTTGACTGTAAAAGTTACTTTTCTTTCAGGTTCTGTAAACTGTTAGAACAGTAGATTCCTATAACATTTTTTGGGGAACACGCGATTCCATTTCTGCATTTCAGGTTTATCAGTTTAAAGATTTCTCACAATCAGTGATTAAGAAATGAAAATAGAAACCTATTTTTTTGGAAACAGATACCATATTCTTTTGCACTAGCAACTGTGATAAATGAAAACACCAAAATTCTAAAGTTGAAATTAAATTGGAAAGAGTTAGGTAACCAATTAGTTTAAATACTAATAATGGAAACGTAATGGAAGCCAAATTAATTTTTGATCTATTGAAAAAAATTTCAAAAAATATCGATGTATCGACATTTGAAGATTTGCTGATTCGGAAAATTTAAAATATAGTTAAAACTTTTTTTAAATTAAAATATAAATTGAACCTAAAATGGAAACTGAATGAAAAATTTTGGTATAATCAGGAAATATAATAGAAATGGAAACAAAAAATAACTAACATTATATGGTTAATTTCAGAAAGTCAACTAACAGAAACAAACTGAAAAATGGCAACATTTCTCAATCCCTGCTCTCAATTATAGGTGACTAATATTAACTCTAGTCGATTTAAGAATTAAGTTTTTTAGTACATCAACATTTTCATTTTCACTCACGATTCATAAATATCTCAGAAGAAAATTTAATTGATTATAAAGCTTATTGTACCAATTACCAAGTTTCAAAATTAAATCTTTTATCATAGGCGTAGCCGCATAGGCAGGATTTTAGCTGGGGCTCATATAAATATTTCCCTGAACACTCCCACCCAAAAAAAAAAACCAAAACAAAAAAAAAAAAAAAAAACCAAAACAAAAAAAAAAAAAAACCAAATAGTGGACAGTATTGGTCTTGAATTTTTCTTTGAAAACTACTTTTTTTTTTTTAAATTGAGGAGAGCTCAAGCCTCTCTTCCCCCTGGATACACCCATGTCTCTTATCTAACTTGTATAAATTATGAAAAAATCAGGGTTGAATCTTGTTCGTTCCTAAATTTACCGGATTCTAGTTTGCTGATAAATTACCAGTAGTTCTCAATCTACTGGTATCTGTATTTATGGAAAAAACATGAACAAATATAATTCTAGCTCTATAGTCAGTGTATGCAATTGCATTTATGTTACTTATCAACCAGTTTTACGAGAATCTGTAAATACTGGTATAGTGAGTAAATACCGTTATTATTGCATGATATACGAAGGGATATGTTCTATGTGATAATAAATTCAAATTTCCCGGATAATCTTGGATTAAATTAATTTTTGGATATCAATTTAGAATCAACAAAAAGGGGGTAATAAATTTTATTTATTTATTTATTTATTTAAATAAAAAAAAAAAAAAAAAAAAAAAAAAAGCGGTAATTTGAGTGAGTAGCTTTTATTGGTGGATATATGCCCAAATTTATGACAATAAATTTTTCGATTTTTAAATTCTCATTTTCTTTTTTTACACCCTTCTAATTTTTTAATTTTCAAATATGAACAGCCTAGGGCATTCTCCAGATGCTCAGCAACATTTTGAGTCTACTTTCGTTGAAATCTATAAAGTAAGACAGTTGTTCTGAGCAAAAGAAATTCTGCTAGTTCTGGAGATATACATCAAAAATATAACTTCCTCAGTATGCAGTCTGTAAAAATAAGGAAAAGAATCCAACGCAATTAAAACAGTCAACAGGCAGGCAAAGCTGCAGGTAACAACTAGTATTTATTATTATCCATTACACTAAATAATGAATGATTTTTCTTTGGATCAGCATCATGCGGGGGTAGCTCATATAATATTATAAACTTACCAATTGGAGATCAAATCTCGGTAGAAGGAAATTGGGGTCAGTTGATTATCTCAGATTTGCATGTTATATTTTTGAAAATTAAGAGTTTCAAGTTATTTCTCTTGTTGGAGTTGCGTTGGTACTTATGTGTTTTGCTTTATAATGAATTTTCTTAAATTGGAAAAAAAAATGGAGTAGGCGCCGCTTAATCGTTACCTGGTTAAAATCATTTTCTCAGATAAAGAGGCGAAATTAAGAAGAGCTGAAGGAACAAAAAAAAACCAAATTTTTAAAAGATAAGCTTTTTTTTTGGTTTCAGCTTCATGCGAAATAAACATTATTTCATTGCGAAAGGTTGGCTGCAGTATTGATGTATTTTAAAATCGCAATATTGAGTAGAATAAAAGCTTATAATAGAAGGGGCTTCTTCAATACGTTTTTCACCGTATAATCACTAAATATTTTTCGTTTAATGGAGTGGGGAAAAAAAAAGGAGGAAGATAAGCGGGAATCGTGTTGATTTTTGCACTGTTAAAAAGTGGTCTGTCGTAATTGGGCGATTTATTCAAGAAAAAATATATTTCTTGAGATAAATTACCTATACAGACTGTTTTTTTTTTTTTTTTTTTTTATTTTTTTGTTAATGTTTATTACGTTTTTCGGTCAATCCGCTCCAATCAAGCTGGGCCCAACTGAAACGGATCCAGTGGTGAATACTGTAGTAGGAAACAAGTAATTCTATCTTGTAGAGTATATGGACAATAGAGGCATCTGAAAAGGAAGCATTTCCTACTAAATTCTTTGACCTTACCCATTTCAATGTTTCATGCAGATTTAATGATGAAGAGCAAATATTTATAATTATTTTTGTCAAATTGTACTATTCCTTTATTTATTTCATGGCGATCTGTAAAATTCCGAAGATTGGTTCATATTATTAGAAAGATTTCGGCACAAAGTTGTTCTCAATTGTGAGTTAAGCCTCGTGTAAACTATGATTGTCTCTTACGATGGTTTCTCCCGCAGGCGTAAATTAGCGAAGTGTTAACACTTCGCTAATTGACTCACTAGCCGAGAGTATTCTCACTCTGTCCCAGAGATGTGTTAGCCAGCCTCACTATCGTGAGATTTTAATCCGTTTTCCTTTTTGAAATCGTTTCGAATCAACCATCTTATACAATGGTGTTTTTACTGTCTCTCTCGTGAAAGCACAATTTCGTGATAGTACTGTCGGACTATTACTATTAAATTGTACGCCAGCCTTTAGGAACGGATGAGGGGCACACAATTTTTTATGAATTGAAGCCTTCCCATACTTTTTCTGAGCTAATGTGCCAACATTCTGATCATGAATTTGCTCGTCAATTTGAACGATGACAGTCGTTTTTGTTGTCAGCTGCCATCATAACGTTAAGTGAATGCGCCGAATTGGACTCGAAGTTTATGTTTTTATATCATTTTGTGATCGTGTTTTGTGTTTATTTATGCGTCCTAATTACGTAGAAAACGAATAAAAAATTTCTTTAACGGGGCTGCAGTTCTGTTAAAAAAAGTAGGTTTTCGAAAAGTGGAAAATTACTTGCTAAAAAGTTATCAGTAGATCATAATTGCGATAATTGTATTAAATTTTGTAGCTATTTACCTAAAATTAACGCAGTTGAAAACAGTTATTTCTTTTTTCAAAATCAAAAATAGATTTTTTGGAAATACCTCGAGGCTGATCTCTACCAGAATTGCTGTTACCATGTTTTAATAAATTATAGTTGATATTCAAAATAAATTGTCTAATAACCAAAATAATGCTGCATTGTAAATACCATCCGACCAATCCGTGCCAGAATTTAGTTTAGTGTTAAGATAGATCGTAATTCATAATAAATATTTTTTCCGAATTTCGTAGCTATTGGTCAGTAATTGAGAATTTTATAGCCGAAATAGAAATGAAAATAGCGATACTGGAAATACTGTATGGGCGATGCACACCAATATCAATTGTTCAGGTCCTTGGCTCAGTACTGGGGTTTGTTCCTCTCACGACTATAGGATAAAAATTGCGATCTATATGTTCTACAAGAGTATACCCAATGCTGCTGTGCGGCAATAATTAACAAAATAACTTGGAGCTTGATTGAAACTGAAATATACGCATATAGCCAAATATATTTGTAGCTATGGTCACGTGATATCGTTACAGAAGTGGCTTTTATATGTAAAAATATATGAATTTGAGTTTTACGATTCAAAATTGTTTTCATGTTATGAAGCGAAGAACGTACCTACCCTCAATCCCAGATCCCGCCTTGAAACCAAGATTAATAAGTAGATTTTCATTGAAAACCTACTTGAAAACGACAGAAGAAAACCATCAGCCTTTGTTGTATGTTATACCGCCAAGTATTCTGATATTTTATGTCAAGAATACGTGTAATACATGGGCTTGTGAAAAAAAAGGTGTTTGACACCTCTGTGGTATTTTTTTTTTTCACTTATACATACCTCTCCGTATATACGCTCTCTATTGTTATCAACGAATCTTTGTCCCCAGCACTATAGGCATCACGGTTCGTCGCATTTTTGCTCCATCGAATTGACATAGATTTGGTGCAGTATTTGTTTCTTTTCTTTCTTGGTTACCTCTAGTTCATATGCCGATATTCTTCTTGTTTTGTGCGTGAAAGATTTGCTGAGTTTCTGTTTGGTGAAAAATTTTGTAAAAGGAGGGAAGATGTGAAATATTTTTTATATAATACATGATGAGAAAGGCGATGTTTACCCTGGTATTTTTTGTTTGAGTGAAAAGTAGCTCATAGATGAATATAATCTCATGTAAAGTGAACGCACCTCCATGTCAAAACATGAGGCATATTTTTACATGGAAGTATGTTCAGTTTACCTTGAAGTAGAGGTTACATTTTAGAAATGAACCGTTAAATATGCCACAATGAGGAAGTTGATATTTTATTCCATTTTCTTATAATTTCGAAGAAAGTTTTATCATTATGATAGAATTTTAACATTTTGATGCTTTCTGATCATTAATTATATAAAGTATCTGTAACGATATTTTCGTATCGTCTATAATATGAAATATTTTCGTATTATTAAATATCATCATCATCATTACTTTCTCTCTATTTTCCTATTATTTCTCATTCATTAACACTCACGTCATTTCTTCAAGTCAAGACTTGTTTGATGACATCATTTACCTACATAAACAGTTACTGTGTTTACTCATAAACAATGAACTCATCTTTTGTTTATACTATTTCTGCAATCTTGCATATACACTAAATTCTACTAATTCATTTGTGAACACCCACTTTATGTCATATTCTTACGAGACCATTGGTCATACTTACTGTACATATATTTCTATTAACCAATAAGAACAAAACCCTTCTCCAACACCTTGTAAATTTGCCTGAACCTTCCTCTTTGTAACTACTATATAATCTTATGTTTTGTACTATTTCATTCATTCTAACTCTTTTTCATACAGTCTAAAATATTCTCTTAATACGTTTGATTACCTTGTTACAAACTTACTTATTCTTTTAATTCTTGATGTTTACTACTGTTACTTTTATGTTTAATACACCTTTTTAACTAAATTGTGTTATTCATTGTTCTGTTTCGATATATAACCATCACAGTATCTTTCTCAACAAGGCTTAAAAATGAGTTTACATGACTCCGGAATTGCTTACTTGCTACGTTAATTTTGCCAACTTCCTCACATGCAAATGCTCACTTTTGGACCTTGGTGTGTAATATACAATTTTATAATATATGATCAGAAAGGCAATGTTTACTCCGATGTTTTATGAGCAAAAAGTGGTGCTTATCATTGTTGATGCATAACCTTCATGTAAAGTAAACGTGCCTCTGTGTAAGAAGTTTTACATTGAGGTTTTACATGGAGACCCATGTTCACTTATAGCCAAAACAAAAATGAAAACAGCCATACTGGAAGTACAGGTGTTGCCAGTCTATATTAAAATGTATAGAAAATTTTAATATGTCATAGTGAATATTTTCTTCGGATTTCCTGGCCATAGTTCGAAAATTATAAATTTTATAGCCAAAAAACATAAACAAAAATAATTATACTGAAAGTACTATACGATTAATCCGCATAAAAATTTATAGCCAGTTGAAATATATCATAGTGAATATTTGTTTCAAATTTCGTTGCCAGAACAAAAATTAAAATAGCCCTATCGGAAGTACCGTACGGCCAATCGGCAACATCAATAGGTCAGGTTCTTAGCTTAGTATTAATGTTCGTTTCAAATTTCGTGACTATCGGATAAAAATTGCGACCTGTACAGTGGGAACAAGAAATTGGCTTATGTATTAATTGAATTTGAGTTATGAAACGAAAAATGTACGCAACCACACCTTCAGATCGTTCTATGACACATAGATTAATAAGTGGATTTTCAATAGAAAACCTACTTAGAAATGAAATATGTACGTTTATTTAACGAAGTGAAAATTAAATACAAACTTCATTTTCAACTTGTATCCTCGACTGTCCAAGGAATGCTAATCGTGTAAATTTTTAGTTAACAACGAGTTGCAGAGAAACTGTACGAAAGTATCATTTCGAATTACTATAGATAGATTATGTCAAGGGCAACCTTTCTTGTAGGAGGATAATACTCGTCTACTTTTAAATTCAGGTATTAATTTTTTAATTTTTTTGTTTTAGGTAAGTGTTTGACTTGGTATTTTATCGGCGATTCGCTGCAATTCGAAAAGAGAAATCAATTGAGCATGAGAAATGCGTGCGATCAGCTATTCGGATGCATTTGATTTGTGGCAAACCCTGGAAAAAACATTTCATTTGCAGAAAATGATGAAACTCGTTTCGTTAGGACTAACATCACAAACATTTTGGTAATTTTAAATCACCTATTCTAGTATGTATGTATTCCTATATGTAATTAAGCTTCCCGCTCTGAGTAAGTGATGCAAGGCCGTTACTACCCTCCTGTATCAGCTGGGGCAAATGCAATTCCAGTCGAAGCCGGATTTCAGACGTGATATGAGTATTAAAAAATTTTAAAAATTACTTTCACACAGTCGTAATTATGTATTATACCTTATTAATCAAGACATCCAAAAAATTAAATAAGTTGAAGTTTTCAATTTTTCTTGTTGGTTAATGTTATGAATAATGCTTCAAAAGCGCTCGAAGTGGAATTAAAATTAACGAAAGGTTTTAGGCCTAAAATGTGATGGGCGTTTGACATTTTTTTTTGTAACTCACTTCCGAATACTTGATGACAATATAAGTACATAAAGTTTCAAATTGATTAAACAGTGGGAAATGAGCCAAATTTTGATAAAAATTTTTTACGAAACAATATATCTGTATATATTTGGTATAATAGACATCAAAATAAAAGAAAGGAAAAAAAGGGGGAAAAAAACAGGACTGGGGAAATAACTAAGTTGATTCGACAAAACACAATATGAGGTTATAATAAACAGAACAAAAAATAAGAAAAAAAGCTGGTAGTCAGTTATATTTTCGTCATTGTGCCGCTGAACTCCTTACATTATTCAAGGAATAGAGGTTTTTAACAATGTCATTTAAAATTTCTTGATACCCGAACCAAAAATTGTAAAATAAAAATAACATGTTGAAAAAATTTGAAATACACACTCATTTAAAATGCACTATAAAATATAAAATAATTTTTAATGTTTCCATGCTGCTGGAATTTGAAAATTTTTGTGAGCAATAGAAATAAAAGTGTCGGGCACTCAAAACAAATAGATAGTAGACATGTTAGTTAAGTACTTAGGTTGATATTCATTCGTGTTCACTAACCTAAATGTCAATTTAAAACTTGCAATTCTCACTATATTTTTCAATGGAAGCACAGTTTTTTCCATTGATTGAGAATTGGAAACAGAAACCGCATTTTTTGCCCTGATAATGAAAATGAACAGAAACACTTAAATTCAGAAAAGGAAATCTAAATTGGAAACAATTGACCAATTTGTTTCATGACCAATAATAAAAATGTAACAAAACCAAATGATAAATTGATTCTTGTGGGGATTTGGACATGTATGGGCACACACACACATGGATATTTATTGGTGGTGACATAGGTGTGTTGATATTGTCACTCCTTTTGAACTTGTAGGTCGCTGGGTCAATCCCCAGTCCAGGCAGATCTATAAAATGTTGACCCCAACGTAATACCAATTTGTAACAGCACTCCTTCTTTTGTTCACAAACCCCCCTCTGAAGAGAGGCGTAGAAGCCATAATGGTGTAAGCCTGTGTGGTTTGGCAGGTTTTCCACATGATCAACAGCCTAGCTCCTCTCTCTACTGTGTTGTTATGCTACATTGTAGCTACAGCACTGGAAGGATTGATTGTGGGGATTTGAACAGATATAGAGACATACACGGATATCTGTTAGTGGTGGTATGGCTGTGCAGATATTGTTACTGCTTTTGAACTTGTAGGTCGCTGGTTTAATCCCCAGTCTAGGCAGACCTACATTATCATTTCTTACTAGATTAATTTTTGATCTGAGAAAAAAAATTTGAAAAAATATCAAAAAAGTATCAATATATTTTGGGGAATATTAAAAAAAGTCGATGCTTTTGAAAAATATTAATATTTGAATAGGTACCTACGTATTTTCAGATATTTCTCTTGAGAGCCTCACACATGTTTTGTCATTTCCAAAATTTTTCAAATTTCAACAGCATAGAAACAGAATTATTTTCTATTTTCTAGGGAAAAAAGTTTTACTGGAGATACTATCCGGTGTCCATCCGTACCAAAATTTGTAGCATGCAACAGTAAATTTTAATTAATTTTATTTCAGATTTTGTTCATATGATTCCAAAATTCCGCATTTTATGACAAATATAAAAACAAAAATTGCGGTACTGGAAGTACCACCCAGCCAATCCGCGTCAAAATTGAAAGTGTACTACAACAAAACAAAATAAATATTTTCTCCGAATCATTTTATAGAAAAACAAAAATGCTGGTGCTGGAAGTATTGTCCAGCCAATCCACACTAAAATCAATGGGTCTGATCCTTGGTTCAATAAAAATGATTGTACCAAATTTTGTGTTTATCGGTCTAAAATTGCAACCTGTACCGTGGGAACAAGAAATTGACTTATTTATATATATATATATATATATATATAAATTTAAGTTATTAGTTTCAAAATTTTCCTGAGGTTGTGAAACAAAACCACAACCCTGGGGGCTAATACCGCATTAAGCGTAATAAGTAGATTTTTTAAAGAAAACCTACTCAAAAATATTTATTCTGAATTTTGAAATTACGCAGTTTGAAACCATTAAAAACAAAAATTGACTTGAAGGAAATACCATCCTATCGATCTACACGAAAACTGGTAGAATGTTGCAATCAATAATATTAATATATATTTGTTCAAATTAAGCATTTTATAGCCAGACTAAAAACAAAAATAAATTTATTTACTGGAAGTAGTACCATCCGGTCAATACACACCAAAACTGATAGTATTTTACAATAAATTATAACAAACATTTTTTTCAAATTTTGTACATACTGTTCAAAAATTCCGCACTTAATGACCAATATAAAGCAAAAAAAGTGGTACCGGAAGTACCATCTGGTGGATCCATACCAAAATTAGCAGTTTGCTACAATAAAATATAATAAATATTTGCTTCAAATTTTTTCTGCATATTGTTCCAAAATTGCGCATTTTGTGACCAATATATATATAAAAAAAAAAAGTAAGTATCAGTGACTACCACAGTCTGTTACATTTAATGTGATAACATTTTCATCTTCAATATCAACTTTCAACTTTATAATAATTATGAATAAAATCTCTCTCAATCAGCTTTTAGTACAACCACAACAGTAATATGAATGAAAATTTAGTTTGAGAACATCTCATGTTTAAGTTGATTCATGAAGGTTGGTAGGCTTATTTTTATAATTGTAACAGAAAGTACTTAAGTAAGTTAATACTAGACTTTTGTTGTTCAAGCCAATTACTAGCCAGAGCTCTAGAAGTAATTTTGGGGAAATAGAAGATGAAGTTAAGAAAGAAAATTTCATAACAGTACACAGTCCGTATGTGATATTATAATATGATAAAATAGGATCATGAAATGGTAGTTGTAATAATTAATATGAATAGTGGAGATAACTTGAGCTGTGAACGAAAAAGTAAAATGTATTCATCAGAAAACCTTCATTTTAGTTTGAATTATTTTTTTTAGTTTGAGTTATCAGAAAGTTTCAAATTGAAGTACCTAACATTAGAGTTTCGAAGCTACTAAAAATTAATAATGACTTTAATTGTTAAAATTTCACATTGTGGATGCAGACCATGAGACACAATGTATTATAAATATGAAAATATCACTCAAAACTGCGGTTGGAGTTGTTACGTGGAATCATCACATAACAGTACTTCTTAATCCTAAAAACTTTTACATTTTCCTTGATGATCCACGGTGTGAAGTATTGAAGTTTTGTCATTATTTTGATGTGTTTAAGATGTCACACATGGATATCATGCTAATAATGAAACGATGTTATTCAAAATTGAATTTAATCCAATGATGAGTTTGCGATAACTATAGTTAAGTAGATCTGTCAGTACGGTAACAAGTCACATTTTTGTGTGAGAGTTTAGTGGTAATAACAGGCTTGAATGATCACAGATGTCTACTATACATGTGATCGAATCAAAATCATTTGAACATCAATCAACAGTTTCTTTTTAGGATAAATTTACTGGACTGGATGAGGAGATGAGTTCGAAGGAAACAAATTTTAAAATGCCTCGATCAAGTTGCCAGATAGATGAATGTTGGGAACTAAAGCATGAATCAACGGCAAATATAAACAGTGAGCAGCATAATGGAAATTAGCTTCGATTCTTCGCCGCTGTTGGCAATATTCACAGGTTTTCAAGCGTTAACGATGAGTGATATGTTTACTCTGGTTTACTCATTCCACTCATTGTACTAGATCTACAACAGTTAGTTTGTTAGCGAACATACGTGATAGAAGAGCAAAACTCAATCGGTGCAAATGTGCAAATTATGGAGGAACAAAATGAAACACAAGAGAATATACTCATATACTCGTGTACCATAGGATAAGAAAGTCCAAGGTGTTGCCGGAATGAAAAATAAATATTGTAAATAGAAAATGAGAAAATTGAATAGATTTTCGCTACCAAAAGCAACAGTGATTTTTTTACTTTTTACTATCAAATGAGCAGAAACAACAGTAGTTTTTTTTACCTTTTATAAGGTATTTTCAAACACTGATTGAAACAATTAATTTCGTTATTCTACAATACTTAACTTATAACTGTCTCCTGTATCAGTCTGTCAGTCTCGCCAAACAAAATGAAAACAGCGAGGAGGATGTAAAATAAAAATTCAAGGGTAATTTTTCTTTCATTTTTCTAAAACATTATAAAGTAACAGTAAATATGAATTTCAAACCTTATCATTATTATGTTCTTCGATATGTTTTACCATCAACTATCATACTGTGTTAACAAATACATGGATTTCCTCATAGCTGTTTTATGAATGTTAGATGAAATATCAATGTTTCGATGTGTCATAAGAAAGTGTTGAGACTACCAATCCTTCTCCCCTCTCACTCATGTGAACGCACGATCACATATAATATACAATTTATTTATATTAATTTGCGGCTACACTGATATACCGCTTCCGTCGCTCATTCGTTTATTTCCGTTAACATTCGTTTATCAAACTTAAATGTACTTTGCTTAAATTATGTATCTTCTCTGAAATACACTCGCTTCTTGGACGGAACTTCAATCAAATCTTTCTTTCTTGTTTCATCTCCGGTCCTCATCCTCTATATGGTAGCATCGCTCGGTAACAATCCTTGTACCTGAAAAACTTTTTAAACATTTTTTTAAAATTTTTATTGTGAATTTTCTAAGTCAAATTTTTTTTTAATACTTTTCGTGAATAATTGTGTTTTTAGTCATTTTCGTATTTTTGTTTTTGTGTTGGGTAACATAGTTCCAACTTATTAATTTTTTCTTTCTTTTTCGAGTCATTTTTTGTCTTCGAAAAATATTTGAGTGCTGTAAACGTTTAATGAATTTCGTCTTTTGCTGAATTGGATTTGCCCTGCTTGTGTATAATCCGGCCAAGTGTACCAAGATTCCAAGACTCGTCGATTACTTAACTGTTTGAGAACCCTGCTTGTGTTGCTCAAAAGTTGGTAAAATCATTAGTGTCTGCCCTGCTTGTGTATGAACTAATTCGCCGAAGTCATAATATTGGTAATAAATCGCCTTGAGCCATCAGAAATTGATCAGAAATCAACGTAAAAGCTTCAAAATCATCATCAAATTCCAAAAATTCATCATTTCAATCAAACTTCATCATTTGGCATCAACATAAACCTCAAAATTTCAACTTAAACACTCACCGAAGTACGTCCTAAACAACCGAAGCGCAGTTCAATCATCGAAGTCCAGAGCATCATCTCAAAAATCTTCAAAGACGAACCTGAAATTAAAAAACCATCAGTCAAAAGTGTAATAAACGAAAATTTCTACTAAACAAAGGTAATAAAAAATATATTTTTCGTAATTTTTCTCGTATTTTTTTCGAATAAAATTTCGTATTTTTGCATAACTTAACTTTTCGGATTTAAAATTTAACTTGTATATTTGAAAATATCGTTATTTTCAAATAATCTCGGCCTTTTCAAAATTTTTCTAAGTACAAATTTTGGCAAGTTGCGTGCAAAATTTGTGCAGACACTTATGTCTTGGAGTGTACAACTCGTGACGTAAGCACGGCTCGTTTTGTTCATTCGTTCGAACTTGTACATTAACCTTTTGTTAAGTGCAACGAACCTACGAACTCTTATCTTCATCCATTGAATAAATACGTTGGCGCGGTTTTCATATTTAAACCACCATTTTGTTGCAACTTGAAAATTTTTGCAGTTGCACAATTATGTCGAAAATAATTTAACGATTTTTTTTGAATTTATACCTTTTCTTCTTATTTGAATACTTAAACTAAATTAATTCCAAGTCACAATTATTTTATTTTCGTACAATTTTATTTTGTTAAAACGAAAATATTATTTTCCCAATTTCATTTTTTTTGCCATTTACATTTTTTTTCTACTGTGAATTTTTTAAATCTCAAGTTACCAAAATTTGTTTTACATTACATCTGGTGATTATTTTATTTTCTCTCTTTAAATCACCTGCCATTTTTTTTTTATATTTTTAAATTTTTTTCCATATTTATTACGAATTATTTGCTTTATTGGGATACAGCGTTGAATTTTTCTTTCCCTTGTTATCCAAATTTTTATTTATATTTCATTCCTAATTCCCTAGTCTGAAAGTAGCTAACTTCATTTCACCTTCACTATTTCATTTATTTCATTATAATTATTTATTACTTCTTTTCATTGAATTCAATTACAAATCATATTGGGTTGTAAAAGTCTTGTTATTTTATTTTTTATTTTTTTTTATGGGAAGTGTCCAATCTCATCTTTAACGTGTGTTGTCTCTTGCCCGCAGTGGACCTACTTGAGAATCACACAAGGACAAACTTAAATACTATCGTCTAAAAAATACATTGTTTGGTTAACACAGGTACGGCAATCCTAGTCTTGCAGCATTTGCTGGGGATTGACATCCGTTTTCCTTTTTTTTTCATTTTTTTAATTTTTTTTTATTTAAGTTCAGTCAATTTATTAATTATGAACACTGACAACAATGATCGTGTCTCGAATATTTTCCGTGGAAATGGCTATGAGGGATGGCGTGCAACTGTAATCAGCACACTAATTGGTAAAGGGTGCCATTCCACAATTTTTCCAACTGCTCGTGAAACAAGCTATATTTACACATCATCGGAAGAACGCCTTTCAACTAACTGGCTCAAATTTTTCCAAACTCAGGAACGGGCCAAAGCCCACATTTTCGAAAGACTTGATAAAAGAATTCTTCATCATGTCAAAACTTGCGATGTTGTTTCTCAAATTTTCAAAATTTTAGATGCCTGATACAGAAATCAAACCGCTACTAACATCATGGTATTAAAATCAAAATTTCAGTCCCTTCGCTTCGATCCAAGGAGAGGTACCATCCGCAGATTCTTAGAATATTTCTCAACTATTGTAGAAGAACTACGAGATGCTAATTACCCCCTATCTGAAGCAGATGAAATCGATCAGTTAATGATGTCTTTACTCGAAAAATTTGATACTGTCTTCTCTGAATTCCGTCAATTAGAAATAGAAAAACGAACTACTGTCAGACTTACAAAAATGATACTTGAAAAATGTGATCTTATTGAATACTCTAATAAAACATTTCCCGGGTTTGATCAGCCCAAATCATCATATCAACCGATGAATAATAAAAGAAATTTCAGAAACTTTAGAAATAATAATAACCCAAATAATCCCAATACAAATTATAATACAACCAGTTATCTAAACGATCACAAAAATAGTCAAAACAAACAAAATAGTTATCCCCCTAAATATAACGTTTCCCAAATGGATGTTACGTGTTTTAGATGTAATAAAAAAGGTCACATGTCTAGAACATGCCCGAATGAAACTTCTAATACAGGTAATACTCCACAACCCCCTAATCAGAACAGTAGCTCGAAATCCCAGAATTCCAATTACACGAACTCCCAAAATAAGACAAATGAAAAATCAAATTTTCGTGTTAAATATTCAATGATGTTACATTCAAACTTGAATCACTTAAGTTTTGATGACATCGATGATGAATTTCAATGGCCCAAGCCCCCAACAGTATCAAAATCCACCCCCCCCCCAAAAAAAAAATCAACTCCATACGATGTTATTAGATAATGGAGCAGATGACCATATGGTCAATGATCTTTCAAAATTAAGAAACATACGCATAGTTGACAATACTCGTAAAGCACTTTGTGCTAAAAAAGGTGTATTTGTAAACCCCACTCATGTTGGATCTATGTATGTCAACGTTTGCAATTCTAATGCAGAATTTTCCACCATACACTTAAAAGAAGTCTATTATGATCCTGATTTAAGCCTTGATATTTGGTCAGGTGCTAAAATCATGGAGTCAGGAATATTCAAAATAATAACCGACACTGATCATGCAGACATTACAAATAAACATACTGGTGAAGTCACAATAACCGCTCCAAAGAGAGGTTCAATGTACTACATAGATTACAAGATAGTAGAGGAAGATGAAGATAATAAGGTCTATCAGGAGTTTGTATGTATGCCTGTACCTAGTACGTCAGTTGAACAGGAAGATCATATAGATGATCTAAATCAAAATTTTGAACAACAGATTGAGGCTGAAACTAGTAATCCACAAGGAGAGCAGGAAAACTTGACCACCCTCAAAATTTACAAGATACTGCAGTGGAAGCAGTCAATCAGGAGGTTTATTACGAATCAGAGGACGAATTAAACGGAGAAAGTGTTGGAATAAACAGGAAGCACAGAAAAAATATTAGCAAAACAAAAACACTTTGGCACAGAAGATTAGGTCATCTAAGTGGCAAAAGCCTAAAGACATTATCTAAAGTAGTTGTAGGTATGCCCCAAAATTTGGTATTTAAGGACAATGACTTTGCCACATGTGAAATATGCCTAAAAGCTAAATCCACCCGACTTGGTCATCATGGTGTGAGAACTTGACCAACAAGAAGAATGGAAGTAATCTCATCAGACATCATGGGACCCTTTCAAGAAGCTTATAACGGAGAAAAATTTATTATAACATTCATTGATCACTATTCGAAATATACTCTAGCCTTCCCCATATTAAGAAAGTCTCAGGCATTTGATAAGTTTAAAGAGTACTATTTATCATTCCATACTAAGTTCCCAAATGATCTCATCTCCGTATTAAGAACTGACCAAGCTAAGGAATATTCCGACACTAAAATGACACAATTCTGCTCCAAAAAAGGAATAACTTTGGGTGATGGTGTGGCATATACCCCTGAACTAAATGCTATAGCCGAAAGGCAAAACAGAACCCTGCTCGAAAGAGTTAGAGCTATACTATATGACGCAAAAATTGATTTCAAATTATGGTCAACAATTTTACTAGCTGCCGCCCATATCATCAATAGAAGTCCAACCCGCGTTGGAAATATTACCCCTTACGAAAAATTATACGGGACTAAACCCGATATATCCCATCTTCGAGTCTTTGGTGCTATTGCATATAAACATGTTCCTATTGAACAACGACAGCAATCAGCAGTAAGAGCCAAGAAGAATGAAGAGGAGCACCTCGACCCAAAATTCCTGCCCCGAGCTTTAAAAACCATTCTAATCGGATTTTCGAATGTAGGTTATCAGATATTGGACCCCATAAAAATGAAATCCTACAAATCCTGTGATGTTAAATTTGATGAGATGAAAACATTAGCCGACTTTACCTGTAAACCTGAGGAATTGCAAGTCAAACCTTTAGAAGAGGAAATTGAGGCAATCTATAGGGTCAATGTACTAAAACAAGCCTCATCAGAAGACTCACAATTCATAGAAGATTGTATGCCGGTAAGCTTCAGCAATATTTTTCAAAATCCATTTAAGAAAGACTGGCTAAAGGCTATCAATGATGAGCTGCAATCAATGTCAGACCTTAAAGTATGGAAAATAATTGATCGTACACCCAACATTAAACCAATTGATACACGTTGGATATTTACGGCCAAAGCCAATGAAAGAGGAATAATGTGCCCAAAAGCTAGACTTGTAGCCAAAGGTTTTATGGATCGATCCAAATATACCATGACAGAAACTTATGCACCTGTTGTGCAACTCTGGCTAATTAGGTGGATCTTATCCGTAACCAATCTATTAAATCTACAACTTGTTCAATATGATGTCAAAACTGCTTATCTCAACTCTAACATAAAAAACGACATCTTTCTAAATATTCCCCTAGGTTGCAATGTTGATAAAACGAAATTGTTAAAACTCAAAAAATCCATTTATGGTTTAAAAACATCAAGTAAAAATTGGATTGAGTTACTGGATACTCATCTTTCAACATCCAATTTTACAAAATCCAAAATTGACAGATGTTTCTACACACGTAGAGATGAATCAGATGGAATTGCCTTCATGATAATCTACGTAGATGACATTTTATTAGCAACCAATTGCCCCGAATGGATTGACGAAATAACCGTTCATTTTGAAACACGTTTCACCATGAAAGTCATAAACAATCCATCTCATTTTGTTGGTTTTGAAATAAAAAGAAATCGTGAATCACAAATTATAAAGCTCACTCAAAAAATCCAAATCCAAAAGATTCTCCAAAAATTCAAATTATGTGATTCAAACCCTTCCAAAACGCCTATGGAGACAGGCTTAAAGTTGAGCAAAAATGAAGGAACTGACAACAAGGAATACAGATCTATGATTGGTGCATTATTATATGTATCTGGAGGCACAAGGCCAGACATATCCTTCTCTGTTAATTACCTGTCCAGATTTTAAAATTGTTCTGATGACACCAAAAAGAACCACGTACGTCGTATCATCCGATATCTTAAAACAACCATTGATTTTGCATTGGTTTATAGATCTAATTCTGAAGGCATATCCGCCTATGTCGATGCATCTTATGCCCCCGACATTGATGATCAACCTATAAATTTAAAAGAATTAGAAAAAGGTAAATCCATAACTGGCTACTTAATTACAATGTATGGTGACCTCGTAAATTGGTGTTCATCGCCTAAACATTCATGCTTCATCGTCCACTGCAGCTGAATTAATAGCTCTTCACGATTCCTTTGAGGATATCGAACTCGCTTGGCTCCTCAACCGTGAATTCTTCTCTGTTGACACTCCTGTAACAGTATATGAAGACAATATCTCTGTTATTCATGTCATTTCTGTAGGAGGTCAGAAACAACTTAGAGTTCTCATGATCAAATGTTATGGACTTGCCCAAGCCTATAACGACAAAATCTTCACATTCAAACAGATAGCTACTGAAGACCAACTAGCTGACTTACTCACAAAAGCCTTATCTAGTAAGCAGCACATTTCCCTAACTCTCAAAATCCTTGAATCCCCAAATCTTGATCCTTAAAATGTAATATCCAATATCAAATCCACACCTGTAACCATACAAAACAAAATATTTCATTTCAATACCTAAAAAACTTATATTCTAAATAACTCTACATTATCTATACTTACCCTCTTTACTGCATGCTGTTTATCTCTTTATATTACATATTTAAAAAAAAAAAAAAAAAAAAATTAAAAATGCATATTACTATCTTAGTCTACCTTTTATATATATTAAATTGTCAAAATATGAACTTACCATAATCGTCCAATTTAGTTACCATTTTTAATTTTTATACACATTGTTTCACCATTTTATTTTTTTTTCATTTTATGTAATCATATATTTAAATGTAATAAAAAACTTGTAAACTGTTAAACATTGCTACAACACCCGCAGTTGTGATCGGTTCAAAAGATTGTAGGGGGTGTTGAGACTACCAATCCTTCTCCCCTCTCACTCATGCGAACGCACGATCACATATAATATACAATTTATTTATATTAATTTGCGGCTACACTGATATACCACTTCCGCCGCTCATTCGTTTATTTCCGTTAACATTCGTTTATCAAACTTAAATGTACTTTGCTTAAATTATGTATCTTCTCTGAAATACACTCGCTTCTTGGACGGAACTTCAATCAAATCTTTCTTTCTTGTTTCATCTCCGGTCCTCATCCTCTATAGAAAGCTGTGTAGTTTGTATCGATATATTATCGATGATCGATGGAAAATTTAATAAGAAAAAACGACATCGAATGTAAAAACGAACCCGTATTTTGTTGCAGTGAAAATAAAAATGTTATCACATTAAAAAAAATAGCGGTACCGGAAGTACCGTCTGGCCGATCCGCACCAAAATTAATAGGTCTGGTCCTTGGCTTATTATAAATGTACGTACCAAATTTCATGATTATTGGATAAAAATTGCGACCTGTACCATGACAACAAGAAATAGACTTCTATCTACCTGTCTATCTATGTATCTGTCTGTCTGTCTGTCTGTCTGTCTGTCTGTCTGTCTGTTTGTCTGTCTATATATATATATATATATATGAATTTCAGTTATTGGTGCGAAAATTTTTCCGAAATCATGAAACGAAAAACGCATTTACTCCCAACTCTGGGAGCTAATACCGCACCAAGCATAATAAGAGATTTTCTAGAGAAAACCTACTTAAAAACTGTTTTATTTTCTTATTCTTCCTTTTTATAGCAATTGGTGGAATAAATGCGTTGACATAAAATTTGTTTTATTTAGTTTATTTAATTTTCATATAGAGAACACAGTTGTCAAATTCAATACTAATTCAGAATTTCATGTCATTTAAAAACTAAGTAACTACACGGTTCACCGCTCGGATGTAGAAATTAGATAAAAATTTGTTAACTTAATTCAAGCTGAAGAATTTCAGTAATATATTTATAAAGTAACTGTGTTCAACGCGGCCAAAAAGTAGAGAACCTCCAACTTTGAAAGAAGCTGTTTTGCTAACATTCTCTGCATGAGTCAATAAAAGAAGCACATGTGACACTTAAATTAGCCGAAAAGTCCCCGAAACGTTAAAATTCTGTATTTTTACCATGTCGAACGCACCTGAATATCTTGAGAATTAAATTATGATCGAAATATTAAAATACTTACTTCATTAGTCGTAAATCATAATAATCATTCATAGCCTAGGCCGAGAAAAATTATCTAATAAAACATTTCCTATCTGTTGCTTTTTATCCAGGCGAATTTTTCATTGTTCGTTGTTATCTTGTACCTTACTGTTGATGGACAGATTGAAATATTCAAATTTGTGTTCGACGAATTTTCTCAAACTTGAGACGTATCTATTTCGTTTTTTCATGCTTAAAAACCTTTCTTACTCAAATTTCATTGACATTGTCAGTGTAGTTTTTCAGAACGCGTTTACATCAATTATTGTTCGTATAATACCATAGGATTTTCAAAACCATCAGTTTCCTGTCAAATTATACGTATAAGTACATATAAATTCCAAAAAAATAATTGGATGATCAAAACTTTATTAGGTAGGTACCTAATATAATCTTCAAACTATTACAGTTGTTGAAAAAATTAATTTGTGACCCTGTTTTGGGTCATAAGTTGGCCAACTAATGATTTAATTCATAAATGGACTGTCAATTTGACTTTCAATAATTTGCCCATAGCTGCTTCTAGTACATCCTTTTTGGGGCCCATCCAGGCCCAAAAATTGACTGGAAATTCGAGCTTGATGCTTCAGAAAAATATCTGACGATATATCACTCAATAATTTGTGAATATTTTCTTTTAATCCGTTTTTTGATGCCCCCTCTAGCTTCCACGAATGGTCAAATTGAAAAATTTACTGGAACCCTCAGAAAACTATTACTCCGTAATTTTTGAATATGATTGCTTTTGATACCTTTTTTTTGACAGTTCACTTGTGCCTCAAAAAATTGTCCAATCTGAAAATTGATAGAAAATTCGAGTTCGGCGCCTCAAAAATAACAAAAAAGAACATGGTTTGCACCACACGTAGCCAACAGACGTTAGCTACGCGTGTGCTGTCACAATTCTTTTTTGTTAGGCCATAAACTTCCTTCGAGACTACCTAGAATCAGAAAATGGGTACTTCCCTCCATACTTGTTTTTCCCATCAGATGAAGTTCCACAAAATTAAGAGTCTATGTTCGCCCTTGCCATTTTTACCTACACATTAGACCGCCCTAATCCGACATGGCGTACGAAAAAATCAAACTCATATTAACACAAAATACTGATTTATTAAATAAACTGATAATTTATAATATACCTGTACAATGTATAATTATGATCTACAAAAACAGAAACAATGCGAACGAAATGTGAAAATAGTTTGAAAAATTTCACTTAATAAAATCAAAGTTTAAAATAGGTGAAAGAGAAAACGAAGGCAGAATACTATAATATACGATTTTCCGGAACAAAATTCTGAATTGGAATAAGAGCTTTTATGTTTGAAGTGTTGAGGGTAGTCCCAAATTGCAAGAGTGAGAGTCACCCTTTAGTAAGTTCAATCTTTGTGTTGTGGCCCAATGAAATATCATGTTGCTTTCAGAAATGAAACCAATAAAATTAATTAATTTTTTTTTTTTAAATTTATTAGGCTTAAAAATTCCAAAAACCTCTTGGATATAAGGTGAATGTCTTTTATTAATTATGCGAATGAAAAATAGCAATTTATCATGTTATTAACAGTGGGAAAATGACAATTTACAGATGACCTATCACTGGTAATAAAGTAGTTACTTTATCTCCCAAGAGAGAGAAGTATCACACTATGAACTATACATCGCGTATTTATCACCATAAGAGTGGATTTTCATAACAGTCATGACTGTAGCATTAGTGTGAATGATTCATGATTGTTGAAAACAAAGATGTAAATCCCGTTGTTCTTTTTTTAAATTCAAAATTTTTTTTCACTTGGTTAATTAAGTATCATAAGTAAAATGATTGGAGTGAGCAATCATCAACTTGTGTGGTTATAGTGCTTGCAAACTTTGTTGATAATTTCTCACTTTCTTCCAATGTTCCATAATTTACTATTATTTATCTAATATATAAAGACAAGTTGGCATTCTTTGTAACGAATGTTCTTCCAGTGTACTGAATGAAATGTTTTGAAATTCATACCACATACGAAGAATATTTTACAGGTGGTTTATAGACCACAAAAAGTAAAATCCGTTTAGCCAAACTGCTGAAATTGAGGTTTAAAGTTATCTTGCATAAGTGTCTATGTGTGAATGCATGTCTGAAAGTAATCTTAACATTAGTGTTTGTGTTTGAGTGCTATTGAAAATTACTTATCAGATGAATAACCCAACGAGAGGCGAAGCTATACATCCACCAACTGGTGACTTAACTTATGTAACACAGCAATAAAAAGTTACTTATAGATCGTAATAAATATTTGTTCCTGTTGGTCTAAAATCAAGCATTTTATAGACAAAATAAAAATGAAAATAGTGTTACTGGAAGTACCGTGTGACCCAGTCCATGACAAAATTTGTGTAGGTTATAATATTTGTTACAAATAATTAGAAATTTTATAGCCAAAACAAATGCAAAAATAACTTTATTGGAAGTACTGTACTGCCAATCCACACCAAAATTTTTAGCAAGGTATTTATATCATCATAAATATCTGTTTTAAATTTCGTAGCTATTGGTCAAAAATTAAAAATTTTATTGCCAAAATAAAAACTAAAATCGCCATACTAAATGATTCGAGAATTAAACAATTACATAGGGGAACTTGAAAATTTTCAGTTAAGAATTTTGGATTTTCTCCCCCCCCCCCAAAAAAAAAAGCCTTTAAATATAGGTGCTTAATTTGACCTCTGCCCCTTTTTCAACCTTATTTCCACATTTTCAGAATAAGAAATACAATCAATTAATAGAAACTTAATAATAAAGTACAAATACATCCATAAATATATTTATAAGAGCATATCTTTTGAAGAAATAATACTGTTAAAAAACTGAAATCTTCGTGAATTACAGAGTGGTTTCTTAATCAGTTAAGAAAATTTCAAAAATGAGTCCGATATTTGGAGATATTTTGTGGTATTATTGTCCAGCCCATCTGTTTGATGAGTACTTCAGCTTGTAAAAAATAAAAATGAAAATAACCTGTTTCACCAAAACAGTTTACATCTTGACTTGGGATTTTCATTTCTTCACCCCTAAATAGCCTCAAAATGGAATGTATAAGTATATAAACTCATTTCACATACTTAGTTGTGCTAATTGAAGAACCAAGTCTTCAGACTTTAAAATCCCATCTATAGGATGAAATGGGCCCAAAAATATGCAAATTTTCAAAATTTGATGTGATTAAAAACATGCATTTCCAGAATCATTTGAGATTGTCAGGTTTGCCTTTTGAATATTATGTTTATCTCATGGGTATATAACACTGTACATAGAAGAAATGAAGTATTACGCAACTCTGTCAAAAAATGTAAGAAAATGTGAAAATAACTTGAAAATCCTTTTTTGTTTTTACATAATTTTACCAGATAGGACAAAATCCATTTCCAAACTTTATTCCATACCATCATAGACAGTACTTTCAGTGGAAAACACTGTATGTAGATTGGATTTAAGATACAGGTTTTTCTTACCCTTAAACTACTTCTAGATCAAAGTTCTATAGTGTAAGGAAAAAAAAGAAAGAGAGCACATTTGTTCCATATTAGTGTTTTTGGTTTGAAGCCAAAAAACTGTAAAACTATACAAGACTTTATTATCAATATTATCCAAACTTGAAATAAAATGGTCTTTTACCATAAATCAAAATAAAACTTCACCCTTGAATACGGAATGAAGATGATACAATTTGAGGGATACTTATTACATTTATTGGAATTTATTCCTCATAATTAGACAAATTGATATAATGCTTATTATCATCTTCCAAAAACTTTTCAGTTTGGTGAAATGGATCTGGAAGTAACAATTTTTTTTAATTCCTTGATTTGTGAAATGTGAGACCATACCAGGAGTTGCAAAGCTGCTTACAATAAAATTATGTGTTTCCAATCTTCATATCACATACTGTGTGGAACTGTTATGAAGAAAGTATCATCGCAGTACTTAAATTAAAAATCAGAATCATGAGAAACTTAATTTCTTCATTTTGTCGTCAGAATAAAATTATTCTCATGGGTAAGGAAAATAAAAGAAACATTAACCTTGTTCCACATTATAATATAATATTATAGGACCTGTTAAATGAAAAGAAAATAATAATCGATTTTGGATTTAGGAAATTTTGGCTCTGGAAAGGCCCTGTTTGAAAAATCCTCATTACCATAAGGGGAAACTCAACGAGGACCATGGATTTGTTCCATACCAGTGAATAGTGTATAAAGTTTGGAAACTGTAAAACAATGTGCGACTTTATTATAATTATTTATCAAACTGGAAATAATTGTAAAACATTTACATCCTTGAATTCAGTTTCATAAACACGCATATGTGGGCGTGAATATAGAATTTTTCTTGGTACACGATTGAAAATTATCCAGTTTAGTTATCACCAAGTAGGTATTATAAAACAAGAAAACAACAAAGGTAGGGTGAGGTGAAATTTTTTTAGAAAAACTATAGTCTATTACCAAAAATTAGTGCCGAATTTCACACCTGAATTCTTGATGAAAATACCGGTGTTGCGGAGATTGTCATTACATTCGAATAATTAGTTGCACATAATTAGTCATAATTAGTCAAATAAGTATAGTGTGAAAATTAGATTTTTTATAGTCTTTTCAATCAGGTAAAATATATATGGAAATTACAAACCACAAAAAATGAAACTTTTCTCAAATCCTGTTCGGCGAAAGTTTTTACTAAGATTTTCATTCCAGGCGCAGGAACATCTTTATCCTAAATCCAATCTGTATTGTGTGTTCTACTGTGATTACTGTCTATGATGGTATGGAACAAAGTCTGGAAATGGATTTTGTCCGATCCGGACAGATTACGTAAAAGCAAAAATGGATTTTCAGGTTATTTTCACATTTATTTACATTTTTTGGACGGAGTTGGATAATACTTCATTTGTTCCACGTACGGTGTTACACACCAATGAGATAAACATAATATTCAAAGGGCAGCCCTGGACATTCCGGAAACGCAGGTTTTTAATCGCGTCAAGGTTTGAAAATTTGCGTCTTTCCAAGCCGTTTTCATCGAATTGACGCGATTTTAAAGGCTACATCTAAGTATGCAAAATTAATTCATCCACTTTTGCTTTGCATTTTGTGGCTACCTAGGGGTTAAATTCTCATTATGTTGCCGTCAACTTGATAACTTTTGGGGACCTCGCGAGCCCCATCTAAAATTACGTTCGTTTGCGTAATACAACAGCGGGTGTTGTGGTGGTGTAGATTGAAAAGGCGACATTTTTTATTTTGCAATCGCGTTGCCCACTTTCAGAGACAAGAAAACGTGTCTTCGAACGTACGTCATCGATTTGCCCCTCGATGCGTCCCGTGCCCGAGTCGAAGAATAAGAACAAAGCGGCGGCCACATGCGGGTGTTGGCTCATCGGATAATTTGGTGCCAGAGCTCGATGGAGTCATTCGATTCCTCATTCATCCGCGCGACTCCGGGAGTGCAAATCGATGGTAATCGGGACAGGAGACAAGAAAAGGAGTTGTTGATTCGGTGACGGAGATCGTTTTAATAGCTGCGCAGAGCTATTCGTGTGGTTTCCGCTGTCGTGTGTCCTATTTGCGTATCGACGACGCCCTTCTAGCCGTGATATCGACGCTCGTTATCATCTCCAACTCCTTCCCCCCTCCCTCGATTCGTAAAATTTTATCGCGGCGTCGTATCGATTACTGTGTTTAATTACTCGGTTATTATCAGCGCGCTGAACTCATTTGTCAGATTGCCTGGTCGTCGATTATTCCAGTGAAATTCGTGCCCGTATTTCGCGATGCATCCGTCGACGCTGTCTTCTCCTCTCGAATGCTTTAATAACATTAGGTCGTTGATCTGCGAGAAATATTCGAGTCTGCGTTGGGTCGTCGCCTCCGGCTCAGAAAAATGTACCAGAACTGTCGAATTACTTAATCGACCAATGGCTAGATAAATGCGAAAATCTGCGATTAATATTTTTGTTCCCATTGGTCGAATTCATAATGATGATTCGATGGCCTCAAAAAAAGCAAAACGTTTTGTGGCAGTGCGTAATACTGCCCTGCTAAGCCAGAAATATGTATCGCCACGTTTTCTCTAAATTGAGTTATCGGTATCATCAGGTAGTACTGCACAAATTTGCTAAACAATAAATACGTATTTAGTCAAAGGTGGTCACCAAAACTGTTACGAAGAAAAACGTACCAAATTTCAGTAGGAGGCTATAAAACTGTAGTCCAGGAATTGAGACTTTTTTATTAGAAAAAATTGGTGCTCAATTTTTTGAGCCTCGAATAACATATTAAAGGTCTCATCCCCTACCTCTTTTACCGCTTTCAGAATTGGGGGCAGGTGTCCCGTAAGTTCGTTTCTTTCATATTTTTATGTAAATAAAGCTTTTACAGGAAAATGCTCGAGTCGAAAAACGTTTCCCACAAAATTTTCTATCCAAAAGGCTGTATATACATTTTTTTAGCACGATTAGCCTCAAAAATCATCACTTACACATGAGCCTCTGTTGTCTCGTCTTCGGTGCTATGATTAATTTGTCATCAAACTGGAAAGGGTATTTCTTCGTGTATGGAGAGGAAACTTATCATGTATACATTGAATACATATTGTGAAGACAAATTTTAGACTTGAAATGATAGATAAACTCGAAACACTGACAAAATTACAGTAAACTTTAACGTGACTTAAAAGTAACGTTCGTGTCTTACAAATATACTATTTATGGTTCAACATTACAGACTCGGAAGACTCAGTCGCTTAATGCTTCGTGGTTACACTAGAAGTGAAGATCTACTGATTTTTGATTAACAAAGTTAACAGTTAATTTGGTGGTGGATGGATATGAGAGGTGATTTATGCGTGGTATGAGGATGACTCGATAAGATGATGTTAAGGTGCATCCACACGAGGATGATCAGCTTGTTCTGCCTGGATAATCAGCCTGGGCTGACCAGGCGCTGACCAGCCATGGATAAAAAACTTGGGGTGTCCACACTTGTTCAGCTTTCTGTGTTCAGTTTACTGATCAGCGCAGGGAATTTAAAGCATTTTATCCTACGTAAATTCGGAAAACAGCACAACCTGAATGAAAGTGGACGATGCAACAACGTCCACACTCTTTCATCACCTTTGACAGACCGCTACCCAAGTCGATCGCAGATGAACGGCTGATCGAAGCTGATCAGCTTCAGTCAGCTTCACTCAGCTGATCATCTCAACGTCCGCACTTCTTTCATCTTTGAATGATCATCCAGGCAGGACAAGCTGATCATCCTCGTGTGGATGCACCTTTAGGATTAACCGATGGCGTGATAGAGAGCAATGGGATGACAACATAATTTTTACAAAGTAGTACTTCTAGATGATTATCGAATTATGTGTAATTAGTAGCATCAGCTGTTTTGATTTGGGTGTGCATCTTCGAAGGTCATTGGTAAGTATGACGTATGACAGGAATATTTTGGTGAGAGAGATATCGATGGTGTGGAAACAGGAGCAAATTCTTGTGTAGTGCCAGAATAATGTCCGTACAAATATTTGGTATTTATTATGCAAGGTGGATGATAGTTTAGGGTGTGCGATGATATATTAATATGAAAGTTATCAAGTAGTGTTATATATGATTACACATACTTCCATCAGTTTTGAAGATGGACAGAATGCATCCGTTAGTTTTGAAATGGCAGCTGTTTTAATTTTAAATTCATTGAAAATAAGGGCAGGTGTAATTCTCGATGAATTGATATAAAATTCGAAATATAGATACTTCAAGTTTTTATTTTGGTCAGTTTCGAAAATGGGCCAAGTCCGCCCATTAGGTAGTTTCTGAATTAAAGTTTTTTGAAGTTCTCATTTTTATAGGCTTTTATTGCAGTTGGTAACGCAATAAAATGTAACAGTTATTCTAGGGGCGATGAAATCATATTTAATTTTTATCAGGTATCCCTTATTAATGTGCTTACTTTTTCAACCCAAATTTCGTCATTAAACTTTAATCATCACTATGGTTTGTGGCAACATCGTGGAGTATACCATGTTCAAGCCCCCATAGAGATGGAAATTTTTTTTCTTCAAATTATTGAAATATATGTTTTAAAAACTCATTTTTAACCTAACTTATTTCCAAGTAAAAAGAATGTACCTCAGTTTTAGTGAAGATACATGTCTTTTTGGGGTAGTATTTAGCAGATTTACATGCTTCAGATTTTCATTGAGATTGACAAGATGATTGTGAAATTGCGCAACAGCTTGTTAATTCTAGCCATTAGGCCAACTCTTCCCATGCATTGTGATAAGTCTCCTGTGTGGTGATAGTGCTGACTTTCTCTGAATACACATTTATTTGTCAGAGAATTACCAATTACCTCTGATTTTGTTTAGACAATTATTTACCAGAAAATATGTACTTCCTATTCATCTCTAAAAAAGTTGAATACAAATGTGAAATTCTTCACTGTATAAAATTTACTTATTTCAACATCCAAATCAATTGAAAAAATTATCCAAAAAAGTTTAGAAGTGTGTGCTGTTTTCATTTTTGCTAAGTACTACTCAATAATTGTGAAATGTGGAGATACATCTTGTTTTGCTGAGTAGGCAGGATAGTATTCTACTTGTAAGCGAATTGGACTGATATTAGAGAAATCATTTTACTCGGTGTAGTGAAAATTATAGATGAAAATACGTCTGAATTTTCCTCGCAAATATCACGACGAAAATATTCGTTAATTTAAATAAAAAAAACGTGTCTTTCATAGGAAAGACCCACACCCGGTGAAATTCTAATATTCCACACGTGAAATTAATAAAGTGTAAACTTTTGCAACATCAGCAAGTCTGGCCAAACTTTCTGCTGTTTTTATTGTTCAAATTTCTGTCTTCTCATTCTTTTCTTCCACTTTATTTTCCCTCTAATTTAAATCACCTACGTACTGAACTGATGAACTGTTTTTTAAATAAACCAATGAAATGGAAGCTTTCAAAGAAAGCTCACGATTCATTCTCTTAAAACATCGTTATTTCATATAAATATTAAGACAAACATTACTTTATTTGTCTCCGTTTTCATTTAATTTTACAAGCAGTCTAGCTTTCTGATATTATAATTTACTCTAGTATAGTAAACAAATTACCCTTTGTAATTATTCAGTAAATACATTTTTTGTATTTAATATTTTCACGAGTTGTTTTTTACCAGTGTGATTTTTTATTTCAATTGTACCGTTTTCATTCGCTGCACTCAGGCAGATGTCTTTTTTTGGAAAAGTGTTGGGAACAGTCCCCCAAACATGATATTGAAAATTTCACCCCACCTACTGATCTCTAATTTTTTTTAGACATGTTTGAACTTTCTCAAAATTGGTTTTACAACAAAATCTTGAAAACTATCAGACATATTATAACATCTGTAAAAAGTTGTCAGGCAAAACATTTTCACAATTTAATTTACTACAGATTTGTTTCACGGCCATTTCATTATTGAATCAGTCTTGAAAAGCCGAAAGACACCTTAAAGTTAAGTCTACATAATATTTACCGAATGTATGAATTTTGTTATTTTCTGTCAATAAGACTGAAATGCAGTGAGTAGAAACATTCTATGCCATCAATTGACTTTTTCAAATTTGGTGCAAAACAAACTTACCTACGTTATATCCAATTTAAAAAAAATATATATATATATATATATATTTATATTTCTCCTAACCCTGTAGGGGGAGCAACATTCGAACACCTTTTGAAAAATTTGGTTCATATATGAATATTAAAATTTATAAAAAACCCTAATGATTTTGGTTTTGATTGCTTTGTTGTATCTGTTTTGGATTTATTATTATTAGTTGTTTAATGGGATTTGATGAAAATGTTTAAGCGTCTAATAATGTTTGGATAATATGAAATATACAATATGGAAATGTTGGTTTTTTATGGTTTGTTCGTTTTAAAGTCCTACAAAATCTTATATGCTATAATAGGAGTACCTAATAAATTGTGCGCGCGCGTGCAGGTGTATGTATATATATATATGTGTGTGTATGTATGTATATATGTATGTATGTATGTATGTATGTATGTATGTATGTATGTATGTATGTATGTATGTATGTATGTATGTAAACGCTTTCTGGAGAACTATACCAACAGTGTTGCTAAAATTTAGGGAGAGAGGTTTTCGTAAATAATTAAAACCAGAATAAATTAGGTTAAAAACGAGTTTTTAAAAAATACGATTTTATAATTTGAAGAAGGAAATAACGGCGAAGAAGAAAATAAAATTTCGCACTTTTTTTTCCGAGACAGAAACAAACAAAAATTGAAAAAACAACTGACAAAAACGGATTTAAGTGTATGTACGTGTGTGTCGCGACACGTGAAAGCAGCGCTGAAGTTGGTCATCCGGTGTACTGCCACAAATTGAGTGAGTAGAATAAAAGCCTATAAAAAAAATAAAACACGCGTGTACGATGATGCGCCAAAATTGGTAAACAAGTTGAAATAATTCCACAGCCAAAGACGGTGGTGAAAACACAGTCAAGTGGTCAGCCTTTCAACTAAAGTTATGTAGACTGTTTAGACAAGTTGACGCACTCCCATAAAGCCGATGTAATAAAATTGGTATTAGTTGGTTGTTGGAACAAATTATTCTGCCAAGTAAGATCAAGTGCCATTTACGATTCTAAGTGAATGGTATTAGATCGCAAACGGCACCAGCGCTTACTTAGTGGGAAAAAATTTTCCAAATAACTTTTGGGATGTCTTCTTATCAGAGTTGGTCAACTTGTCTAATTGTTTATATAACTTTACTTTCATCCGTGGCAATGGGTCATCGGATTGTTTTACTTTGAAACCGCTCCTTATGGCGTCTAATGAATAATTGAGGAAAATTTTCGGAGCTGTACGAAACGTCGATGGTACCTATAGTTCTTTTTCCGTTTGATGGTTTAAAATTGCCGTTCGCAATTCTGATCAGAATTTTATCCAGATTGCGCGATCGAGACGTAAACGATTTTTAATACTAAAATAGCTTCATTCGAAATAACGTACCTACTGGAAAATTTTGTCCATCGTCTTGCTCTCCACAACACCTCAAAATGTAAGAATTCCGCCAAGTTCAATGTTTCGCTCTTAATGTTGACAGGTTTTCAAGAATAAAAACTTGCTATTACACCTACTCCGATTGTGGAATATAGATTCGCTGGAACATTCGTGGCTTTTCGTTTCGTGTCAAAAGTAACTCAATTAGTTCGACATATCAATTTCACGATTCACCCTCATTTTACTAAATCAAAAATGCCGAATTGCAAATTTACAGAATGACCATTATAACGAAGTTAAATTTTGACTTTACACCGAGTTGTTCAGAAATATGTTGGAGAAAAAAAAAGAAGCATCCCCCTTCTAACAAAAATAAGATAACGTCATCATTTTTTGATAAAATGGTCATTTGATGAAAAGGATTCGGAGAAACGCCTCCATACCCAGTTTCCTATAGGTGTGTATGTAAATTTCTTGTCAACACAATGATGGCAGCTACGTTATGTGGGTGAGGTTTGTGTCAGGGCTGGACTCTATAAAATTTCAAATCAATCGGACTTATCAGTCCACTTTTAAATCAAGTCAGTCGTCGGTAACAGGAGAGAAGTTGCAATTTAATGTACGCCTATTTAGGTTAATGCTGCGACTGAGTCGCGAAGTCTATAAAATACTCCCGAGTTGATCGATTCCGATATAAACGTAGAACCATCATCCATCGTCAGTCCGTGGAGATTTCAATGTAATAAAATTATGTTCCCCAGTTCTCCCACTAAAGAATACTCGATACGGTTAGGCAGCGTTATAATTCGCAGATTTACGTAAACCATAATGTGTCCGAATTATCAGCTGATCGGGTGCGCAACGAAAACATGAAATGATTTAAAATTAGACCGCACATGTCTACACTATATGTATAACTTAGATACCTAACTTGGCTGTGTTTACCAACTTATACTTCCCCCCTACCCACCTTCCAAAACACCAAAAAGCTTGTTGGCGCTATTCACGCGCAAATAAACCCGTTTGTATATCGCCCTTATACGTGGCAGGGGAATGAACGCAACGCAACGTCACCGCACACCGCACACCGTAGGGGTGAATATGCTGGACGTGGCAAGAGTAGGCGGGTTAGATATTGGATATTACGTACGCACAGTTCGTTCCACGTAAGAAGGTTATTTTCTACCCGACGCCGAGTATTACCTTCTTATTTGGAACAGACTATAGCAGGAGTGAGGAGTGAGGAGTGAGGAGTGAGGAGTGAGGAGTGAGGAGTGAGCGCTTCATTTTACGAATTTTAAAATATATTTTATCATCGGCTGTGAATTAGTAACCTACTTGATAAATGATTGCGAATCAGAAATTGAACGGAGTTATTCATTTTTGAAAAACATTATGCCAAAGGGCTTTCAAATTTTAATTGAGAATGTTATAACTTACATAAGCTTATAACTATTATTAGTCATTCGTCGAAGTTTGCATCAACATCGTAGAGAAGATCTTCGAGTATAATAAATATGAGGGCGAAATGCAAGAATGATGCGTAAGTAATTTTGTCGTGCATTCCTCCTCGAGTGGTGGTTATATACTCGAAGGTTGAGATAGTGAATTATCTGCAATGAAATTATCGATAAATTTAAAATTTGAAATAAATAACGGAAATAGTGGCGACGCTAGCGCCGAATGCTGCAGTGCACGCTTCTGGACCTGTTGTATTCCTTTATAAATGATAACATCGAGTGGCCCGTCTATATGAAGTATACTATTACGTATCTACGTATTGTAGGTTACATAGTGTGGACGTCCGTGATTAAGACTGAAATCCGTGACGTTAAAGTGTTGCCGAAGTGGCTTTTATGTTTTATATACGTAAATATCTGCAGTGATGAGCTGATTGAGAATTTTGAGAGTACGCGCTCGATAAAAAGAGCAGGCCAGGTACGAGGTGAAAAAACAAGATTCATTTTCAGAGAATATACGAAAACAAGTAATGGCCTTTTAACTTAAAATTTATAAACAAAAAGTTTTTTGAAAAACCAATTGTGGTCTGTTTGAGCATCTAAAAAAACATACTAAAATTCTAATTCGCCTTCACTCGCGTTCACAGATACAGGGGGTGAATATGCCCTCCAAAACAGTTTTTCACGTTTATTTCAACAAATATTAATTTTATCTAAAAAGCAGTACAGTATGAAAATGTTTAACCCTAAATTTCCTAGAGAGAAAATTATTTTTATTCTTATCTTCTGATATCTCCCTCCACCTTAAAGTGGGCACCTAAGATGATACCTTTTCTTTAAGTACCGAAAATATGATTATAGTTGCTACATTGAGGTAACAACTTCAATTTACAGTAACACAAGTACAAGTTCCTTGTTGAAAAGCTCGCCTGGTGAAGGAATAACACTTTCTCATGGTAGAATTATAATAAATTTCCATCGTTAGCATTCAGTAATTTGTGTATAAAACAACATTTTCATTCTGTAATTAAATATCCTGAAATACAGCTGTGAGTATTCAAAATTTTTCCTCTGCAAGGAAAAACGTAGAATCATCTGTCTACCAAAAATTTGCGACGCAAAACGGTCTTCCAACAAGCCCATTACCCACTTTTTGATCCTAAAATTTTTTTCAGGATCCGAAATCCTGATTCCGATCATTCTTTAGAGAGTGATCTATGATACGGACTCGAATCACTTTTTTAAAAATTGAAAAGGATCCGTGATCGGAGTTATTTTTTTTGGTGTTCTTGCCCATTCGTGGTACAGGCAGCAATGTCTAAATACCGCTAGTTGGCAACCCTGGTAAAAACAGAGTAGCGCCTACTTTTAGCTGACCAAGCAAAATAATGTACGAATCCGGATACACGGTATTATCAAATTATTTAACTACGAAGGGAAAGTCGAAAGTGTTAAATGAAAACGATTTTGTGTGAGCGAATTGATTTCGCGGAGGGCGGATGACAGAATAGCCGTTCCGGCGATGAGGGTGCAAAAAGAAAGAAAAAAACCGAAGGAAGAAATAAAATAATAAGGCTAATGAAATCATTTTGGCAACGTCGCGAAATTAAGGCAGGCAGCGTGTGTATTTATGTATTAATGCTATTAATGGTGGCGTCATATTTACGTCCGTCTAAAGAGTGAGGACGTTCGCTGATGACGTCATAGGTCGCCTGGGTGCGCGCGTGCGGTTCCCTACACGTCCGCGCGCGCACCCAGTTACTCTCCACACTTGTGTACTGGAGCGCGATTTTCGTTTTAGGACCTGCAGTAAGTATCAATAATATAATGTAATATATATATATATATATATATAAAAAATGTTTGTGTGTCGAAAATTACACGCCAAGTTGCGTTTGTGTTTGTGCCGTGGTAAGCGTCGCGCGCTCTACAGAGCTTATGCCTTACTCGCCGAGCACGCTAAATGGGAGCACACTGTGAAATGCGTGGTGCCGCGGTACGCGTACACGAAATACAAAATTATACGAATGAAATACGTCACCATGGCACTGTTCAAGTTCGAACCGGGCGTTTAGTTGGTGTAGAAGTTTTCAACTTTCAGTACGCGTACTCAGACCGTGTGGTTGTTTTTTACTCGCCTGATTTTTCAACATATCCGTTCGATTTCTTTGTCCGATACTAGGTCGTGTTGTGTTATTTTTAGATAGATCGACGGTATCCGCATCCCGCGTATTTTGTATTTACATACTACTGCTACTACTATCATCGTTATCATTATTATTATCATCATCATCATTATTATTATTATTATTATTATTATTATTATTATTATTATTATTATTATTATTATTATTATTATTATTATTATTATTATTATTAGTATTATTAGTATTATTAGTATTATTATTTACCATTATTATCATTACGCATTCTGTCCTTGGCGGCGTCGACGCGTTACGTTGATACGTCCGTCTCACTTTGCGATATTTTCTCGCTCCCCTTCCTCTCATCGCCTGTGGCAGCGTACCCATTTTCCACAGAGTCGAGTTGATGATTTCGCTAGACGAGCTTTCGAATTTTGTAATATTGTGCCGGAATGTCGCGATGTGAGATGTGTGGTATGATGTGCGCCTATTGAACCGTCGTCGGTAGTACGAACGTGAAGTGTGGTGTACGTCGTGCGACGGTGAAACGACTAGGCGTTGAGTAGCTTGTAGCCTTCTGCTGCTGCTGCTGCTTCTACTGCTGCAGTACGCGTTCGTAATAATTTCGTACTTGTTTTCGTTATCAGAATATTGGCGCAGCATATATACGCCGCTCCGTCGCGTCGAGTAGACTCGGTGATAAAGAGTGGCACTTTTGTTTGTCTTGTTTTTTGTTTTTTGTTTTTTTCACTACTTGTTCCTCGTGTATTTTTACATTTTCATTTTTCTAAGTATTATTGCTATGATTACCTCTTACTGTTACCATTAGCCGTCGAACAACCATACTCGTGATTATTCGTTTACTTCACCATCGTTCGTTTGTGGTGATGGTGGTGGTGATGGTTGTGCGTTGTGCGTTGTTCGTTGTGCGTCAGTGACGTGCTCGATGCTGAATAACTAATGTGATCGCTGCTGCCCTTGATTCGTACAGCAGCCTGTCGAATTTTTCGCCTTCCATTTATCGTACTTTTTTATTTTATTATTATTTGTGCCGAACGCGCTCGAATCGACCAAATTCGTCTCCTTCGATCGAGTCGTAATATTCTTTACGTCATACACAATCGTACCCTTTTTCGGCAGTCGCTCGTGTGTTTTGTGTCATGCGTTCGTTGCATTTATCGCGGCTGCTCTCGAAATGACAGTACGCCATTCGCAAGCTGGTTGAAGCTTCAAATGGCTTGTTTGTAATCAATACGGAGTACGGTTATTGCTGGCGTGCGTGAGAATACGCGTATTTCTGTACGTTACGTACCCCACAAGGCCACAACTCGTATTTTTTGTGCGTTTCTGGTGAATATCGTTTTTGCTTACAAATTTTTTTCCTGCTCATTTTTGCGGCGACTAATTTAATTTCAAGGCATTCGACTCGCGCCCAGACCTCTGCCTACGAAACACAAACCAAGAAAAGAAAACGCGGTGCTTTTCGAAGTAGTCGTCGATAAGAAAAGCTAAGTTTCCGCGCGGCGAGTCTATATCGATTGAATACTCGAATGTTCACCCGTTGCACTATGCTCCCTCCCTTCCCCACCACACCACACCCTACCCTACCCTACCCTACCCTACCCTACCCTACCCTACCACTCTCTTTTCGACAGTACTACGAACTACTGTGCCACAGTTTCATTTCAGTTATTCCGTGTCTGTACGTGCACGTACGTATATACGTACATACGTTCGTACGCTCGTACGCTCGTACGCTCGAACGCTCGACTGGTCGAGTCAGTCGCCTTATTGTAATTATGCGTGTGTATTTTACCGTTGTTTGTATTTTCAAATTTGTGGCTGTCCGACGTCGTCTGTTGGTCGGTTGTGTGTCGCCACTCGCCAGTTGCTGGCCGCAGACGAAGGTACTGGACAGGTTCGACTCGTTCGTTCGTTGCGAGTCGTGCAAGCGAATAGCATTCGTAATGAGCCAGCCGAATGTTCGGCAACGACCTAAGTTCCGCTTTGCACGAATGTGTAATTTAGCGGGAGAAACGTGGCGACTTTCCGAACGAGACGAACCGCCAGTGTGCCGTGTGAAAAGCACGTCGAGTCGTTGCAATACCATCATTCCGAAGTCACCGCTTGCCGCTCTTCCCCTTTCCTTTTTCGTATTTTGTTCGGTTTTTTTCTGTTCTTCCCAATGCGCACGAATTAAATTAGGTCTTCGGTCAGCTGATTCGTCGTCGTCCTCGTCGTCCTCGTCCTCGTCCTCGTCCTCGTCCTCGGTTGCGAATTTGTGGTTGCGAATTTGTTTTTACGCATCTGATGCGATCGTTGGGTTGGTGGTTGTAGGCTCGAATCTAATCGACGACGTGTCGGCGCAGCCGTAGACCTAGTGGCTGATACAAAATTATGAATGGACGGAGCGTTTCGCCTATAAATAGGCGTTATCGGTGTTGGAACATCACGTAGGTTCAGAAAATTGAGTCGCTTAGTGAACTGCTTGCGTAGCAGTATGGAGCGAACATAATTAAACACAAGTACGCGGCCACACATACACACACACACACGCACACACACACGCACACACACACACGCACACACACACACGCACGCACGCACACACACGAAGAAACGGACCTGTTATCATTGCCACGCGATGTAACACTTGAACCGCCGAACTCGATCTGAATGTAACTTGCCTCCCCCCTTCCCAACGTTACGAGTATTTTTTAAGATTAAACCATGTTGAATTGAAAGTTTTACACAGACACATTCTGCCCTTCGATCGTTTGATACTGGATACCGAGAAGCCAAATCTCGCTAATCTTAACGAACGGTGTAATCATTTTAAAGCTGAAAAATGAGAAGCATCCGAATCTCATTTGGAATTCTAGCTTTACAACATTGTGACGGGTTGATTTCACGTATTTCTTCCAATTTAAATTGACAAATTTTCGTATTTGGCAAAGCGCTCTCCTGTAACCCGTGCATCTGATGCGGAAGTTAGCGGTTTAAATCCTAATTGTAATTTCTTTTTTTTTCCTCCCATGAGTTTATTTTTACGATGTTTTGAGGGTGTTTATGTATGTGATTAGCTGGCGGTTATCGGATCAACTTCACATAAAAAATACAAAAATACAAAAAAAAAAAAAAAAAAAAAAAAATCACATCGAAAACTGTAGTTTTGAGTCAGATTTAGATGCTTGAGAAAAATGGATATCTGCACATATGCATTAGGTCTTTTTTCGTCTGTTTTTGAAACTGTCGCAGGTTCACCGTACCAACAGAATGACAGAATGAAAACAGATTCAGAAAGACCCAACTCACTGCACATGTGCAGTAAACCTATACCCACTTAGATGTTGGCGTGAACTTTAGTGTTAAGGTATCCTGTACTAAATGATGAAAGATTCTACCCCAATTTTTTGTCTTCCCACGTTTTTCTAGGGGTTGGCTCTGACAGCACTCGCGGCGTTGAAGCAATAGGAAGGTATGAAACATGTAATTTTCTGTGCAGTGTAGCACGCAAGATGTCAGTTAACAGAATAATGTAAAAATAAGAAAACGAAACTAGAAAATGAAGTCGAGAATAGTTTTTGATGTGTAAAAGTCTTAGCGCTTGGTCTATAGAAGGGACTTGAGAATTACACTCGTTAGATTTGTGTAACTGTAACTCTCCTTTGTGTGTGTTGCATGATGCGTGGATGTGGTTGCGTGTGTGCACAGTGCATTACACACGCACACAATCACTTCATTATTATTTCGTTTATCCATTAACCCTTAATGAGAAAACCCCCGCGGAACTCCCGCCCTTCTTTTTTTCCCCCAGACATTTCGGCTGGTCAACAGTTACGATGTGTTATTTTTATGTATACGACAGAAAGTCAGCTAGAAAATGGTAAAATAAAAGTTGAAACGCTTGAAACGCAGAAATAAGCAACTGATAGAAACTTTGATTTCTGGAGTCAGTGTTACAAAAATATTTAGGCCAAAGATGTACCTGGATGTGTCCAGGCCAGTAGAATTCAAAAATGTAATGAAAATTAATGTAAAGTGTGTACATTCGATGAATTTATTTATAGTTACTCTTTCTATTATGATTGGTACGAATCTACGATTAATTCCACAAATTTTTGAGTATTGTCCAAATATAATGTTAATTTTATCGATTAAGATTGTTATGTTATTAATTTGGTTTGGAATTGCATCAATTTTTACATTAATTGATGGAATCATTTTAATACCATCTCTATCATTTTCATTAGCAGCGCCTACGTAACAACTTAGTATAAAACTCCGAGTATCTGTAATTATATGTCTTTTTCTCCCCTTTACCTTTTTCGCACCATCATAACCTTTGCCCCCCTTTTTCCGTGGTTTTTACCGACCGACTGTCCATTATGCATGCGCTCGGCTCTTCATTATCCGTACCGACGATTAGAAAGTGGTCACTTGTGTGTGTTGTGTGTGAAACAACTCAGTTTGTGCATAGTGGGCGCCATTGCTGGTTTTCGAGTGTTGCGAGGCCTCAGCCGACATAAATTGCGAGTCCAGGCTGTGCCTCGAAGAAGAAATTTCGACCATCCAAAAATTTGAGAATTACATCCGTGCTGGTGCATTATTCGAGTAGATTTTCGTTGACAATCTACTTTTCTCATTTTTTCCTTTGAAAGTTCCCTGTCCCTAAAAATATCGGGTATCCTCCTGCCACTTGCACTTACCTGGCCTGAAACCAGGCTATTTGCCCTTCCTTTTTGAATTTCTCATCGGATTTTCTCTCATTTCAAGAATAGGGGCAATTTCAGTGTTACTGTCTCGCCCTCCGAATGCCACCATCTCCTTGACATCGTTCAAAGTTTGGTACTTCCTCTTTTCTTTGTAATTTTTGGCGGGTTTTTCCTTCGATTTCGCTTTCATTTTTAATTAATTAATTAATTTATTTAAATTAAATTTTTTTTTTTTTTTTTGGAATACTGTTGATTTTTTCGCCGCGCTCCATGACGTACGCCCGTAGGTGCCAAGATATTCCATCTTTGTGAGCAATTTGAATGCGCATGTGTGGCGAGTCCGTTACATTTATTTTGATCGCCTTCATCAAGGCAGCGGAATTGATGAAAATGCGTAGAAAATTTGAAACAACAAATTAGAAATTTTCTGTCGTATCGTACGACGTTAAATGCGCGCTAAATGTGTTCGCCGTGACTGTTTTTGTATGGGAATTGGGAAAACTCGAGCAGGGCTCTTCTTGGTGTCGGATGACCGGTTGGAGTGCGCACTCGTCGAGTTGGTTGGTGGTTTCCTCGGATAAGAAAATTAATTTTATTTTCTTTCCGAAACGGTTTTTCAGTCGATTTGAGGTGGTGGTGGTGGTAGTGGTGGCAGTGGCGGTGGCGGTGGCGGAATACCCTCGACGACAACGCCGTTGCCGAGTGCGCGAATACTCGAGTAGTCGGTTCCTCGAATACCTCATTGACATTATTTTATCGTCCACTTTTGAATCATCGCGTGTGCTGTGCGCGAGCGTTTCGAGTCGAGTCGTCTCAGTTGGTCAGTGCAACTGTGGCCATTATCTTCGTCATATTATTATGTGTTCGTAGATTTTTCACGCGCACGCACGCACGCGCGTCCGCCCATTCACTTACGCTCCAACGAACTCCCGCCGAAACGGGGTCTGAATTTTGTATCTGCATTAGCCCCTCAAAACACCGAAACTGGGTTTACTAATACGCGATGCCGGTTGCCTTTGCCATGGCCGGTTCACATTCGACGTGTCCGCCACTTGGAACGTTGTCTTTTTTCTTCACATTTTTTCCGATGCCAGCCGGCCTTTGGTGATTTCGTGTTCCGCATTCGCTTCGTGTCCGCATGTTGTTCCTTCGAAGCGAGTGCGTGTTCAATAATGGTAATGGCGATGGCGATGGCGATGGCGATGATGATGGCGATGACGATGACGATGGCGATGACTTGTGCCATTCAGCCATTCAGCCAGTGCTCGCCTCTCGCCTACGTCACAGCCTTTGATTGATCCCTTTTCCCTCTCCAACTACACTCTGTTCGCGCTAAGATGTGCGCGACGTCGTCATCGCAATAGACGTTGCGGCTGGTTGGGCACAGCGCAAAACGTATCGATGCACATTGCCTCACAGTTATAAACATCATTTTGTACAGTGGCATCGTATTTCGAGCAGATAAGTGCGGATATGGTTTATGACGTCACGCACTCGTTTTGGCGTGAACATAGTGTAATGACAAATAAAAAGTAAACTCGAAACACAGTAGCAACTCCGTTGAAAAAACGTTACATTTTCTCAATGTCAGTGTATCGAACTTTGTCGCTGTTTGTTGTGACCAGAAATTACGTAGTTTAAAAGCACCACCTCTTTCAATGTCGAATCAGAAATCCGACCAGTCCACACCAAAATTGTTAGCATGTCAAGACGGATTATATAGTAAATATTAGTTCCGAATTTTTCGTAGCTGTTGGTCCAAAATTGAACGTTTACGTCTAAAATAAAAACACAAATAGCGATACCGGAAGAAGTAGCCTACCGTCCGACACCGATCCGCACCAAATTCAAAAGGTCAGGTCCTTGGCTTAGTAATAATGTTCGTACCAAATTTCGAAAATTGCAACCTGTACCTACCGCGGTAATAAGAAATTGGCCTATAATTTGGTGTACCTCATGTGTATTATGAATTTCGAGTTTCTTGTGCCGAAATTTTCTTTAGGTTATGAAAAGAAAAACGCCACCCCCACCAGGTCGTTTCACGAGTTCAACATATTATTAAGTATCTATTTTTTCGTAGAAAACCTAGTTGCAAACGAATGGATGGCGTTCTTTTTTTGAGATCGTCAACGTGTACTTGGTACTTGAGTGAACTCGGTTTTGTTCGGTTTTTCACTGTTTTCTATTCATTTCCATTTATTCGTTTGAGCTGAAAGATCTTGAAAACAAGTATACTTTTTCTCATAACTGAAGTATTGATGATCCGTAGAAGCACCGTATCAATTGCTATCCTTTGGAAACGAACTATTCATTTTCTTTGTTATTTTTTTATCGAATTGATTGATGACACCGGCGTGATTGAAAATTACGAAGATGATTATAATTTCCAACTTTGCCGCCCACCTTGTATATTCTGTCGTTTACTCTACGCCATCCTATAATATGAGCAATAATTTGTATGTTCGTGTATGTTTGTGTGTGTGTATATGTATGTATATGTACGTACGTACGTACGTACGTACGTAGTACGTATGTGTACGTATGTGTGTATGTATGTATGTATGTATGTATGTATGTATGTATGTATGTATGTATGTATGTATGTATGTATGTATGTATGTATGTATGTATGTATGTATGTATGTATGTATGTATGTATGTATGTATGTATGTATGTATGTATGTAGAGTATGTATGTATTTATTTATGTATGTATTTATTGTATGTATGTATGTATGTATGTATGTATGTATGTATGTATGTATGTAGGAATGTATGTATGTATGTAGGTATG
>WOFM01000271.1:335612-586150 GCA_011428145.1 Ericerus pela | reverse complement strand
TGATGAATGATGAATGATGAATGATGAATGATGAATGATGAATGATGAATGATTAAATGATTGATGGACGATGATGATGTTGATAATAAATTGTGCTGTCGTATCCATTTGAAACGAAAGTGGTGCGCCGAAAAAATTCTTTTGAAGGAACCTTGTTGTGGGCTGGTTTTTTGCATCTTCTGTTCGTTCCAACTTTGGTGCATTCGTATTGAAATGAAACTGTGGTACAATGAGAAGCCGTTGACTTATTGTAGTTGGCCGTGTGTGTGGTCGCGTGTCGAACACTTTGAATCAGGACTGCGTATCTTAAATGTCTTGCCGACGGTGCTCGTTTCCGTGCTTACTGGACCGTGACAAGTGACGTGCGCCTGCCATAACTCGAACAGATGCCACTTAATTAGCCGAGTCGACCGTTTGTTGCTGAAGAACATCGCGACATTGGCCGGTTTTCTTCTGAAAATCTGCTGCAACTCGTATCAAGTTTTTGGTGTTTCAGAAAAGTCGAGTCGTACCGTTACATCGATTCTTTGAAAATCAGAAATTCTTTCCGCCACGCCAGCTGTCCGGATGAAACAAATGCAATCGATCGCTAAAGTCGGTTAAATTGCTGTTCCATAAAAAGGAAAACGCCGCCCCCGCGTCAGATTTTCTTTATAATCGAAATGAGAATCTCAGTTCAACCGAACGACCTAATTCAGTCGTTCTCGCTCACCACAGTGAACTGGTTTGTTCGTAACTTCATAATTCGAAATTTTAAGACCACTAATCCGATCAGCTGATCCTTTTTTTTTGCGGTTTTTTGCATATGTTTCGAACTTGTCGGCCGAAATCTCACCATTACCTGCCTCAATTCGATCAATTCCAAATCATTTCCGCGGTGCAAATATACCTACAGATCTACGAACTCGTTCAATTTTATGTCACCTACTAGTTCGACCCGTTTATCGAAAATACTCGCACAAATTAACTAGATAGTGGTGGTTCACAAAAGGCCGACACATCCACTTCATATTCGCCAAGCTAATACTCGTTTGCAATCTGCGGCATACACCACAAATGCGCGCCTTGTTTCCCATCAGAAGTCGCTAACTGGTGGGATTACAAAGAAAATCTCTGCCCACCACCCACCGAGTATTTGTATTTTTTAGGTACATTTTGTTCGCGACAGTTGGCGGCATTTGCTCATTGAATACGTTTATACTACTACTGAAAATTTGAACGCAAATAGTGATTTGTGAAAGTTAAATTTTGCGGGTAATGTAAAAGAACAAAATGGCCCGAAAATTTCAATTTTTAATGAAATAGTTATTGTTAATCTAACTTGGCAGAGAAAAAAGAAGAAAAAGAAAAGAAAATTTTTGAAAATGCTTTTTTACGACTCGTAAAATTCCTGTTAGATTGTCTATGGAGAGTGCATGACTTTCAGCAAACAGACTTGATTCGAAATTCAGCATTACGGTAGGTCATCCGAATGTAACGCATTTGCGAAATGAAAGGGGGCACCCTTCTCGCATTGACGAAATCTCGGATGACGGTGGACGGGGAGGACAACCTCCAAAATATTCAACGAGGAAAATTACCGCGCCATCCGTGGGTTAGAAAAGCCAGTTCGATGATTCAATCTATGTTACCGATAAACGAGGAAAACTGGCCAGTTTTTGGCTTTGGGGGGAGGGAGTTGGACGTGTAAATGCTGGCCTACATTTAGTTATGCCGGAGGACTCGCCCCCTTCCACTATTGCCTTTTTGCAGTGAAATTTCGCTCGTCACCGTTCGAGAATAATGAAGCGATTCGCATTTGAAATTCGCAGTAACGAACGCGTGTACCTACCGCGTGCAGAACCCATCGGCGCCATCTTCGAGGTGCAAATTTAAATCCTGCCAAACGTCGGCTGATTTCATTTGTTTTGCTACTTTTCACGCGGATATCGCGTGTAGAAACGATGGCGCCAAAAGTCGGTCATCGATGGCGTCGTGTAAGTCGGGCATTCGTCGATAACGACTCGCGACTCGCGACTCGACGGTTCGTCACCCAAAATTGAGGCGATCAAAAAAACATACCCATAACTGATCGTTACTTCTGATTCGTCGCGTTTGAGAATTTGTGGGGAAGAAGCGCCGAAGTGAATTCCGAATTCTTGTTGGCGGCACGTCACTCGTCCACTCGTCGACTTGTCGAAGACGGCCATCGTCGGCATCCGCGCAGTTCAGTGCGCCCCTCTCGAGCTTTTGTTTTTTTTTTTTTTTACCGCTTCTCTAATATTTGCAGGTTCGGTATTTGCCTGCCGTTGAAAGTCGGCCATTCGGTGCTGGCCGTCGTGAAACGGTGGTTAGCACGAGTCCGCTCCTCGTCGCACGCGCCCGTTTTATAGGTACAATGTGAAAATCGCCCGCTGCGCACGTTTCTCGTACTCCGCTACCGAGAGAGTCGCGTCGCTCGCTTCGTTATGGCCGCGAAAGAAGGAGAACGCAAATCGTCGGAACCGCCGGTGAAGTTGATCGCCAAAATCGAAGATCTCGCCGTCGTGGGCAACGTTGACGGCGCGAACGCTGAGCGCGAAGCCGACGGCGTCGATCGCGGCGGTGAAACGAAGAGCGCGAAAAAAGCCATCATCGTTGAAAAAAGCACCGGCGCTCCTCTCGTCACCGTTCGCAGCCGGCGTTCCATCATGGAGTCCAGATTCAGGCTGACGCTGAAAACGTGGGACGACGTTTGGCGATCGACCAGTTGGGCAAAAAATCCTCCGAAGCAATTGAAAATGGAGGCGATCGAAAGTGGCGCTGCGTCCGACGGCTACGCGTGCGCGACGGTTGACCTGGCCAATGGGCCGTCATCGGGCGACGCTCAAAATGGAGCCGGCGTCGAGAGTGTGAGGTCTCCTCGCGCCAAAACCGAAGACGACGTCATTCGGGTGCCGTGCGACGAAGAGAGTCTGCGTAAAAGCGTATCCGATACGAACGTCAACGACGACCAAGACTCGCAGAAGCAGCAGATTTTGTATATCGTCACTGATGAGAATGTCGCCGTTCGCGATAGAAAAATCGACGACGACGACGACGTCGTCGAGGTGACGGAAAGCAATCGGCCAATTAAAGACGACCCGAGCGAGGTGAATGTGGCTGTGAGCGATGTTAGGCCGGAGGTAGTTGGGGACTGTGCAGCGAACAATATGCTCCGAGAAAAGACTGTGTTGGAGGTCGCTTCGGACGTGGTGTGCGGCGGCGAAATTCATTCCATTGATGTTCCGGACGCTGTTGTCTCGTCGTCGTCGTCGTCGTCGTCCGATCCGGTACCCAAAAAAATCAAAAATACTCGATTCATGGTGGTGCCCAGCGTGCAAGTGCCGGCGGCAGTGGCTGCATCGGACGCCGTCGACGGTACGGAAGGGGTGACTGGTGGTACGGCGGACAGCAGCGACAGCGAAGATGCCTCCACGTCAAATCAGAATTCTGCGTCGCGCAATCGGGTGCCGATGTTCGAGAGTCGGCTCAACGAACTGACGATGGTCGAATCGCAGCTCAAGAAACTCGACTTCAAGCCTATGCTTTTGGAGCTGCCCGAAGATCGCGATTCGGACGACTCGGCCAATTCGAAGACGATTACGGCTGCCGAAGGTAAAACCATGAAAATCCGAGACGCGTTGCCGCCGCGTAGAAACAACTCGCTGGAAGGCGCCTATCCGCCGCAGTCGAAGAAGAAGTCGTCCAAGAGTGGCGCTGGCGGCGCCAATGCCAGCGACGCCTCCAAACCGACTTGGGGCTGGCTGTCTATCTTCCGTCGTAAACCGTCGACGCAGCTAATCGGTTCGTCGTCGACGGCGCCGTCGCCTACGTCGTCGACGACAACATCCGCGTCGAAACCGTCGCCGACGACCAAACCGGCCGGTGGCTCCGGTCGATCCACGTCCGGTCATCAAGCTCGCAGTCGGCAACCTCAAAGGCAGACCACTACCGTGGCGAACGTTCGGCGAGCTGCGGCTGCACAGCAGAGTTCGCAGGCCAACGCCCGCATTGTGTTAATTCAGGTAAAGGACAGTTTTCTTTTCCGCTTACCCAAAGCGTTATATTCGTCACTCACTCACTCACAAGCGCGCGCGCGCACGCGCACACACACACACACACACACACACACACACATACACATACATATATATATATATATATATATATACACATACATACATACATCAATACATACACACACGCAAATCTTCCCGCTCTTCTCCGACGACTCGAATACTAGACCTGTATATTTATAATTTTCTAATAAGAGCTTCAGTTATGAAGGAAGCTGTAATTCTGCCCGACCTGTTTTTCGTCATGAAGAATGGAACAGTCGTTTTGGTTTACGCGCGTCGGCATTTTTGGATGTTTGCTCAGTTAATGCGAGCTGTGTGTTTTACTGTTGAAGCTTCAAAAAGGAAGCCTCGAGAACTTTTCTTGAATCGTTTGTGTGTATGTGTGCCCGCGTATATATATATATATATATATATATATATATATGCTTTTATGTATGTTTATAATAACTATGTTCTGAAAAACTAGACCATCAATATTTCTTGAATTTTCAGAAAAGGGGTTTTTGGGCACAAAAGAACGTTCTAGATAGGTCCCAAGTTTAAGAAAATTCGTAAAACATAAATATGAGTGTCTCAATCCATTCATCAGCAACTTCGAGAATATATGATATACATGATGGAGACGACACAAAGGTGGTTTTTGGTGTCACACCTATGGATATTGCTACAGGCACTATTTTTTTTTTTTCTACAAATATGATTGGAGAAAAAAATTACCATGTACATTTGTTTGTAAATACTGGTGTTCGAAATATCTCATTCTAGAGTATCTGATTATTCTGATTGGTCGATGTCGGTTGATAAGTATTTCGTACGCCAGTGTGCACATGCTCAATGTGGATGTTAATGACAGTCGAAGGCGTGTAGACATAACATACATTCTATCGACGACTATCGTATTCGTATCTTGTCTACTGGCTGAATCTGCTATCAAAATTCCTGCATTCTGTTATAAAGATTCATTTTTATTTTTATGTTTTTTTCCTTTTTGCAAAAATTCCTGATTGTGAATATTGCGATCAGTGATCGTTGATAATTACCAGAATTCTTTTTCTTATTCCTCTTTAAGTAATTTAATTGCCTCGATTTATTACATCTTCTCTCCGATGGATTTTCAAAGCGTCAAATTGACTGTGGCCTTCCATCACCATTCAAACAATATCATTTCACACGTTGAAAACATTAAAGTCTGTGAAAATATGTTCCAGTATTCGTGATGTCCATAGCATTATGCTTCGGATTGAGGCATTTTCAAAAACAAAGTAGTTTTATTGAAGGCACACGAAAACCATCAGCACCAGATTCAATTTAGGTAATAATTAAAATTTGCTTTTTCAGTTCTACATAATCACAGTTATCAAACGCAATTGCAAGGAAACCATTACTCGTAGAAAGCTGGAATTTTTGGGAGACATTAACATTTGTTAGATGGAGAATCCGAGAAAATTTTTATTCAAATCAAAGTAAAGCTAAACCCTTGCATACTGAATGGAGATGATACAGTTTGAGAGATACTTATTACATTTATTGAAATTTATTCCACAAAATTGGACATGTTTATATAATTTGAGAATTACCATATTCTAAAAACTTTTTAGTTTGGTTAAATGGATCCAGAAATAACAAACTTAAAATTCTAAGATTTGTGAAATACGGGATCATACCAGGAGTTACTAATCTACTTTCAACAATTATCAGTCTTCAATTTTCATATCACATACTGTGTGGAATTTTTATGAAAGAAACTATCAGAATAGTACTAAAATTAAAATCCAATATCATGAAAAATCTAATTTCTTCATTTTGTCATCAGAATAAAATTATTCTCATAGTCCATATTACCATAGGGAGAAACTAAACGAGAACTATGGATTTGTTCCATACCAGTGAATAGTATATAAAGTTTGGAAAGTGTAAAACAGTGTGCGACTTCATTATAATTATTTATCAAAACGGAAATAATTGTGAAACATCTACATCCCTGAATGCAGTTTCATAAAAATGCATATATTGGCATGATTACAGAATTTTTCCAAGTTAACAATTGGAAAGTCTCCAATTTGGTTATCACCAGTATTATAAAACAAGAAAACCACAAATTTAGTTAGAAATGAAATCTAGAAAAATTGTAGTCTATTACTAAAAATCAATGCCAAATTTCACACCTCACCTTCGGTTTGTGCTACAAAAATCACACACTGATCAAAATCACCTATTTTATACCCTTGTATCAAAAATAACTATTTTATCATTCGTGTGTACGCAACCGTGCGCGAATTAGTTATTCCAATGGAAGAACGGCAAAGCCATTTCACATGCACCTGACACAAATTTGGACCTGTATCATTGGAACATATTTTAAGGAATTCCCACCAGATGACCCCAAATCAAAGGTCACTTTACCCCATATCTTAAAAAAAAATAATTATACCCTATTGTCTTTTAAAAGGATCTACATTCAGACCATTGACTATATATATTATTGTGATTCAGTCAATGGGTCAGAAAAATATAGTCTATTTCTAAAAATCAATGCCAAAGTTCACACCTGAATTCTAGATGAAAATTCCAGTGTTGTGGAGCTTCTCATTACATTCAAATAATTAGTTCCACATAATTAGTCAAATCAGTGTAGTGGGAAAATTGAGATTTTCCATAATCTTTTCATCAGGAGAAATGTATTGGAAAAAATGAAACTTTTCTTAAATCCAGTTCTGTGAAAGTTCTTACTACGTTTTTCATTCCAGGCTCAGGAACATCTGTATCCTAAATCCAATCTGTATTGTGTGTTCTACTGTGATTACTGTCTATGATGGTATGGAACAAAGTTTAGAAATGGATTTTGTCCAATTTGGACAGATTACATAAAAGCAAAAATAAATTTTCAAGTTATTTTCAGATTTTCTTACTTTTGTTTTAACAGAGTTGGCTACTACTTCATTTGTTTCATGTACAGTGTTACATACCTATGAGATAAACATAATATTTGAAAGGAAACCCTGGACAACCTCTGATAATTCCAGAAATTCAGGTTTTTGATCACATCAAATTTTGAAAATAAGCGTATTTCCAGTCCTGTTTCATCATATAAATGGGATTTTTAAGGCTGAAGATTTAGTCCTTATATTAGTACAACTATGTATGTGAAATGAATTCATCTACCTCCTACTTAGAGGTTAAATATGCCACTAAATCAATATTTTTGAAAATACGAAAGCTTTAATTGATTTTATTGACTGTTTATAGAAGGTTAGGCAGTGAAATTGACGTCACATTTATTATCAAGGAGAAAGAACACATACGGATCATGAAACCGATTATTAAAAATGAAATGAAATAATCAGGTCTTATTATAAGCTTTTATTCTACTCACTACTGCTATTTTAAAATATACCAATACTGCAGCCAACCTTCCGCAACGAAATAATATTTATTTCGCATGAAGCTAAAGCCAAAAATAATTAAATAAAAGCTTATCTTCAAAAACGCGTAATTATAATAAAATTATTGAATCTTGATAAGTTTGTAACATGTGTAGGAATTTTGAGAAAAGACTCGGCCAATAGGAATTCTGGAAATATAATATTCGTTAATGGAATATATGTTATGCCCACACGCCAGTCGATCTCATTGTAAAATAGTAAGGTGTTGTCTCTGTCCAGGGAAATAAATAACATAATGGAAAGAGTACTAAGTTAGAAAAGAGACGGGAATGTGACCGGAAGAGAGAGAGTGATAGAAAGGTGATGATGTCTCTCTTTCTCTCATTGTAGTCACGAATGATAGGTTAAATCAAAGGTAAACACTGTGATACTGAACATTGTAGTGCTATTTAAAGATTCAGTTTTTATAAGCTTTTTATTCTATTCACTACCGCGATTTTAAAATATATCAATACTGCAGCTAACCTTCCGCAACGAAGTAATTTATCTGGCTCGAAAATATGTGTAATGAAGGGCTGTAGTAGTTCCGTTCTTCAAACATGGAATGTTTCCAGGAACAAAATATATGAATGTAATAATGTGAAAATCAGAGTAATTTCATTCCCTGAGAACGGCATCCATGTCTGATAGTAACTACCTATAAAACTGTTGTAGGAATTAAGCTTATTTGACATGAAGCTAAAGCCAAAAAAAAAAAAAAAAAAAAAAAAAAAGAAATAAGTAAATAAAACCTTGTTTTACAAATGCGTTTTTAACGTAAACTTATTCTTTATTTTCTTCACTATTTAAGAGTGTGTTTCCGCTTTAACCGTCGAATGACAAAATTAATTTACTCTCATTGGAAATTCTATCAATAGTTTTTTTGACGTAGTACTTGTTACAGACAATTACTAGTGGGAAAACTTCAATCTTCCGTGTATATGGCAGTAATGTGGGGCTTAATGGTGAAGCTGAAAAAAATTCTATCCTTCATCTGAGATAAAACACAATCATACTGTAAAAATGTGACTAACGTACGGAGAACTAAATGAAAAGTTCAACTTTTTCATGGAAACTAAGGTCAAAATTATTCGCTAATTGACATCTGATATAAATTTATTCTGGATGTTTGTCAAATGTTCTTGGTTCAAGATGATGTTCTTATGTTAATACTAATGCTCAGCCTAACAGTTACACGCTTAACATTCAGACTTGCTGCTCTACGTGTAACACAGTTTCCCATCATAAACTATCTGTGATTTCAGATTCAACTGTCAAAAGTAATAAAATTGTTTGGCGATGTTTGGTTGTATAATAATGCTAGTAAGAAGTTTCTGTTACAACTCACTTTTCACCCGATGTCGGATCCATTTCTACTTCTTAAAAATTACGACTCTATTTTGAACTAAATAGAGCGAACAGAATTTAATTTAAAATACACTCAAAATAAAAAAAGCTGTATCTTCAACCAACTTTAACAATTAAAAAGCTCATTTTTCACAGTGTTTATCTTTGATTTATCATACCTATAAAGAGAGAAACAGAGATAGCAATACCTTTTTTATCGTTCTTTCTCTGACACATCCGTGCCACTTTATTTACATTTGACTTGCGGGTAGGGCTCATTCCATTATGTTACATATTTCGCTATCTTCAACATATATTATTATTATTAATTTTATTATTATTATTATTATTATTATTATATTATTATTATTATTATTATTATTATTATTATTATTATTATTATTATTATTATTATTATATTATTATTATTATTATTATTATTATTATTATTATTATTATTATATTATTTATTATTAATTATTATTATTTGTGGAATACCTTGTCGTGAGAGATATTCTCACCAGAAGGAAATTCTACAGAATTTAAGCGTGTTCAGCCACTTTATACATAAGTATAGGCAAGCCAAAACCAAACCGAACACTGGCGATTTTAGAGCCGGTTCTGTGAGTTTTTATACCCGTTTTGGCTGGTGCACACAAACACACGTACGTAATAAAATACGTACGTTGTTTAAGTACGGCCAGGTCGCATCATCCCCTACTATCGTAGGTGGCGGCTGGCCGGTTCGTGTACGAATCGTGACAGTGATTGATGGATGACGTCACGATTCGTACTCGTATATTATCTTGTACGTATACGTCGATAATTACGATCGAACGTAATATTGTGTGTTGGTTTAACGTCGCAAGGACGATAAGTTGCCTGCCCTATGGGGCGGCGACTGTCGTCGGGGGTCCGAGCCCCTACACCTCATACCGATGAGTCCCCACAGCTACTCCCCCCCAGTTTTTGCGCCACAAAAACGACCTAAAATGCGCAAGGCCTGGGGGACGTGCGGGTCTACTTCCGTTTTTGGTCGGCCTCCCATTTGGCCAGAGCACTTCCCACCGCGGCTCCAACGCACTCGTATGACTCTCTACGGGCGTTTGCTCGGGCCAGGTAGTTGCTCCGGCTAGTCTCACCCCTGTGCCTCGACTTCGCGTGTTTAGCGTGGGCGTAAGGGTGATGACGGGAGTGAGGGGGCAGCGGACGTTTAAACTCTGGCTTTCTGAGCATCGGGGAGTTTGTATTCCCCGATGTCCAGGCAGCCATCCTTGCCCGCTCGTTCGCGGCCCTCTCGGCCGTGAACAGGAAGCCCATTGCTTCCTTCTTCTCCTCGGGTTTCGGCTCCGGCTTCGGGGGTTCCGGAGTCGGAGTCGTCTCCTCTGGAGATCGAGGTGGAGAGATGACTGGCGGCAACGGAGTGGTCATCTCCGCCAGTACATCGGCAACCGGAGGAGCTGTGTCCATCAACAGCTCCTCCTCTATCCTATCCAGCTCCGTTTTCGTTTTTGGGATCTGCTGAGGTTTTGACTTCTCAGCAGATTTCCCAGCGAAGTGGAAGCTGGCGGACAACGGGATAGGTATTCGTGACATTATCAGAATGGGTTTAGTAGGAGAAGGCACCAAAAATAAAGCTCAAGAGACGACTAGATAATTTAGAAGTTCGAGAACTGCTGTTTTTACCTCATTTTTCGATTTACCTTTACAGTTATTTTTCTTTATTTTCGGATCTTCTTATCTGCACGTAGAGGGGATAGCGCTTAAAATTCTCGGCCGTATACAAGTTTTCCGGTTTAGATCTGATCGGTTTAAGCAGAGTTATGCCTGAAATAAACTCAGTGAATATTATTTTTCGAATTCTAAGTACAAAGGAATCTCCGTTTGTGACGTCACGTCGTAGAGATTATCTTTGCGGTTAACGGTACTCGCACGTTGCAATGTTTTGTTTCCGTATTGCACGTGGATTTGTTTATTCCTGTCTTCTTCTTTTTGTTGGCATTCCTCGTTTGCTTATCTCCGGAGTTTATTTGTTCTCACGGAGTTCCGATATTTCCCGTTCGTTTTTAGTGGGTTTCGATTTATACTACGGATATTACTTTTCGGGAGTAAATTTTATTTGTGTCGCATTAACCTCTCGGATGCGCGAGAAGGATGTGAGTTTTTACGTTTTTTCGTGCCTGGAGGTCTACCTCTTTTGCGTGGTTGTAAGGGGGCCTCAGGATCAAATGTTTTAGTGCTCACATTGTCCGAAAATCTAACTGTTTTCTTGAGTTTTTCTTTGAGTGAGGTGTTTTTCTCACTTTTTTCGACGAATTCTTCCGTTTTTGTTTCGGAATTCGTCTGTGTATTTTCGGGGTTCTCCTTTTGTACCCTTCTAATTCTTTTATCGTCACTTACCAAGTACGCAGGCTTCAATCTGTCGATTGAAATTGTTCTTGGTTCGCCTGCGATGAGTATCACAAAGTTTTTCTCATCTCGTGATACTACTTTGTAAGGACCGGCGTATGGTTTCTCCAGCGCAGATCTCATTTTTTCGTCTCTAACAAATACGTGTGACGTATTGGCCAAGTGTTTCGAGACGTAAATCTTGGGCTGGCCATGACGAGCTGCCTGATTTAGGAAGTTATTGGCATCATTTCTTATATTTTGTACCATTATTTCGGGGCTAACTTCTTTCGATTTTGTGAAGAAGTCCCCTGGAAGGCGTAGCTCTTCGCCGAACGCTAATTGCGCTGCAGAGTGACCTGTATCAGTTTGTAGGGCGGATCGAAGGCCTAAGAGGATGGTAGGGAGTACTTCTACCCATCTCTTTGTATCATGTGACATGATGGAGGCTTTGAGAGCTCTATGCCATCTCTCTATTTTGCCGTTGGCTTGAGGATGGTAAGCTGTGGTATGACTGTGTTGAACACCAAGCTTATTTGCTAGCTCTTTAAAGAGCGAGCTCTCGAATTGGCGACCTTGGTCTGTGACTATGACTTCTGGTACGCCATACCTCGCAATCCAGGTATCGTATAACCTTGCAGCTACTGTTGGAGCTGACATCTCGTGAAGAGGGATTGCTTCTGGCCATCGTGTTGCCCTGTCTATTATCGTCAACAGGTATCTGTGTCCTTGGGATGGTGGCAATGGGCCTACCAGATCCATGTGAACCGTTTTAAACCGCTGTGTTTGCTTGAATGATTTGAGGGGCGAGCGAGTGTGTCTTCCTACTTTGGATTCTTGACAGTTCAGGCAACTGCGAGCCCATTTGTTGCAGTCAGACTTCATTCGTGGCCATACAAATCTTTCTGAGATTAGTTTAGCACTACATTTTGGCCCAGCATGTGACAGATTATGTACACTGTTGAAAGCCAACCTGCGATATTTTACCGGTAGAAATGGCCTATTCTTACCTGTACTGATGTCACATGTTAATAAAACATCAGTACCGGGAATTTTTCGCTGTCTCAATTTGAGGGTAGTATCATCGTTCGATAACAGCCCCTGCAATTCTGCATCCTTAAGCTGTGCTTTAGCTATTTCAGCATAAGGCAATTGGACAGGAACCGAGATAGCTTCGATTCTACTCAAGGCATCAGCTGGAGTGTTAAGTTCTCCACTTATATACTGAATGTCTGTAGTCAGTTGGCCGATATAGTCCAACTGTCGTGCTCTTCTCGGAGATGCCGGTTCTGCTTTTTGTGTGAAGGCATATGTTAGGGGTTTATGGTCAGTATACACAGAAAAACATCTACCCTCTAACTGGTGCCTGAAATGCTTCAACGCAGCAAAAATTCCGAGCAATTCCCTATCGTATGTGCTGTAATTCTTTTCTGTTTTTGAGAGCTTCCTCGAGAAGAAAGCTAGCGGTAATTTGATGTTGTTAGTGTCCAGTTGGTACAATGTTGCACCAATAGCAAAGTCTGATGCATCGGTACTTACGCATAACGGCAGACTTTCGTCTGGATGAGCCAACAGAGTTGCATTTGCCAGTGTTTCTTTGATATTTTCAAAGGCCTGTTCGGCTTCTTCGTTCCATTCGAGTGGAGTTTTATCTTTCTTTTTACTTGTCTTTATTAGTGCAAACAGCTTACTTTGTTCGGCTGCTGCATTCTTCATGCAACGTCTGTAGAAATTCACCATCCCCAAGAAACGCCTAAGTTCTGCGACATTTGAGGGCTTCGGGAAGTTCAATATTGGCTCTACCTTGGTCTTCAAGGGGGAAATGCCTTCGGTCGAGACTTTGTAGCCGAGGAAGTCAATTTCGGTCTGTGCATATAAGCTTTTGCCTACGTTGATAGTGAGTCCGGCTGCGTGTATACGCTGTACCACGGCTCTCACATTCTCCTCGTGCTGATGCTCACCGCCTTCTGAGCAAATGCAGATATCATCCAGGTATGCATATGCAAACGGCAATTCCCTAAACAGTCCATTGATAAATCGTTGGAAAGTTTGTGCTGAGTTGCGTAGTCCAAACGGCATTCGAAGGTATTCGAATAATCCAAAGGGGGTTATAACCGCTGTCTTTGGAACGTCCTGGTCGGCCATAGGAATTTGGTGGAATGCCCAGTTGATGTCTATTTTTGTGAACATCGTTTTACCCTTCATATTCGCGTTGAAGTCCATTATATTGGGGACTGGGTAGCGATCAGGAACTGTTATGGCGTTTAAGGCCCTGTAGTCGCCGACAATTCGCCACTCTCCACTTGCTTTCTTTGTCATGTGGATAGGAGAGCTCCATGAGCTTTTTGAGGGGCGACATACGCCCTCCTCAACGATGCGATTGAAGTACTCTCGTGCCGCTTTGAGTTTGTCGGGTAATAACCGTCGTGCTCTAGCATGGCAAGGCTGTCCTTTGGTTTCTATGTAGTGAACCGTGTCGTGTTTGTACGTAGGATGCCTGCGAATTGAGGGTTGTGTGACTCCAGGATAGTCTGACAGGATCCGTAAGAGTTGTCCGTCGACTTTAGTACAGCTGGATATGTTTGTGTCCAGTCTGTATGCTAGCGTTTTGCCTTCCACACTTTTATTTTCACTATTGATCAGTTTACCGTGTTTGAGGTCGATGATCAGGCCATAGTGTGCAAGAAAATCTGCACCCAGGATCGGGTTTGGAACGTCTGCAACCGTGAAGGACCACGTCATATTTTTGCTGAGTCCGATGTCTACTTTGCTTGTCTCAAGTCCGTATGCTGGAAGGTTTTGACCATTCACAGTACGGAGATAGTATTTCGGAGGAAGTACTTTTTGGGTTTTATTTACTGGCAATATGCTCAGGTCTGCTCCCGAGTCAATTAAGTAACGTCTCCTGTTTGTCCTGTCCTTGATGAACAGGCGGCGTGAGTATTTTTCCGAGGGGTCTTCGGCCGCACAGATGGCCCCTCGTTCTAGTTTGACGCTTCCTTGTTAAAGGTTTTGCCCCACCATCTGCACCTGTTGTTACATTTGGTGGCCTCAGCGCCAAATCTATTATGGAAAAAGCAACTCTTATCATCCCAATTTCGAGACTGGGTTTTGGGAGATGATGTTCTAGGGGGAGTTGAACTCTGACCCCTGCTTCCGGAACTAGATCTGCGGTCTCTTGACCGGGACTGACGTCCTCTGCTGCTATTGTTGTTGTTGCTTCTACTTTTCGATCTTTGTCGCCAGCTGCTATTGGATTTTGTCGAGCTTTGGCTTTTGTTCCTCTTTACTTCCTCGGTCAACTGAGCTATTTGTGCTCGAAGTTGAGCGAGTTCCCCAGTCTCTGCAGATACTGCGCTGACCACCGGCTTTGACCTTGTGTATTCAAGTGCATTGTCTGCGGATTTCGCAAGGAAGTCCAGATCCGCGGATGTGTTGATCACCGTGGAACCAACGGCGGCTAGGCACTGCACAACACTTTGTGGTAGTTGCTTGCAGAATTGATTGCCTATGACAGAAGGGGCTACGATATTGTCCGCCTTCTGTCGTAACTTCGCCATGAAGATTGAGGGTTTGTCGTCCCCCATCTTCATACCACCCATCACATCGTCTATTATTTCGTTTTTTGTTTTTCCGAATACTTTTTTAATCTTTCTGACGAACCAGGCATACTTATCCTCTTCTGTCGAAGGGCATTCCATAACGTCCGGAATGTGGCGGATTATCTGTGGGGGCATGCCTCCACAGATATGTGTATACCGCTGGTTCAGAGTTATGTTCTCTGTTCTGAACCTGCCTTCCAATAGAGTCAGCCACAATTCTACCTCATTCGGTAGAAACTCCGGGATGTCTATCCTTCGTCTATAGAGATTTGGGTTCTGTCCTGGTTGCATCTGCAAAAGTTGCAGGATCTGAGCCAGGACTTCGGGTGTCAGCTGCGGCTGACTACTACCTCCCTGTGATGGTTGCGGGTTTTCTGTTGGTGGTGGAACCATTGCTGTGTCTTTCTGTTGACAAGCGTATTCCACAGTACTTCTGTCTTCCCTACTGGTCGAAAACACTGGCTCCTGTGTTTGTAGGGCAGGTGTTTTCGGGTCGGAACTTTGGCTTAAAGTCCGACCACTTCTCAACGTTTTAACTGCTAGATCTTCTTTGTTTATTGCAGTTCCCAGTCGTACTAGTTCTGGGTGTTGAGGGCCTTCGTCTATATTTGCCAAATTCAAAGAGTGTCGAGTCGAAGTCGGGGGAGTTGGGGGATGAGTCCAACCTTCTTCCTCCAGGTCTACTGTCTGGTTTCTCCTTGTTTGTATATTTTAAGGAGAGGGGTATAAATTCCCACTTCAGCAGACACTTACTTCGACGACCAAAAGGTGTCTTAGTCTGGTAAAAAAAATATTTTTAATTTGCCGAGCAAGCGAGAATCTCGCCAGCGCTACTGCGCCAAGTTGAATTAGCGCCGAAGCGCCTAAGACTCCTCACGACGTGGCCGAAATCACGTCGGGGTCACCACTGTGGAATACCTTGTCGTGAGAGATATTCTCACCAGAAGGAAATTCTACAGAATTTAAGCGTGTTCAGCCACTTTATACATAAGTATAGGCAAGCCAAAACCAAACCGAACACTGGCGATTTTAGAGCCGGTTCTGTGAGTTTTTATACCCGTTTTGGCTGGTGCACACAAACACACGTACGTAATAAAATACGTACGTTGTTTAAGTACGGCCAGGTCGCATCATCCCCTACTATCGTAGGTGGCGGCTGGCCGGTTCGTGTACGAATCGTGACAGTGATTGATGGATGACGTCACGATTCGTACTCGTATATTATCTTGTACGTATACGTCGATAATTACGATCGAACGTAATATTGTGTGTTGGTTTAACGTCGCAAGGACGATAAGTTGCCTGCCCTATGGGGCGGCGACTGTCGTCGGGGGTCCGAGCCCCTACACCTCATACCGATGAGTCCCCACATTATTATTATTATTATTATTATTATCATCAAATTATTACAGCAGTAAATGATTACAACGAATGATGAAAAATTTGCTTGACTAAAATTAATTGACAGGATAGGTGAATTTTTCTGATCCTAAGCTGCGTATGATTATTATGATTTGTGACTGATGGAGTAATGAGTTTAATATTGCGATCTGAATTTTATTCTCGAGATATATTGTAAAAATATATTGCTGAAATTCCCCAGTTTGAGTGGAATTAACGAAAATTTTTCAGATTTCCACATCCGAGCAAAGCTTGGTGAACCAAATACTCTACTCTAAAATATTCGTAAATCATTGTCAATGACTTGGATACCATGGTAATGACTTGTGAGGATGTGGGTGAGGTTGAAGGTAAAAGTGAAGGTGAAGGTACGGAACTAAAACGCCTGTTTTGTAGAAGTAAAATGCAACGCGTATTTTGACGTCTGAAATAATGTGTGTTTTTCATGGGTGTTACCCTGTGATAAGAACGTTGAAAATACTCTTATTTAATAGACAGATTCAGTGAATCATAACATCGTTCTGTACTGAAAAAAGTGAAAATGGCGTTTAATCCGACTGAGTACCCATAGCGATGGTTGTATTCTATAATATTGGGCTAACGCATTTCATCTTGACATGAGGAGGTATTCCAAAATGTTGGTATTCGTTGTCATGACGAATTCTCATTAACATACTCGTATAATGTCAATGGTCCGATAATTATTGGTAATTACTTCGGTAAACAATTAATGTTAAAAATTGGAAAATAGTATTAGGTTGGTGATGAAAGAACCGTAAATTCGTTTGATAGCATATTAGAATATTAGAAAGTGTTGGATACCTACGGTATGTACATTTTATTTAAAACACCAATTTTAATGAATCACCCAAATTCAAAATTCTAATATAAAGAAATGAAATTTCGTTTGTCAGGGATCGATTTCTATCGATTTACCAACCGATAAAATATCACTACAAGTTATTTAGTTTTTTTTTTTTTTTTTTTTTTTTTTTTTTTTTTTTTTCCAGTAAAATGACAATTATTATAAACCAACGGAGTTCGGATGCGACTATTTTCACCCCACATTTACACCATCATTCAATTAGTGATTCACTGTGGTGACTCGTTGAGAGCTACTAGTATTTTTATTTCTCTATCAGCTTTGTGGAGAAAATGTCGGTAGAGTGGAATTTTAAAATGAATGGATTAGAATTACGTTTTTGAAATATACGCTATATAATATTTGAAAAGAGAAAAAAAGAAACAAAAAAAAAAACCCCTATTTCTAAAGGGCTTGATCACAGCAAACTTCGCGTAAGAGGCCACATCGTTGCCACGACGTCATAGAGATTATTGAAATCCACTGTCGAAACTTGTCTTAGAAAAGCAAGCACGTTGATGAGGGATAACTGATGAAATGAAATATGATTTTAGCGCCTCCAGATATTAATACAAGAACTAGTCGCAATTTGTTGTGTTAGTACCTGCAATAAAAGTGTAAAGAAAGGTAATGTATTCTTTGGATTTGTGACTAATATACAATTTTCTTCTTATGCTCTTTGAATGAATGAGGACAAATACGGTATAAGACACTTTGGCACCTCTTAAAAGTACCATTTGTATCATTTACCCGTAATGTATCATCGTATCGTCAAAAAAAGTTAACGATGATACAGTACGGGACTTTTCCATTCAATGTCTGTATTTTGCCTTCACATCAAAAGGCGCTACCTGAGATCACAAAATTGATACGATCACATGCAACGCTTCACAAAGAATTTGCAGTTTTCATTTAATGGTAATGTTCGAGTTAATACTCACAGCTGTAGGAATTCGATACCTTATCTATGAATTGCGTCTTATTGGTGGATCATCATCCTGGAAAGAAGAGACGATTTGTTTGGTAGAACATTAAAAAAGTCAACTGTTCAGCAGTGATAGCAGTACAAAAGGACAAACGTTGCGGTTCTTCAGTGAATTCCACTTGGCAAATTATTGTTTATGACATGAAAAAAAAAGATCGTAACATTGTAAATATTTATGGAATGGAATGCCTGTTACTGAAGTGCCTAAAGCTACATTTAGAACAACTTTTGTGATGACACCATTTCTCATAGATGGTTGAACAAAAATTTACAAAATTCTGAAATAACTATTTCAAGTTGAGTCATATGTTATGACGAAGCCCGATTTTTTAAATTCGATTTGTTCTAAAACAAAATTCTGTTCCTCTACCTTTCCACTTCAGATTACAAATTTTGATAGACAAAGGGTTAGGATATTATTTTCTCAAAAATTGAGCGATACATTGTCCACTATGTTTTTTGAGGCGCTGAGTTGAATTTTCATTTCATTTTTGGATTGGGCCCTATGCGACCCTGGAAGGAGTGAGGATAATTTTTTTTTGAAAAAGACTGATACATCGTCCCTTAGATTTTTCGAGGCTTGAAATTCACATTTACAGTTGATTTTCGGATTAAACTAAACTACTCATTTTGCTCCTGTGATCAAAAATGGTTGATGAAGAAATTTTTTACCATTTTATTGGGCTGTATCTTCGGATTTGTTTATTGAAGAGTATAGTTTCACTGCAAAATGTGTAATATGGCCCACGTACACTTTTTTTGGCGTGCGATTGCTGAGGGTAACCCACTTCGCTTCAGATATGGTTCTAGGATTCGCTTGTAGCCCGCTGATTCTACCTGGTAACTATTCAAATCGCAGACGTTTTCTAATAAAAATTCTGGTCGAGTTGAAAGATGAAATTTCTCAGTCTAAAACTGCTGTGATTTATGAATACCATGTATCACATTACTCTCACAAATACCCACAACCGTACCAGTGTTGCTCCTCAATCAGTCGGTTTCTTCTGGATCATCGATTAAAATCTGATATCAGAAAGGTGATTGATTACCGAAGAGGGTTTGACCTGTATTAGTTTAAAGGAAAAGAGTTTAGCTATTAAGGCACAAACATCAAGCCAAACTTTCTATTCTAGTAATGAAATTATTCGTAATTAATATCTGCAAATACATGTTTTGAGAAGAGAAAAACTAAAATACACTTAGACATCGATCGTTCGAAGGTAGGTCAGTGCAGTCAGACTGGTCTAGTTTTTTATCGTGAACATTCAGTTAGAGGAGATCGCGTAAAATCTTTTTTATTTTGCCGCCTATCTGATGGACAGCAAAAATTACTGCCAATGTGTGGTAGTCGTATGTTTATTGGATGCAACCTTTGACCATACAGTATAGTACCGAACCAGTAAAGAACGATGATTTCTGGTTAGACATGCCGGCGCTATATAGGCAACCACTGCGTAGTGCGCACCACCTGACGTATTTTGCACTACCTTTATATACGCCATCCTTACGAATTTAAGGGATGACTATCAAATTAATGTATTCTGAATTGGTTAACTCGAGCAAAACGTCGAAAATGCGCACAATGTACGTACGTCATATGGTTGCCTACTTTTTCGCTGGCATGTCTTGGCATTAGAAAAGTACATTGGTTCTACAGAGCTTTACTGGTCCAGCACTACATAGTCGAAGAATGCAACATACGAGATGTCAAAATATTGCCCGCCCCTCTGTTCGTGATTGTTGTTAATACGAACTAATTATTGCCCCGCTGGAAAGTTTATTGTAAAGTACGAGAGGAAGGCATAATATATTGTAAAAACATTGCGTGTTTTTCCATCACGGAATACTGAATGGACGCTACATTATTTCATGACTAACTTACTGAAGCTGAAATTAAAACTATATCTAATATTTTTGCTTGAAAAATCTTGATTTTAATTGATTTTTACGAAATTAATCGGGTACCTGGAGAATAAATTTTTGCTTTAGAATCTTTGAAAAAAATGTTTGTTACTTCATACTCCATTAATTCTAGAACTTATGAGCAATAGAAAAACAACAAATTTCTCAAGTAGTTTGCTAAAGTCTTATCATTAATCAAGTTTATCATTCTGTTTTTTTAAATTATATCATTATACCGAAAATAATATATTTCTGAAGTATAATTAATTTGTATGAATTACAGTGATTTGATAAGAGAAATTATCAAATTACAGCATACTGATAGTAAAATTTCAAGCAAAATGGGACAGACTCAGTTATTCAACTTCTGGTGTTAGGTTTGAAAAAAAGTTACTGGGAAATTTTTTTTTTTTTTTTTCTACATAAATTCTTTAGTAGAATTTATTTTGACTGCGAATCCAGTAATACTGTCCATGATATTTCTCCAGCCTGCCAAAATGCTTACTTGGAGTACGTTGATATATCATGGAGTGGCATTTCTCCTATTTCACCCTTGCCAATATAGTTGCACTTTTGTGTGAGTGAATGTAATTATGACAGCTTGTACATCTGTATATACGTACTTGTGGTTTTGTTGGAATATGCTTCCTCCCTATCTCACCCCTCTTGACGAGTATATTTATTGTGGGGACCATGTCCTCCCTTCTTTCGGAGCTTGGCCCCAGTCGACAGACCGCGGACTTGGTCCATCACCAAGTCCGCATAATAAAGTCTACGGACGTAAAACAAATTAGGTGCTCGTAGCACTTAGGCTAAACAGACGAAATTCGTTCTCTGTTTAGCCGACGTGTTACGAACGTAGCCTAGCGCGAACGTGCATACGAATATGCACGTGCCGCGGTCTAGGCTAAACACGAAACGCGCGCCTATCTCCCGATACTTGCGGATGACGTGCGTGTTTAGCCTAGCTTATACACCGGCGATGTCTTTTGTTAGTCGCCGGTTCAGGAAAGTATAAAAGGTTGGCTGCCTTACCAAATTGGTAACATCCGAACACGCAAGTCCAAATCAATTCGCCTGTGGGTTTTAGAGGTGAACCCACATTTATATTTCAGCTCTTGTTTAACCTGTATACTTTATTACATGATTTCATTTTTTATTGTCAACCATTTGATAACACTGGCTGACTTACCACATTGTCAGAATTTAGCTTCTCAAATTAGGTGAAATCATTCGCTGTTGTAATACATATATTTCAAGAATGGTTTAATGTGTCAGTCATTTCATGCGATTTTACATCCTTACCTCAACAGGTTTTTCTTGTCCATATATAAATAGTAAAGCACAGCTAGAACCTTCTGGATTCAAGTACTGCAGTACCTACCCTAAGTATTTTACGGTTTAAATCTCATAACCCAAACAGAATTTTAGGTATTTCTTGAGAACCAGTTGTACAATTTCAGCAAAATTTTCACAGAATTTTTTAACAAAATCTCCGCTGTCTACGCTAAAACAAATTTGTATTACCTTTTCGTAGAAATTGCGTGTTGATAGTTTTCTCCATGTTTTCCTCCATGTCCCCACTGACAGTCACTGCAATTTAGAGGAGTGCGACACAACTCATAAGAGAAGTATAGTAGTTGAAGAAAATGTTTACCCTTTGGCAGTTCATGGTTTTCAATTTATTTTCGTAGTCGTACGAACAGTCGATGTTTTTTTGGTTTTGAACATGCTTGTCCACATCAATTTTTCTTTAAAAGTCAATAAAACTAGAAGCGAGAGAAAATTGCAAATTTTCTGTAACTGTGAAATGTGCCAACTGCAGTTCAACAATTTTTGCTCTCGTGTCAATTCTTTTTTGACTGTGACACATTTCAAAAATATTTTGGGAATTATTTCTTTTCCCAGCATAATGTTTACGTTTAAGGGTAAGGCTATGCTTTTTGAGGGATGTTATACCATCTTGGCCGCATCTATTATCTAATTCGCAGAATGTACATAAAAAATAAGTACCACCTTAATAAAGTTAAAAAATAAATAAAAATAATCAGTACCAAATTTCCAGCATAAAGTAAAATATGTATTGACATAAAATTCTATCCAAGTTTGACTGTTTTGCCCAAGGATATAAACTGGACCAACTTGGTTTAAAATATTGAATTCGCTTTTTATAAACAGTTTTCCACATTCTTGACTTTCTTGCACTTGCACATTTAAGTTCATCTTTGTCTTCTGGTTCATCCTCATCTTTGCTTTCATCAAGATGGTGGTCGTCGTCTTTTTCAACTTCACTTAGTTAGTTCACTTCTATATTGAACATAAACTTACATTAGATATATCCAGTGTACAGAAATAAAACTAATATGTAATGTAATCTAAGAAGAAAAACCTGAAGTTGAAAATATACATTATTCAGGAAATGCAAAAAACAAAATACTTTTGATGGAGTAAAAATATTTAAAACAGGCTACAACTGATATGAAGTTCAATAGAAAATACCTAAAGATTTTTTTTTCTTAGTTTTACAAGCATTCATCGTGAACATTCTGAATTCTGAAGTCAGAGAAAGTGCTCAAAAAAGGATAAAGATTATTATTCTAGTGGGGAGTTTCTGAACGTGCGATAAAATAAAATTGTATAAAAAAGTGTGAAATCGTGATTGGTGATTTCATATTACAGGTTTTAACATTGAGCAATTATTTTACCATAAATATTTTTATTATGATGACGTGAATAAAATGATAATGGACGATCTGAATCTGGTTTCATGATCTATTTAAACTTCAACTTATCCTGTTGTCCATTATTTTTATTTTTTAAACAATTTATTCAAATTCCATACAGTTTCATTATAATTCCTTTGTGGCGACTTCCTACCAGTGGTGATGGGTGTACTTGTGCATTCGCTGGTAGGTTTTATGGCCTGTTCCTACATTATGTAGGGCAAACACTCTTTTGGTACACACGGGTTAGTAGTTCACCACTACTAATCTAATTTTTATACTGAGCAAGGCTCACACATACACAAGATTGATTAGTAGTTGTATGCCTGCGCATACTGCGGCATCCTACATCCTTATTTCCCAAAAATCCGTACAAATTTGAAAATCTGTGTGTGTTGAGAAATCCGTACATCTGACATTGCTGATGTTGGTATGGCATTAAAGGTTCACTGGTTGCTATGTATTAGCAACAATAATTAAATCATCAGAGTTATCCAGTGTGCTGTATGAAAATAGCAACTACATTTACACACATAGTTACAGTGAAAACAAAGTTTGAATGGGAGAATTGGTATTTCAAAGAGGTATTTGTATTTCGAAACTCAGTTTGTTTGGTTGATGGAAAATGTGTGACCAGTCCAAGAAGTTAATTTAGTTTATGCCTTTTTTTTTATGGATGAAACGCACTGTTCTGTTTATATCTTAATTTTAAAACCATTTAATCGATATACTTTTGAAAACAAAATAAAAATAATAGATGGGCCATCGAAACCTGAAATTCCTGATTTAACTACTTGTCACAAAGACAAAAATGGAACATATCTTCGGCAATTTCAAAAAAAGTACGATATCATTCATGGATGTGTGGTTGCTCAGAAAAAAAATGTTTCTCTGCTGGCTGTCTTCTTTTTTCAACTATACAAAAAACATGGAATGGTGATAGTGTTTATAATTTAAATACGTTATCTCACATTTAAAAAAACAAAAAACATCAAAATACTGTTTATTATTTAAAATTGTTTTTAGCTTCGAAAAATTTTAATGGTAATGGCAGAATTGAACTTTTATTAAATTTGCAAGTAAAAAATCAAGTTTTTGAACACAATGAAAAAGTGAAAAAAATCATTAAATCCTCAAACAACCGATTGATTTGACATGTATCCTTGGAAACCAAAATGTAGCATTTTGTGGACTTGATAAAAGACTAGATTCAGTAAATGGCGGTAATTGCTTAGCTAATGTCATTCATGATAAAATTTGTAAAGAAAGAAAAATTACTCCATTTATTGCTGTTATATTTGATGAAACTTCAGATGTACAATTCACAGCACAATTGTCTACAGTTTTGATGTATACTAATAGGAACAAAAATGAAACTGTAGAATGATTTATAGGCTTTACTGATGTGAATGCTGATGGAACAGCAGATGGTTTATTTTGTCACGTAGAATCACTAGTCAAAAAATATAAATTAGATAAAAAATTGTTAAGTCAAACGTACGATGGAGCTACTGTCATGAGTGCGCATTTAAATGGCCTAAAACAAAAAGTGTTGGACAAATATCCTAATGCTATGCACATGTACTTAATTTAATTTTTTCTCAGTTACTAATTTGTATTGCACAGTGAAGTAAACAGACTTACTGTTGAAAGCAGTATTTGAAATGAAAAATACCTACACTGGCTACTACTTGGTGGTCATTTACATCTCGCCTGACTAACATTGTGAATGAATATGGACTTGTTATTATAGAATATTTCAAAGGACTAGAATGCCATTGATCCAAAAACCACCTATGGATTTCAAAAATTTTCATAAAAATTTGGAACTATTTTTCTATTAGAAGTGACAACTCCAATTTTTTCTTTTTCTGATTCTTTATTTTTTTCATTACAATCCTCAAATATAGATATTGTTTCATGTTCTACAAACATAAAATTATTTCAAGACTTTTTGCATAAAAAAAGAAACTTAGATGTTAAACAAATATGGAATAAGGCGAACAAAATTTTCAATGAGGGAAAAGAAAAAGAGAGCTAATAGAAAAATGAGCAAAATGTTTAAAAATGAAAATGAATGAGAAACCACTTTTAAAGCACTGTTTTTTGAAATCATTAACAATTTGAAAAATCAGAATGCCAACAGATTCAAATCATTTAAGGATTTAGAGTACTTTGCTTTATTAAATAAAAGTAAATTTTTTGATTATAGACCAACTTTTCCTGAAGAAATATTGAAAATGACTCTGTGAAAAACAATCTGATTTTTGATTTTTTGGAACTTGAAAAAGAATTAATTGTTTTTATTCAGATTGCCATATCGATTTAATGTACAGAGTTTAATAATTTGAAAAAATTATAAAATTTTTAGATGTACCTATATTTGTTGAGTTATTTTATGAAAAATTTTTAATTTTAGACGTACTATAGTAGAGGTGGGTAGGAGAAGAAATTTTTCAGACTTTACACACTTGGAAAACTCATGCTACACCACTTACAAAATTGTGAATAATAAAAGGCTTGTTTCTTTGGCCTTTCAATCTATTGGGTGAATCTAGATTTCAAATGAAACAATGAAAAAGATCTATATAATTAATGAAAAAATTTAAAACCATTAAATTTCTCGAATTTACTTATGAGCTGTAGGATACAAAAGGCATATTGCCAGACTCGTATCTGTAGGGCTTTAATTCTACCAGTAATTTCATTGACTAATTTGTAAAACAAAAAAAAAATTTTTTTTCGACATTGTGCAATACTGGGAAGGGTATGTGATTATCTTCACATGAATGTATAAAGTGTTGCCTACCACCCAGATTTGTTTTTGACATTCATTTCTGAAACACCATGTATATGTATAGGCCTGTTAACTTTTAATGTTTCCTATCATTAGTGGTAACAAGAATTTGCATGATTGAACATTTACTCAGCAAATGTTTGACATTTACAAACATATGGGGTATATGTTGAAAAATGAGCCAATGCTTGAGAATTATGATTATTTTCAATAATTCTGGTTTCTGCCCTGAACAAATGTATAATAAGATTACAAAAAATTAATTTTCAAAATATCCATTTGTTAAAAGAGTAAATCATTGTGTGAAATATAGTGCACTCACACGCCAGTTTCCCATACTACATTTTGTTCTCAAGTGAGTTCACTACCTATCTAATGAGCATCCATAAAGTCTTGATTTCATCTTCACATAACAACACACAGAACATCTGGACTGAGTAAATATATAGTTAGTGCCAATTGCAAGTATACAACTGACTATATCTTGTTATAAGAGGAAATATTAAAAATTCTCTAGCATGCGGAGCATACTCAGAATTTTCTCAGTAATAAATGCTCGAGGATTCACCATCACTATTTTCTATTATAGTTTTTCAAAGTTCCAAAAACAAATTAAGCATGATTTAGGATTTCATCACACACAGTGTTTTCATCTGGCAAGTTATTCGACTTAATTAGTTAGAAAAATATTTTTGCAAAATACAGTTTTCATCTAGAAAAATATTCTCAGTTAATTGAATTAATGGCAGTAAATTCTTCTGGTATTTTTTCTTATGTGGAAAATTTTAACCGTGCTTCTTCTATATTATATTTACTGATACTAGAAGATTTTTAAAATAGTATACGGCTTTAACTATATAGTACTGGACTATTAAGAAAATATGATTTCTGGTTAAACATGTTGGCACTAAATTGGCAACCATATCCTACCTTTTGACATATTTTGTTTTGTGTTTATGTACTATCCTTGTGAATTGAAGTGATATCTTTATAAGATATATTCTAAACTGGTGAATTCAAGCAAAATGTCCAAAATATGCAGAAGGTACTTTAAGGTTGTCTACTTTTTTGCTGGCATGTCTTGACATTAAAAAGTACATTGGTCTTAAAGAGCTTCACTGGTCCAGTACTATATAGTCAATGGTCTACTTTGAAAAGTAACTGTGTGGATGTGAACCAACAAGATATATGTCTACTCCAAGCATAGCTTTGTGGATAGCTTTGTCACTTTTTTAGGTCTGGAGATTGCAGGTTTGACTACTAATGCTGGCAACATACTGTCATGGTGACTCCAATTTGAGCAGACATATAGTGTTCCTCCATCAGTTCATGCACCTCCTTTATAGAGTGGAATTTAGTCTTAGGCTCGAATCTATATTGGGGGTTTGCAGGTTTAACACTTTGAAACAGCCTAACTCCACCCTCGATTGTTTTTATACTGCAAAGGTGTGGGGATTCGAACCAACAAGATATGCGCACACTCCACACAGCTATCAGTGGCGGCATAGCTGTGCAAATAGCATCGTTGCTTTTTAAAAAGTGTAAGTTGCCTGGTTCAATTTGTCATGCTGGCAACCTATAGTAACATTAATTAATTCAATGGTTTCCGTTCTCTCAATTACCTATTTTATTTCTGAAGACTTGATACTTTTTCAGTAATGCTATTACTTGAGACCAGTTTTACAGACATGGTTTCTAATAAATATTATTTTTGTTCGAATTTCTTCATTATCATTTTACCATCTGATTCAGGTTTAGTTTTTTGAGAATTTTGGTCTTGTAAGGGTATTTTCTCACAGATATTCTGGAATTGCGATTCACATAGCTGATTCATGTATCAAAAAGAATTATTGGCTCAATTCAGGAATGTGATAAGTTTCTAAATGTGGTATATTTTATTCATTCGTTTCTAGTATTTACAGTCAATTATACTGAAATGAATTTTAAAAAATACACTTTTATAATACATGTAAAACTCATTCCATTAATGACACTAACCAAAACTCTAAAATAACCATTAAAAAATAAAAATTAAAAGCAACCTGCCAATGTGGGGAATCAAATTTGGCTTCTCTGAGGTACAAAACCACATTACTACTACAGCGACATATCAATGGTTTGTGATATTGGAACAAACTTGTGTTGAAAAAGCAAGCACCTTGATAAGTAATAACTGATGAGATAACCAAACCCAATTTTAGAGATGCGCCTACATTCGGTCAAAGAGGATATTTTATTTGCGTTATCGTAGGTTGTAGTAGGTGTGTTTAGGGTCATAAATTTTTCTGTCATCTATTTTATCTGTACCTTAATTTCTGTGAGGTTATGTTTTCTGTGGCACTAAATTATAGAGAACGGCTGAATGAATTTTCAAGATCGAGAGAAAATTTTGTTGATTTTGACCACCTCAACACCTTAAAATTTTTTTTTAGAATTATTTCCTTCAAAGAATATATTTTCTTGATCCTACGTTATAATGTGAGCAATAATTTTATTGTATGTGTGTGTGTAAATGTGTTATGGAAAACTAGACTGATGATGTTACTCAAAATTATTTTATAGAGGTATTTGGATACAAAAAAACAATTTACATAGATCTCAGGTTTGAGAAAATTTGTTGAACAGGTATATGAGCATCTCAATTTGTCAATTGGCACCAAGTGATAACAAAGAATGTTGAAAAATTGATTAACCCTAAAAGTAATGAGTAAGAAAGGTTTTATTAGGGAATTTTGTTGGCCTAAAGTGTGTATGATTATTATGATTCATAGCTAATGAAGTAGAAGTTGAATATTACGATCTTAATTCTGGAGATATAAGGTTATGATAATACCGATGGATATACCTAATATTACTGAAATTTTCCAGCCTGATTAAAATTAACAAAATTTTATTTTTCCACATCTGAGCAAAGGTCGGTGAACCAGGTACTGATATTAATAGAACACAAAATTTCATACTTCTGTGTTACACCCCTGTAAAGACATGGAATACCAAAAAGTTACAAAATTGAAGTGCTGATATGTTTTAGCTGTATGATTTGTAAATGAAATGGAGAAGCAAGAAAACAAAGGGTGAGAGTGATTGAAAAAGGAGGACCATGTTATGTAAAGGAGTTAGTTACTCACACCAAGTGGGTTGTCCTAAGGAAGGTTTTACACTCTAGCAAAAGTCTGTAGTCTCTCTTAATGCAGATTTTTTGATTTTTCTCAAAGTATATCATTCACTTCTGTATTGTTTGTAAAATAAAAAACAGAAAAGTAAAAAGAAAAATAAGATAATAAAAAACTGTTTGATATCTCTCTCTCTCTCTCTCTCTCTCTCTCTCTCTCTCTCTCTCTATAGGTTTTTCTCATTGATGTCCTCGCTTGAAAGGATTATAAGTCTTAAGTTGCTGTGTGGAAGTGGAGCCTGCGGGTGACTACTGGTTTTATTTTATTCTCAAAGTTAGATGGCCTTTCCATGCAACATTTTGATGTCAGAGTAAAAGAGGCGGCTGCTGTGATATGGTGGCCAGTGGATTGCCAACATGAATGTTTGATTTGCATAGTGAAGTTTGAATGAAGCCAAACCATACACTTTGCAATTTTGGGTGTAGAATGTAAAGATTACATGTCTCAAACTCGCAATCTTTTGATCACAAAGTGGAGCACCTAACCAGTGTTCCACTCAGTACCACTTCAGCCGTCTTTCATTCATTTAATTACTTATGGTTTATAGTTCGTATGCCATAGGTGCCTAAGAATGAAACTAATAACTACAGTATGATTACATGATGAGAAGTTTATGTTGTACTTTTTCAACTATGAGTATTATGAAAGTAGATAATTGGCAAAAAAAAGTTTTCAGGGTAGGTACTTAGTTTGGGAAATTTGATTTTCAAAAGCTCCACCCTTAAACCTGTTCAAATTTGAAAGTTTCAGTGAAATTTATTTTATAGGTTTAGAGGATCGAGATTTTTAAGTTTTGATAGTCATACATGAAAGACTACAAGTTTCACCTTGAAAATTTTCAATTTTGCTTTTGTGGGGACAATACTCATATAAGGTAAATTGGCTTGAACCCCTTGACACCAGTTGCCACTAAAAGGCTCGCTTATTTTTGTCTCTATGATGTTTTAAACAATTACATGCACGTACATTTGTGTGATCTTCTTACCTATATGTACTTACAGGTAAGGTACATTGTACAGACTGTGACGAATTACTTGATAAAGATCTTGGTGATGTTGCGGCCCAGTACCAAACGTGCTATGTCATTTCTTATCACCTTACAGAATAGGAAATGATGTAATGTTATGACAATACCATATGTACATGTACATATGTGTATCTGTGTGCATGTGTCAAATCCCCTGTACAACTATGTGTGAATACGTCTCATGACAAGGTATTCCACAGCTTTTAAAGATTTTGTTTTTAAGATATTTTGGGAAGTCGTTGAAATCTGCAGCCCTGAATCTGTAATTAATCCAATAAATTTTGATGTCAGTAAACATTGAAGCATTAAGTTTTTATTTTGAAATGTTTAATTTTTGTTTTAAAAGATTTTATTTTCCGTGTTTTTTGATAATTTTGCCTTAGAAGGCTTCTTCTTGAAAATGGTAATTGGGCTCTAACAGAATCGAGATTTCATATTTGTTTTAAAGGTTTTGTTTTCAGGGTTCAGATTTCATTTTTGTTTTGAAAGATTTTGTTTTATGGATTGTGGGGACATTACTCATATGAGGTTTTAGGGGCTCGCACCCCTCGATGACAGTCGCCGCCCAAAGGCTGGCAATATTCGTCTCTATGACGTTAAACTAAATACACGAACGCGTTTGTATGTTCGTACCTGTACGTACGTACAGGTAAGATACATCATTCGAGTTGAGATCAATTACCTGATAACGATCTCGGTAATGTCACGACTCGGTACCAAACGCACTGCGTCGTTTCTTATCATCTCAGCAGAGACAGGAAACGACGCAACGTATGACATAATTACGTATTCATACATACGTATGTGTGTCCGTGTGCGTGTGCCAAATTCGGTATATAAACTCTCAGAACCGGCTTAAAAATCGCCAGTGTTTGCCGAGGATTTGGCTCTCCCATACTTATTCGTATGAAGTGGCAGAACACGCAAATACTGTTGAAGACCTTCTAGTGTGAATATCTCTCACGACAAGGTATTCCACAGTGGTGACCCCGACGTGATATTTTGGCTACGTCGTGGGTGTCTAGAGGTGCGTTGCGCTATAACTAAAAAGAGGTGCGGTGCGCTGGCGAGTTACTCGCTTGTGATACAAATAATTTTTACAAGATCTAGACACCTTTGGCTGTCGAAGCAGAGGTCTTGACTTAGAAAGTGGGAAATTGCACCCCCCCTTCCAAATATATTTGCCGGAAGGGAACCAAGACGAGTAGACCTGGAGGAACAAAGTTGCCCTCATCCGCCAACTCCTCCAGCTTCGACCAGAGACTCAGAAGTCTTTGAGACTCCAGAGAAACAAAAAAGGATCCGGAGGCCAGAAGCCTTGCGTTTGGGAGCTGTTGCTAACCCAAACGAAACAACAGCTCGAACCCTAAGAAGTGGTCGTCTTTTGAGCCAAGACTCCGACCCTTCAACCCCAGACCGACAACCCACGGAGTCTGGAAAACTCTTTGTTGAAAGCACAAATAGAGAAGTCCAGCACACGATGCCCAACGGAAACACGAACCCAAACCCATCATCAAATCAAACAGGAGCAGCCGGGAGTGGTCAGCCACAGTTGACCCCCGAAGTACTTGCACAGCTGTTACAGCTGTTGCAACTGCAAACATTGCAGAACCCTGTTGTCCAAAGACGGAGGATAGAGATTCCGGACTTCCTACCAAATGAAGTGGAATTATGATTAACTCTCCTCGAGGGTCGTTTTAAGACAGAGAATCTGCAAAACGACCAAAAATACTCACACATTTGTAGCGGCATGCCCCCAGAAATAATACGCCGCATTCCGGATATCATGGAATGCCCTTCGGCGGAAGCAGATAAATACAGTTGGTTCTGCAGAAAAATAAGAAATGTGTTTGGTAAGACTCAGAACCAAATCATTGATGATGTGATGGGCGGAATGAAGATTGGAGACGACAAACCCTCCACCTTCATGGCCAAACTCAGACAAAAGGCCGATAACATAGTGTCACCGTCAGTTATTGGAAACCAGTTCTGCAAGCAACTTCCCCAACATGTTGTGCAGTGTCTGGCAGCCATAGGTACCACGGTAATCAACACTTCCGAGGACCTAGACTTCCTAGCAAAGAGTGCCGATAACGCACTAGAACACTCGAGATCAGCATCCTCGATAAGTGCAGTATCGGCAGAGACCGGAGAACTAGCTCAGCTTAGAGCCCAAATAGCTCAGCTGACTAGCGAAATAAAGAAGAAAAGCAATAATCCAAGAAATGGTAGAAACAACAACCGCTTGAAAAGCAGGAGCAACAATAGAAGTAACGACAGAAAATCAAGGTCCAGAGACCGCAAGAGCAATTCTACCAGGGGTCAGAGTCCAACTCCCCCAAGAAGAACATCGTCCCCTAAACCCCGGTCTCAAAACTGGGACGATAAATCCTGCTTCTTTCACAATAGGTTTGGCGCAGAGGCCACCAAGTGCAACAACAGATGCCAATGGTGGGGTAAATCATACAATAAGTTGTCAAACTAGAAAGAGGGGTCGTCTATGCGGCTGAAGATCCCTCGATAAAGTATTCACGCCGCCTGTTCATCAAGGACAGGACAAATAGGAGACGTTACCTAATTGACTCAGGTGCTGACTTGAGCATTTTGCTAGTAGATAAAAACCAAAAGGCATTTCCTCCGAAATACTACCTCCGAACTGTGAATGGTCAAAACCTTCCAGCTTACGGAATAGAATCCAGCAAAGTAAGCATCGGTTTGCGAAGAGACATGACGTGGTCCTTCACAATTGCGGACGTTCCAACTCCGATCCTAGGTGCAGATTTCCTCGCGCACTACGGTCTGGTCATCGACCTCAAAAATGGAAAAATCATAGACAACAATACTGGTCTATGGGTGGAAGGCAAAACGCTAGCGTACCAACTGGACACCAATATATCCAGTTGCACAAAAGTCGACGAACAATTCCTACGGATTCTGTCAGACTATCCTGGAGTTACACAACCATCGATTCGCAGGCATCCGACCTATAAACATGATACCATTCATTATATAGAAACTAAAGGACCGCCTTGCCATGCTAGAGCCCGCAGGTTACTGCCTGATAAACTCAAAGCAGCACGGGAATACTATGATCGCATAATAGGTGAAGGCATATGCCGCCCCTCGAAAAGTTCATGGAGTTCCCCAATCCACATGACCAAAAAAGCCAGTGGAGAGTGGCGAATCGTTGGAGACTACAGGGCCTTAAATGCCAAAACAGTTCCTGATCGCTATCCAGTCCCAAATATAATGGACTTCAACGCGAATATGAAGGGTAAAACGATGTTCACAAAAATCGACATCAACTGGGCATTCCACCAAATTCCAATGGCCGAACAGGACATCCCAAAGACAGCGGTCATAACCCCCTTTGGGTTATTCGAATACCTTCGAATGCCGTTTGGACTCCGTAATTCTGCACAAACTTTCCAAAGATTCATCAATGGACTGTTTATGGATTTGCCGTTTGCCTATGCATATTTGGATGACATATGCATTTGCTCAGAAGGCGGTGAGCAACAGCACGAGAAGAATGTAAGAACCATTATACAACGTATACACACTGCTGGACTTACTATCAATATTGGAAAAAGTTTATACAAACAATCCAAGATTGACTTTCTCGGCTATCAAGTCTCGACCGAAGGCATTTCCCCTTTGAAGACCAAGGTAGAGCCCATACTGAAATTCCCGAAACCCTCCAACGTAGCAGAACTCAGACGCTTCTTGGGGATGGTGAATTTCTACAGACGTTGCATTAAAAATGCTGCAGCCGAACAAAGTAAGCTGTTCGCATTAATCAAAACAAATAAAAAGAAAGATAAGACTCCACTCGATTGGACCGAAGAAGCTGAAAAAGCCTTCGAAAACATCAAAGAAACACTGGCAAATGCAACTCTACTAGCTCACCCAGACGAAAGTCTGCCGTTATGCGTCGCAACTGATGCAACCGACTTTGCTATTGGTGCAACACTGTACCAAAAAGACAATGACAAAAAGTTACCGCTCGCTTTCTTCTCCAGAAAGCTATCAAAAACCGAGAAGAACTACAGCACATACGACAGGGAGTTACTGGGAATATTTGCTGCGTTGAAGCATTTCAGGCACCAATTAGAGGGTAGATGTTTCACTGTGTATACAGATCATAAACCCCTAACACATGCCTTCACGCAAAAGACAGAACCAGCTTCCCCGAGAAGAGCTCGACAATTGGACTACATAGGACAGTTGACTACGGACATCCAGTATATAAGTGGAGAACTCAACACTCCAGCTGATGCTCTCAGTAGGATCGAAGCTATCTCGGCACAGTCTCAATTACCTTACGCTGAAATAGCTAAAGAACAGTTAAGGGATGCAGAATTGCAAGAACTGTTGTCGAACGATGACACAGCTCTCAAATTGAGACAAAGGAAAATCCCTGGTACTAATGTTTTACTCACATGCGACATTAGTACAGGCAAGAATAGGCCATTCCTGCCGACAAAGTATCGCAGATTGGCATTCAGTAGTGTGCACAATCTATCGCACCCTGGACCAAGATGCACTGCTGGACTAGTATCATCAAGATTTGTTTGGCCTCGGATGAAGTCCAACTGCAACAAATGGGCTCGCAGTTGCCTGAATTGCCAAGAGTCCAAAGTAGGAAGACATACTCGGTCGCCTCTCAAATCTTTTAAACAAACGGAGCGGTTCAAAACAATACATATAGATCTGGTGGGTCCATTACCCCCATCCCAAGGACACAGATACCTGTTAACAATGATCGATAGAGCAACTCGATGGCCAGAGGCAGTTCCTCTCCATGAGATGACAGCTCCCACGGTAGCTGCCAGGTTATACGACACCTGGATTGCCTGCTATGGCGTACCTGAAGTCATCATTACGGACCAGGGTCGTCAATTCGAAAGCTCGCTCTTTCAAGAGCTGTCTAAGAAGCTTGGTGTACAACACAATCACACCACAGCTTACCATCCTCAAGCAAACAGAAAAGTTGAGCGATGGCACAGAGCTTTGAAAGCCTCCATTATGGCTTGCAACACCAAGAGATGGGTTGACATACTACCAACCATCCTCTTGGGCCTTCGATCTGCTCTTCAAACGGACACGGGTCACTCTGCAGCGCAGTTAGCGCTCGGCGAAGAGCTACGCCTACCAGGGGACTTTTTCACCCATTCGAAAGAAATTAGCCCCGAAACGCTCGTCCAAGACATACGGACTGACACCAACAACTTTCTGAACCAGGCAGCTCGTCATGGCCAACCAAAGATTTATGTCTCCAAACACTTGGCCACAACATCTCATGTGTTTGTTAGAGACGAAAAAATAAGATCTTCGTTGGAGAAACCATACGCCGGTCCTTATAAGGTAGTATCACGAGATGACAAGAATTTCGTGATACTAATCGCAGGTGAACAAAAAACGATTTCAATTGACAGATTGAAACCTGCGTACCTTATAAACGACGACAAGAAAATGCTCCAAAGAGCAAAAAGGAAGATGACACACAAGGAAATAATAAAGGAAGAACAGACTGAACAGTCCGAAACAACACAACCACAGAAAGTTGAGGACAATCCAGTCGAAAATGGTGATAAATCACAAAAATCACTAGAAGAAAAAATAAAAATAAAGAAAACGGTAAAGTTCAATGACGAGATCATCAAAATACAATACGATCCGTCGGCCCCCTTGTGCCCACGAAAAAGAGGCAGGCCCCTTGGCAGCAGAAAGCAGAAAAACCAAATTCCAACTCGAAAATCCGAGAGATTGGCACGGAGAAACTGAAAATATTCACGAAAGTTAATATCCGCAGCGGAAAATACAAACCCGCACAAAAAGACGTACGAGAATCTGAGAATATTCGTAACAATAGAAATTCTTCAGATAAGCAGAGAAAAAGTGCGTACAATAAAAATACGACACGAATAAACAAATCCACGTGCAATACGGAAGAAAAACATTGCAACGTGTTTCTATTGACAAACAATACCGATAACAAAATAGTCAATAGATCGTGACGTCACAAACGAAGAGTGCATTCCTTTGTGAAATACAAAATTCGAAGTACGAAAATTCAAACATGCTTAACTCTGCTCGTACTTAACCAAATTTAACCGGAAAACTTTTAAGCCAAAGAATATTGAATGCACTATCCCCTCCGAACAAGACCGAAAAAAGATAACGACTTGGAATAAAGCTGCGATCGAAATAATTCTCGCAAAGTTTTTCATTCGCTTTTCGACTGTCGAACAAAACTGCCGAAAACAATTTCTACCAATATTTTCTCTTTTTCTTCCTTTTTTTATAAACCTGTGATATTCCTTCCTCAATGTCGTCTTCAACAGGCACTCCGTTCTCTACTCAGCCGTTCCAATTCGTGGTACCACCTGCCCCCCAGCCTATAAAGACAAAGGAGCAGTTGGAACACGAAAAGGAGGCGGAAAGAATAGAGAACGAACTCCTAATGGACACGTCGGCGGCGGACATTGTGAAAATAATGTCCGCCCCCCTTCCTCCGTTGATTTCGCTGCCAAAATCGCCAGAAAGAGCACCGGAAGTGGCAATCCCACCCCCGGAACCCTTAGCACTAGCGAGGTTGGAGAGGAAACAACCTCAGGTGGAAGAGGTGCGAACTCCACGCCCTCCCCTCACCAAAAGCCTGGCCTACAGACCATCTGGGAGTTCTAACTCCCCAATGTACAGAAGACCGAGGCCCTTGACGTTGACTGACCCCCGCCTGTCACATCGCTCCCATCCCTATCACCCGGCTCCAACTCAACGACCGCTGAGAAGAAGGGGACAGACAAGTAGAGAGGCCTACCAAGCCCGTCTGGACGCAAGGAAGCAGTCCTATGAGTGCGTCGGGGCTGCGGTAGGCTCGGCCCTCGCTAAGTGGGAGCGAGACCAAAGACAGTAGACTCGATAAGTCCCCCCAGGCACGCGACTTATCATTTTTGCGGCGCGAAAAACGGGGGGGAGTAGCTGTGGGGACATTACTCGTATGAGGTTTTAGGGGCTCGCACCCCTCGACGACAGTCGCCGCCCAAAAGGCTGGCAATATTCGTCTCTATGACGTTAAACTAAATACACGAACGCGTTTGTATGTTCGTACCTGTACGTACGTACAGGTAAGATACATCATTCGAGTCGAGATCAATTACCTGATAACGATCACGGTAATGTCACGACTCGGTACCAAACGCACTGCGTCGTTTCTTATCATCTCAGCAGAGACAGGAAACGACGCAACGTATGACATAATTACGTATTCATACATACGTATGTGTGTCCGTGTGCGTGTGCCAAATTCGGTATATAAACTCTCAGAACCGGCTTAAAAATCGCCAGTGTTCGCCGAGGATTTGGCTCTCCCATACTTATTCGTATGAAGTGGCAGAACACGCAAATACTGTTGAAGACCTTCTAGTGTGAATATCTCTCACGACAAATTATTCCACATGGATAAAATTTTTATGTTTGTTTAGAAAGGTTCATTTTCATTAGGTTTGAGGAATTGTGGTTCCAAAAGCTTCACCCTGAAAGCTATAATTGAGTTCTGAAGTTTTCATGACATCACATTAATACGATAGAATCAAGATATCTATCACTTATAAAAGTTGCATTTTTTCGTTGAGAATTTTTGTTTTCAGGAGATGTAGGGAATTTGGTCTTTAAAAATCCACCGTGATAGCTATAATTAAAATCCAATGCTTAAATGGTGTCGCATAATTATAAAAGATTATAGGTTCAACTTCGAAAACTTTTATTGATGTTTTGAAAATTTTCATTTTCAAGGTATTTTAAGAAATTTAACCTTGAAAGAGCGAGTTTTCTGCTTCTATCTACAAAAAAAAAAAAAGCAACGTTAGTTTATAATTAATATAGATATGGATGTAGTTTGAGAGTGTTGAAGTATTTCATATTCCAATGTTATCACATCACTATTTATATTAAGCCCAAAAAATAACATTCCACTCCCTCTTCATCTTATATAAACTTCGTGGAAGGTCTTGTGCCTAAATGATGACATTTGAAAGTATATTATTAATTTTTGAGTAAATGCTGAAGGATTTATTTTTAATCAGTATATGCTTGAAATGCTGGAGCACAAAATATCTCTGCCGCGCATCAACTGGGGTGTGTGTGTGTTTTCCAAAAGTGTCAAATTGTTTAATAACTGCCATTCGAAAACCAGCGGACCGATTTCGCTCAAATTCAATACCAAACCAGTCTCGAATAGTCTTCCACTGCCATAAAAATTTCAAGTCAAAATCTTATAATTTACGGGAGTTATCATGATGACAACATGGTGGGTTTGCAACATTTTGAAAATCCCTTCCTTCGAAACTAACTGATGAATTTCTAAAATTTTAACACGAATGTGTACCCCGTGAATGCTTCTAATACTACTCCAAGTTTCATTGCCATAGATCAAACAACGGAGGCTCCCACAGACTCAAAAAGTGGAAATGTAATACGTATTTTGGACAGAAGAATTTGAGTGACGTATATATTGGTGATCTACGACTCAGGATCGGCTCTTTTCTACAGGTCTCGCTACTGCACTGAATGCAATAGTTATATTTTCCAAAGGAAAATACACTAAAAGAGCAAATGCTCGTGACCGTCACTACACTGACTAGATCTTGTTTTAAGACAAAATTATAGAAACACTCAAGTATGTTCAGCATGCCGATATTGAATGCTCCCGCATTTTGAGCATTATCCCGTGTGTAGAAAATGTCCGCGGATGCTCATGATTGCTGATCAGTAAGAAATGCTGGAGCGTTTACCATCACTACAGCCTAAATAAGATGATTCGTGGTAAATTGATTGCAACTTTAGAGCAAACAAATAGGGAATTGCAGTGAGACTGGATGACCCTTTTCCAGAATTCATCTAGAACCTTGCGGGTCTCATGTCTTCGATTTCATTTTGCAGTTTTAAAATGAAATGAAATAGACTGACTTGCTTGCCAAAGAATTCAAAAAGAAAGTAGAAAAAATCCTATAATGATACTTCTCTAGAAAACCCAGATGCTAATTTTTATTTAATATGTTAAAAAAATAAATTCAAGAATAAAATTTAAATAAGTGAAATGCAGGTAAGAAAAAGATACTTGAAGCAACACTGTTGACTCGTTTCTTTCCATTTTATTTTATTTATTTATTTATTTATTTATTTTTAATTTTTTTTTGAAAAATACTGAACCGATTCCCGGTCATTTTACCGAATCTCAAATACCGAATGGTAAATGCACCGAATAACTATTTGATCGAATTCTATTTTTCCAAGTCTTTTTACTGAAACGTATTTTTACTGAATAATAAATTATGATTTTGAATTTTGATAAAAAGAATGTTATTGTTATTTGTTTACAAACGTGACCATTGAATTTTTTTATAAATTAAATAATGATATTGTATGTAATAGACTTGAGAAAGGGCAAGTCTCTGCCATCTGTTACATAGTCATCGTAGCCTTATACTATTCTTTGTAACCACATCTGCACTTCCAACCACTTTTGTTTTGGTGTAGCTTTGACTCGAAACGGATTCGGTAAAACCGATTTGGTATAATGGATTCGGTAAAATGACCATTCTAAAATAACCATTCTGAAATGACCAATCGGTGAAATTGTAAAACAGATTCTGTAATATGTCTGTATACCTACTAAACCAGTAGGCACTAAATTTCTACCAAACTTGCACTCGCATAATGACAATCTGTCATGAAAATTTCATCCCAAACCCTTTCGTAGTTTCATCAAAATCCAGGAGAACAGATTTTTCAGAAATTTTTTGTGTTCCATTTTTCTCAGTAATTATTGAAACAGTTGGGATTTTTAAGCAAATTGGCTAACATCGGTCGGGCTGATTTTTATTGAAGCTCAAATAAGAGGAATCAATTCTTATCATTCCTGTATTTGATTGCTGCACATAGAATTTGTTCGTGGTTTGATAAATTTTTTGGTTGTTTTTTCACTCCTATTTCTTTTGTTTTAGTGATCGATTCTAGTGCCATCTATTTGAACATAAAAATTAATTCCAACATCTCAGTGGACATTAGTTTACTCTGCACATGTGCAGTAGGTCTTTTTGCTTCTGTTTTGATTTTGTTATTGCTGTTGTTATTGTGAATCTGTGACAGCTTCAAAAACGTAAAAAAATACCTACTACATATGTGCAGTAAATCAATGTTTATTGTTTGGCTTAAAATGATGACACGTGTTATTAACATTGATGAGATAGGCTGGGTGGATTATCCAGTACTAAATAATTAAAGCTTACGCCTGCTTTTTTCTTCCTGCTTTTCCACTACTTAAAATTGTATTTATTCCCAATAGTGGTAGGCAGATTGCAGAATAGCCGTTCTGCAAATATATAATTATGTTTGGTTTATTGTTTGAAGACTAAAATTGAAATTAATAAAATAAAATATGTATTGAAAATTTTTTTAAAAATCAAGCTTTCATTTAAAATGCTCTAAAAATAAAGAATAACTTTAAATATTTCCATTGTGCTGACATTTGAAAAATTGTATGAATGATAGTACTAAATGTGTGGGGTGTTTAGAGAAATATTTTAAAATATATCGTTACTTTTTACTGACTTAGTATTATTAGGTTACTGTAGTGACGAACTGATAATCACCCTGTCCATACAGGAATAATTAATTAAATACCTATAACATACCTACTAACTATGTTTTGAGCTCTTCACACTTATCTTTACCATTTAAAAAATTTTCGGATTCCAGCAGCATTGAAACATTGAAAATAATTTTATATTTTATAGTTGTTAACGATATATTTCCTGTTTTATTATAATTCACCTCAATATGTATATCGTCACACCCTTCATAATCATCCTCCCTCCCTGTCTGTCACAAACAGTAATACCCTTACAGTCTCTGTCATTAATCTGGATACACGTTTCATCATCTTATTTCATCACTCTCATCAGCCTACATGTTGGCCAATGCACCTCGATTGCAGTAGTCATATCAAAGTCATTTATTGCATCAGGGTATCGATCATAAACTGAATTGATATGAATTAATAGTTGATAGAGGTTGATACCTCATTTAAAACACACATACTACCAACTTTTTTTAACTAATGATCAATTCATATCAATTTAGTTCCTGATCAACACCCAGCCACACTTATTCACACCTGCATAAAACAATACATCTCTACTAACTGGTGCTTACACTTTGATTCCCAGAAGGAATTATTTGCATTACATCAGCCTTGTATCAGCATTGTATCACCGCATCACCTCACCTTCGTGTAACTGAATTGGACCACGTATGTCCTATTGTTTTAAGTATTCATCCACTCAACTAATTTGACAATGATTTAGTGATGCCTAATTCAGAGCCAGATCATTTCTAAAGTTATCATTAAAAGGTTAACATCTAATGTTAGTAAGCTACGTTGAGGGGCTCAATAATCCAAATCTGTAATGTGTACCAATATTATGATTTTATATAATTGTTGCTTTGAAGTCAAATGTTAGTGCAGTAATTTGGCTAAGTCTTTTACTCTTATTCATTGTCGCCGACATTGTAAACCAAATTACCGTAACCTCATATTGTGTTTTTGTTTGTATCAACTTGGCTCTTTCTCCAGACGTTTTTTTATTTTGCCCACCTATTTATTTATTTTAATGCATATTATTACATCCCTCAGAAATAAAAACAGAAATACATTATTTCACGAAATTAAAATTGTGAGTAAATAGAAATAGTGAGTACAAATATGTACTTTGTTTGCTTCCATTTGTTGTACAATAAACACACATGAACACTTCCATTTAAGCAAACTTTCAATTTTATATATATGCATGTAATTCATAACATTTTATGTATTTCTTTGTTCTAGGTGAGTTCTTCCGTCAAATTCAATTAATTCATGTTGTATAGCCTTCAAAGAAGAAAATGCCCAATCCTCATTTTGATTTCTTGGTAAGAAAAAAATATTTGATCTTTTTAAATCCACTTTTACATCAGGTTATTCAGTTCTTTTGAATGAAACTGTTTTTGGAACCTTAAACTTCTTTTAAGTTTCAGGTTACAGTTTTCTACCTTCTCTAACAGTCTGGTATACATGAAGCACAGCAGTTTTCTTTAAAAATATCATGAGTCAGAAAATCAAATTATACAGGAACAGCAGCAAACTGATATAAAAAATTTTCCCATTGTAATAATTGATGTTATTATATTATTGAAGTAAAGGGAAATTGGAGAAGTATAAATTATAAAGTTTTACTTTCATTCTCCATCGTTTTATTTATAATTGTCTAGACCACCAAGATGTTTAATCTAAATTTCAGTCTATATAAAGACTTACATGATTTTTGATACTTACATGGTTTTGATGTTGAAAACCACATAAGTCTGCTTTATTTTTCAATAAGTCTCCAACTAATACAAATTTTGTCTTAAATACCTTTTAAATTAGACTTTCAACTTTTTTAATTTACCTCCAAGAATGCTAATAATGATGATAGACTTACGAAGTCTTTCGAATTTACTTCATTGATTTTTGATTTTTTACCTTGAAAACCTGATAAATATGAAACACTTAAAAACTGATGATGTTTGATAGAGTGTTTGAGTAGCTACATTCCTTTTCCTTCCTTGCATTCCACTTTGGTTTAATGAGTTTATATTTTCGTTCATTCTCTACTGTTAAGAGATACTTTTAAATTTGTCTGTACATATTTGTAAAATGATATGAAGAAGTTTATGATGAATGGAGATATAGCAGCATAGCCAAGGAGTAAGACAATATAAGAAAGTCCAATTAAAATCAGAACTTCATTTTCTTCAATTTTGTTTTCATCAAATCGATCCTTTTTTTTTTTGTCAAATTTACTGCTCGTTTAAAAACATCAAATACCAATATTTTCAAGTGTGAAAAGTATTATCATGAGGCATATCATTGAAAAACTGTTGAAAGCATTTCAATAAGCAATAAAATAAAAAAGTAAAAAATAATTTTTAGGTAAACGCTTTTATTCAAGTTAAGCGCCCTAAAAAGGAGAAAATAAAATAATTTTATTTTGTTTGTATCATCTAGAAATGGCATAAAATAAAAGCGTGGGGCGGACAACAATACCCAAATTTAATGAATTCAAATTTATCCATACCATTCCATACCAACTCAATTCAACCTGGGAGGAGGACATAATTACAAGCCTCTGAGAGGTCAATATAATTTTGATGCGTATCAGAATAGGCCATAATCGTAGACAATCCTCAGCTTTCAAATAAAATACCACTTCAGTGATATTTGATCCGTGGTTTCAGTACTTAAGTAGTACCTATAAGGGAAAAGTTACTTAAGTGCTTTCCCTAAGGTAAAAAACAGACCAAGAATATGACCCCGTATTAGTCATCTCTCTTCACTACCATCAATATAAGCTATATTGAAACAATAGCATCACACCACTGAAATTAAATTCCTATACTAATTTGCCATTGTGTCCACCCCACACTTTTATTTGATGCCATTTCTAGATGACACAAACAAAATAAAATTATTTTATTTTCTCCTTTTTCGGGCGCTTAACTCGAATAAAAGCGTTTACCTCGAACTTATTTTTTACTTTTTTATTTTTATTTTTTAATTTAAGGGAATTTTTGATTTTATTACATATCATCATGTCAGTGATACACATATGAAAGAATGAGGATAATTACTGTTGTATTATTAGCAGTATAGAGAGACCCTGACACAAAATAAAGAAAAAGATTTAGGAGCTGAAATAATATAATTACAGCTCTTAAGTCGGAGAAAAGCCACAGGGATAAGAGAAGTAAAAATGTATTAAAATTTGAAGTGACTAGAGTAAACACAAACAACCACTGACTAGTTTATTGAGAACTGCCATGATCAACATTTTACAAAAGACAAAGCATCATATCATATCAACAATAATATCTTAGGGATTGTGCTGTATATCGAATGATGACAAATATCAATTATCAAACTATCGATTAATATGTTACTGACAGGGATGGGCGAGATCTTTAAACTAAATAATGACGTCAGAACATGAGTTGATAGTACTTAATGTGAGCGCTGGTTTGCAACAACAGAAGAGAAGTGTATATTGACAAAACGCGCAAGTTAGACACTCCAGCGCTAAATTTGATAACTATTTTACACTCCATCAGCATACGAGCGATAAACAAAGTCTAAATCCTGTTCCCAATTGAACTAGAATAAAAGCGTTTAAAATGAAGAATATGACTTAATAATTTATTTTCAATTTTCATTATTTGAATAGGTGAAAATGTAAAATGACAATCAGTTGTTCAAGTGAAAATAAAGCCTGTTCTGAAATTGTATATGTTTTCTTGTTTCGTCGCACTATTTTATGATGAGGAACAAATATTAATTTAGGTTCCACTAATTCTACACTATATTTGACTGATTTTTTGAATAAAACAAAGGCATTTCCAATTGCCTCAATTTTGATCTAGAGAGAGTGTAGAGAATGTTGTTGAGCCGGAGTCTAGTATGTAATGATGAAACATGAAAAAATGTATAGATGAATAGAGGCATATTGAAGAAGCCTACAGTAATGCTAAGAACACACAATTATAATAAGTCAAGAGAGGCAGTGTTATTCAGTATGCTAGACATATTTTGCTAGTTCAAAAGGCTATGGAAAAATAGTCTGTTCAACATTCAACATTTCAATTTTAGTTTTTTTTCATTTACTTTTCACTGTTCATCACATTGGAACTATTGGAAGGTGGTTATAGAGACCGAGCTCTCTGAACCAGATATTGCAATTGATGCTATTGTGTACTGGTAGAACCTTATCTGTCTTACTGCAGTAGGTGTTGAGAAAAACTGTTAGGAAAATCACAAAGTGTACAAATTATGATTTTTATTTGAATTATAACCAACTAAAAAAGTACGATTATATAACCAAAATTTAAATAGAATAATTTAATTCCCTGTCATAAAAAGAAAATTGGTTTTGTTTTGGATACTGTTGAAATGCAACATTTACTTTGGTGCAGTAAATCCAACTTATAGTGTACTTGGATAGAGTGATCACCCACATGGTGTACATTTTACATTGTAATTTACCCTGTTACAGTGATCAGTAACCTGTGATATCCCATTGCACTGAAACTAGTATAAATCTGAATGAAATGTAGCCGTTCTCGTTTCAGTTTATGGCATAAGGCATTATTTGCATCGTAGATATGAAAACCATATGAATTTTTAAAATTTAGTATGTAGGTACGTTCTGTGTCATAGATTCACTCAAGTTGGGTACAAACTAATTGTAGCTCCATATACTGTATCCAATTTTGCTGTTTTTTTTTGCCATTTTTTTTAACATTGTATAAGGAGAAACTAGAGATATACAGCAAAAGAAATGTCTGTAGGCTTATATATTATACACTGTGATACAAAAATATGTGAAAGATAAAAATAAATCTATGAGTTACACATTCTGTGCGTCCAAAATCTGCCCACATTTCATGAGGTTATCATTGTGATAACAAGTCACTTATAGCATCTTCATATAAATACAGAGTACTTGTTCACGGAGCAAAGGATGTGGAAATTGACAAAAAATTTTGTTAATTTAATTCAAGGTTAAGAATTTCAGAAATATATTTTTATAACATATCTCAATTCTCGAGAATATAATTAACTCATTACTTTATTAGTTATAAATCATAATAATCATGCGCGGCCTAGACTTATCAAAATTCACTTATCAAACCTTATTTGTGGTTATTGCTTTCTGTGCTGATGCATAAATTAAGATGCTCATATTTCTTTTCAGCGAATTTTCTCAAACATTGGACATATCTGGATTGTTTTTTCAGACTAAAAAACTCCTTTCCTGCAAATTTCAATAACATTGTTAGTTTAGTTCTTTAAAACGCAGTTACATACATACATACATACATTATTGCTTGTATTATAGTATAGTATAGTATAGGATTTTATCAAGCTATGACACTTGTGTAGTAACTCAATATCATGATTTGGAACATTTATCTTTGACATATTTTTGTTGTTCCAGTATTGGAGATCTCTTGAACTGTATGTCTCTGAGAGAGACATTCTAAAAATTAAATTCTCAAGCAATTTGGTCTGTGGGGAGTTTTATAATGTAGGAGGATCCTATTGATTTTGGTTTCTATGAAAATACTTAAACTGCTAACAGTTGTTTGAATATTATGAAATTTATACACAGCACAGAAATATTGGTTTTTTATGTTTATTTAGACTAAATTTCACAATATAGCTTACATTACTCCAGAATCAATGAAACAGTCAAAATCAAAATTGTTATAGTTCTTTTTCATTGTAATACACACTCAAATACTAAATTTTTTTAAAACTCCTACAGTGTTGTACTTCCTATAGTTTTGAAAAAAAAAAAACAGAAAAAGCAAAAAAAAAAGAAAAGAAAAAAACCGCAGAGTTAGAAATAATTTGTGGTATGTCTGACTTTACCAAACTTGAAAAGGTGAATCTGTGGCTTAAAATTTATCATCATTCTACTTTGACTATATAGCTTATAGACTGCTAGAACTGATAAGAAATACATAGGGTTAAATGGAAGACTGCTAATGCCACTGTTAACAGGCATTCTTTTTACAAAAAACGACTTTTGGTGATAAGTGATAGTGATTCCAAATTTCCAATTCTGGCTAGAAAAAAATTAATTTTTATATTTCGTTAATTTAGTATTAAAATTATATTTGTAGATAATTAATTTTATTATTATTCTACTTTGCCATTGACACATGATAAAATGGCCTTATTTGTAAGTTTATAGAATAATTAATGACATAAATATGTAATACTTTACTAGAACTTCATTCCACTGATACTTTAAGTGCATCAAAACTTGACTTAACAGAAGAGATGAGTATATATCCACTATCTAATGGTCTAGAAGCATCTAATGACAATAGCTTACCGATAGATTTGTTGCAATCTCTTAATGATTTTGAAGAAGCTTGTAATAAATTGGATTTTGTAGGTGTAATTGGTGCATCCTCATAAACTATTATATAGTTAACTGTATAGTATAGTATTAAGATAAGAATAAGGAAATTATTAATATTTTCCTTATTCTATCTGTATATAAGTACGTAATTCTTTGATTAGTTTTCCATCGACAGTAATAACATTTAATCCCATTTGCATTAAAACGTTCTGTATAAAAAAAAAGTAAGAATTACGGAACGAAATAATTAGGTCTAAATATAAAATACACAATATTCTACGTGATACAAATTCAATTTTCACACAAAGTACCTTTTTCGAAAAGTAACGCCTGCAGTGTTGGGTTTCAAGATTTTATCAGTTCTAGCAGTCCATAAGCTATGTAGTCAAAGACATTCTAAATTACAGCTTTATCAACGTGAAATTACGGTAGACATATGTTAACAATAAAATCTTATGCTCATATCAGTAAACATTCTTAATTTTAAGATTCCTTTGGGTGATTTAACTTCCTGAAGCAAGGTCTGAGAATAAAATTTGTCGTAAATAGTGTTCTAAAAATGTTTTTTTGGAAAAACTGACTTCAAATAGGTTCAACCCCTCATAAAAATAAGCTAAGAAATGAGAATGGGATTATAAATATGTTGTTTAGTGGAGCACCCCCAAAAATTTTCTGACACAAAAAAAAAATGAAAGTAAGTTAACGTTAAAATGAGTTTTTAAAAGATAAGTTTTTTTTTTTTTTTTGCCTGGAGTATCGTGTGAAATAAATATTATTTCATTATGGAAGGTTGGCTGCAGTATTAGTATATTTTAAAATCGTAATAACAAGTAGAATAAAAGCTTATAAAAAAGAAATTTTCTCCAGTAAAATTGTGGTATATTTTTTCCTTATTCGGATGGACATAGTATTAAATATAAGTACCTGGTTCACCGAGCTTTACTCATATGTGGAAAAAGACAAAATTTTGTTAGTTTTAATCAAGCTGGAGAACTTCAGCAATATATTTATTCCGTATATCCTTGGGTATTATCGTATTCGTATATCTCGAGAATTACAATCGCAATATTTAACTGGTACTTTATTAGTCAGAAATCTTAATAGTCACACGCGGTTTAGGCCTAGCAAAATTGGCTAATAAAACTTTCCTTATTCATTACCTTTAGGGTTAATCAATTTTTCAGCGTTCATTGTTATCATTTACTGCTGATGGATAAATTAGGATGCTCGTATATCTGTTCAGTAAATTTTCTCAAACTTGAGATCTATGTAGGTTGTTTTTTCGTACCCAAATACCTCTATACTGCAATTTTCAGCAACATCATCGTTTTAGTTCTGCGTAACACAGTTACATACACACATCCATTGCTCATATTATACTTTAAAGTAGAGGGCGTATGTTCATCTAAATGTGCAAACAAAAAACGGCGCAGCTTTTGAAGCTATTTGTCCCCTCCTGAAGTACATAATTCAAATTTCCTTTTCCATCATTTTCGAGCCAATCAGATTTTTTTCTCCCAAATAATTCAATCCAACGTACGAACGAATAAATATAATTATTAATTTAAAAATAACAGTCAACACGAATTTCTAGATAAAAATGAGATTGAAAACTGTCGGTACTTTAACAGTGTCGGATTTTTCTGTGGTAAAAATATCGTCACAAAATATTAGCGAACGTTTAGTCCGTGAACTTACTTTTTGCATTCGCGGCTTTACATTTCATCCGTATATCCAAATTTAATACTGAGCTAGGCTCACACACATACGATTACAAGAAGAACACGCTCCGCCTTCTGTTGTTGTGTGGTGTGCTGCATTTGTATACGCACACACCCACAATTACCATGGTTTTTTTCAAGTAAGTATGGCAAACCTTAACGCCGATCGTAGTTTTGATCGCCTCTTGGCTTAGCCTAACTACTTTCACGGCGTTGAACTAAACGTGTTCCGGTGTTCGAACTGGGCCCGACGTCCAATTTGTTTTCTTATTCTTAATGCAAGCTGGCAGCGAACGATCGCTTTTATAAAAATTCAATGCCCAGCCCAGTTCCGATCGCGTTTGTATTTTAATGTCACGAAATGACTTCGACTAAAAATAAGACGTTGCGGTGATATAAACGCGCAGAACGAACTACGAAATTCGTTCATTTCCCGAACGCGTTCTGCGCGATTTGTTGAAATGCGATGGCCTTTTGTGCCTTTGAAATGGACGCGTTTTAGGCGTTTCAAAACTGCCAGAACAATATTTTTCGTTGGGGCTTTTAATTTTCCACTCTGTGAGCGAGCCGGACTTGCACATTAATTATATCGGATACCCATTATTGTATAAGTGTATATATATATATATGTGTGTGTGTGTGTGTGTGTGTGTACTGTGTACGCACGCACGCACGCACACACACACACACACACAACACACACGTATGCGTGTCTCCGACAAATATATTGTAGAACTTTCAACTTTTTTTTTTTTTTTTTTTTTTTTTTTTTTTTCCGGTTCAAAATATAGGCAAGGTGTGCTTAGTGGTATTTATTATTTTATTTGTCCGATATTTCGACGCCGATACTAACGGAAGACATTTCTCAGTTAGTGGCGTCTGTGCGTTCAGGCGGAGTGTTGTTGATGTCGAGCACTCGCAAGTCGTTGCCGCTTATGATGCTCGTTATTAGTTATTCGTACACGAGTCGGGAATTGGGTTATTATTGACGCTTTCTGGCCGTCCAAAATAAAATCCCTTTTCGTCCTTCGTGCGGTGTGTTGTCAGTGCGCGGGCGTTGGAAAAAAATTAGATTCCAGTCGTCAAACCGCATTTTCTGCCCTCCTTCGTCATATTTTCGTTTGTTGGAGCGGTAGAAATACACTGTACGCGGTGATTGCGCGTCGGTGTGCGCGCACGTACGCGTTCGTATTTTTGCGATTCCGTACTCGGAATTTTATTTTCATTTTCTGTTCTCGAAATCGAAAATCAAAACGAAGACTGCTGGTTAAGAGGGGATTAGGTTGTAGAGAAAATGAAACGAGTCGCCCGTTCGTGTACTTTCCTTTGGGAATGGGAATGAATGCGCCCGTCCTCGCAGCTCGCCGCACGTCGTCGTATCCATGTATTCGAATTTTTGAACGTGTGGCAGAGGGAAAACAGAGTTGAGAGTTGAGACAGCTTTCGTCGTTTTATCGATCGTGGGGCGCGCGCAAAACGTCGTTTTCTTGTTGACTCGGCTACATTTTTTTTTTCAGCCTTTTCCAGTTGATTCGAGCTTTTTCGGGCGGCCCATCGTTTATCACCGCACTCGGAGTCGGAAGGCGTTTTGTTTTGCTCTGTATTTTTAAACTGAAATTTTCATTCTTCCGAATTGGCATTTTTTTTTCTTTGTATCGCTTATTTGTCGTTGCTCGCAGTTGGCAGTTGTAAAAAAAAAACAAAACACTTATTGGATCCACTTCGGGTTGAGTACTTGGAGCGTGCGTTTATTATGATTTTTGATCTGTTCTCTTTCTTATGGATTACTTTGCAATGGTGAAAAGAGTAAAAAGTTCGTCGTAGTCGGCGCTTTGTTAGTCGTTGTGCACGTTGCCCGGTCGTATTATTAGGCAAGTGATTCGTTCGTTGGAAGAGATGACGAATCGTGGAGTGAATCGATCAGGGGTGAACGATCGCCGCTCAGTCACTCGGATCCTGGCGAATGGCTGATGAACTGACGTACGTGTAATCGACGTGGAAAGCCGCGTTCAATTTATTCGCCCTCTGTAGCCACCATGATCGTAAGTTCTTTCCGAATATGTTCCATGTTTCATCGTTACTATTAGTATTCTCATTGACTTTCGCGGGCTATATGTGATTTGTCTCGGCCTCGTTGCTACGAATAATATTCACGGGTGTGGAAAACGACGCTCGTATCGTTTGATGTCTTTGCAACGGCGAGGAGGATACAGCTGGAATATGATCTATCGAACGGTACGAGTTCTTTTTGGAGCTCCGATACAATTTGAGAAACGGATCAGTTCGCGATGGATATTTGTTGAACGCAATGTTGAAAATATTCACGCTATTTTCGTCTATTTCTGTTGAGTTTTGTGTCGAGGTTTATTTATTTATTTTGTAAATATCCGTGGAGGGAGTAAAACTATTATCTATTGCTAATGTTCCTTCGATTGCCGTTCGGATTTCGTCATCGTGTATTTTAGCCCCTATTAATTTTCAAGATTCAACCTAACCTTACTGCAGTACAGAGCTTCCTATTTTTCGTGGATGTTGCTATGGCCCAATGGTCCGGAGTGACTTCAGTGTGAGAAATGACGGTGAAAACCGAAAAAAAGGAAGTTGATGTAGTCTTCTAGTTCTCCCCAACGACGCATGTATATGCGATAAGTTTCGAGAATTAGGTGATGATAATGTTTGAAAACGTATTGAATTCTACGACTGATCCCAATGAGTGGGTTTAACTTTATTTTACCATGCATCTTGAAAGTTGAATCTAGTTTATGTTAATTTAAAGTTGGTAGACCAGGGCTTACTGAAATGCTGTTTACAAATTACGCGACTATTTTGGCATACTTTTTGTTTCACTTTCAAGACCCCAATACCTGAAAGTTATGCAACTGTTTTGACTTAATGTTTGTTTTTGCTCTATTGCTCCCCTTATGAAAAATCGCCGCTTTAAAACTCTTATTATCAATGGGAGACCAAGAGCTATATACTACCATAACTCTCAGTTCTGACGAGTAGGTGGTTTTTGGAGAAAAGTGAGAACACACAAACGGACACTTCACTATGTATATATTGATTGATTATCAGAAGGCATTGTATACACTGCTGTTTTTCAAATGAAAAGTATCTCTTATCACTGATAAATGTAACCTTAAAGCAAAATGAATTTGTCTCCATGAAAAAATGTGAATCATCTTCTTACATGGTGTCACATTCAGTTTACATCGAAGTTGAGGTTACACCATAGATATACAGCCGAAGAGATGTCCATCGGTCCACATACTCTTGTCATGTCCAAAAAAGTTATACAATGAAACAAAATAAACCAATAGAAAAGCAAAAGTAAAGAGGTACAGATATCTGCATGGCCAAGTGTGAGAAAAAGATGTTCTAAGAGTGAAATGAGGTAACATCAAAACCAACAAAATACCTAGAAACCAGCAAAACCAACCATCCCACTTCCACCATATGCTTGTTAATTTAGGCCAACATTGTTTCTTTGTATTCCCAAGCAAATGAACAAAAGAAAATAAAAAGCATGAAGTTGAAGTTCATATTACTGAATTTTCATCCACATGCGTTGCAGCAGCTTTGAAATGTTGCGATCTTCTGAAAGTGTGATGCAGCACCAATCCCAAGTTGATCCGACGCAGGAAGCCCCACTGAACTGCAATGAAATGGACCAAATTTGGAAATATTGAAAAACTCGACCGTAAAATTCAATTCCAAGCACTTCCTCAATATGCTTTGCCTGGCTATGTATGTGGTATCACACAAGAATTGTGATTTGTGGGGCTACTGAAAACTAAATTTCGATTTATGTTGGATACAACAACGCCATTGATTGATATAATTTGATGGATGTTAATGAGAAAACAATTTCAAGCAACACATAAAATGTGAATCAGTGCTTAAACTGGGTGAAAAAGTGGCACGTTTAATGACGTCACAATTCGTACACTGTTCAGTTGTATGGCTTGAAACTTTGAGAACAAAGAAATTTTACACATACTATTCACAATTGCTAAAGATTGTGTTGAACATTGCGACTATTAAAGCAAACAAATAAGAATTAGTGAGAAAAAGTATGATTTTGAAAGAGCACATTTAGAGTAAAGTCTCTTATACAGCACAATTCGTGAACCAGACAATAATTAACTGATCAGGCATATGCCAAGAATGGTTCGTATCATTATCTGAACCACCTCTTCATCAAATTGGATTGTTTTGTACATTGTATGATATATTTTACAGCCATATACCTAACACAGTTCGACTGGCCGCTGCAATTTAAAGCATCATCTATATTTAGGTAAGAAGCAGCAAATCAACGTTATGCTACAAATTCAAAATAAAAATGGTTGAGCAGTTCAAACATCGACAGAATGAGAGTAAATTTACAAGTTAGGCTAATGGCGAAGCAGCAAGTGTAAACATGCAAAAGTGAAAGAATAATAATTAATCAAATAAGCAAAGGTAAAGCAAATAAATTAATAAAATAAAATGGTAGTCGTAAGGTGAAAATAGAAATTAAATTAAGATCGATGACGTGAAGGATGCGTGACATAAGAAAAACACGATGAGAGGTGAGAGAGAAAAAAACAAGGTTGGCCAACTCACTCTGTGGTTTTAAAATATGTGAAAGATACTCAGTTTGTTTTTCATCTCAAGACACTAGAAAACTATGGTCGTAATTCTTATCCAAAAGTCATGGAATTTGGTACATATACTCGGCTTTTAGACATGAAGAATCCCCCTGCTTGTGGTTCTGATTGGCCAGATGGTACATCTGATACATCGTATTATGTTCCTTGTTTGTAGTTGAAATAGATCTCAATTGTGTAATTTTTAAGCAAAAGTCTCAAAATTTGGTTTAGACCAGGGATATTTATGTTATATACTAACATTCTGCCCAATTTGGGTTCAACCAGGTCAAATGTTCAGGCATAGAAATGTTTTGAAAAAATCTTCAACTAATGCTGAGAAGAGTAAATTATTCCATATGAAACATAAAAGCTATGTGGAAAGTCGGCTTGTCGTCATTTTATTGGCAAAAACAAAATGATTTAACCTCTAAGTAGTCATAAAACGGAAAATGAAGGTAGATGAATTCAATTTGCATATTTAATTGTACTAATATAAGGACTAAATCTGCAACCTTTAAAATTCCATCTATATGATGAAACAGGCCCAGAAATACGCAAATTATCAAAATTTGATGTGATCAAAAACTTTCATTTCCATAATTAGAGATTTTCCAGGCTTCAAATGTTATGTTTATCTCATGGTTATGCTTACGTGGAATAAATGAAATATTACCAAGTCCATTAATAAAATGTAAGAAAATTTTCTATTTTTGCTTTTACGTAATTCATCCAGACCGGATAAAATCCATTTTTAAACTTTATTCCATATCATCCGAGACAATAATCATAGTAGAACACACGTACAGATTGGATTTAGGATAAAGTTTTTCTAGACTCGAAACTACAACTGGATCAAAGTTCCATATTACGAAAAAAAAAGAAGGAAAGCACATTTGTTCCATTTTAGTGTTTATAGTGTGAAGTCCAAAAACTGTAAAATTGTGCAAAATTTCATTATCAGTATTATCCAGACTGGAAATTATAATGGCCATTTACTGTAAATCAAAATAAAACTTCACCCTTGCATACTGAATGGAAATGATGCAGTTTGAGAGATAATTATTACATTTATTGAAATTTATTCCACATAATTAGACAAATTTATACAATTAGAGAATTATCATGTTGCAAAAACTTTTCAATTTGGCGAAATGGATCCGAAAATAACAAACTTTTAAAATTCTAAGATTTGTGAAATACGGGACCATACCAGGGGTTACAAAGCTACTTTCAACAAAATTATCTGTTTTCAATCTTCATATCACATACTGTGTCGAACTATTATGAAAAAAACTACAATAGTACTAAAATTAAAAACCAGAATCATGAAAAATCTGATTTCTTCATTTTTTCATCAGAATAAAATTATTTTCATATGTGAGAAAGAAAAAAGAAACATTAACTTTGTTCCACACCATCGTATGTAGGACATGTTAAATGAAGAGAAAGTAATATTTTTTGGATTCAGGTAATTTTAACTCCGGAAATACCCTATTTGAAAAATCCATACTACCGCAGGGGGCAACTCAACAGGGACTATGGATTTGTTCCATACCAGTGAATAGTATATTAAGTTTGAAAACGGTTAAAACAATGTGCGACTTCGTTATAATTATTTATCAAACCGGAAATAATTGTGAAACATCTACATCCCTGAATGCAGTTTCATAAACATGCATATATGGGCATGAATGCATAATTTTTCTGGGTACACGATTGGAAATTATCCAATTTAGTTATCACCAAGTAGGTATTATAAAACAAGAAAGCCACAAATGCGGTGCAAAATAAAATCTAGAAAAACTGTATTCTATTACCAAAAATCAATGCCAAATTTCACACCTGAATTCTAGATGAGAATACCAGCGTTGCGGAGATTCTCATTACATTCGAATAATTAGTTGCACATAATTGGTCATAATTAGTCAGATAAGTATAGTGTGAAAATTAGATTTTTTATAGTCTTCTCAGTCAGGAGAAATGTATCCTGAAATTACAAATTACAAAAAATGAAACTTCTCAAATCCAGTTCTGTGAAAGTTCTTACTACGTTTTTCATTCCAGGCTCAGGAACATCTGTATCCTAAATCCAATCTGTATTGTGTGTTCTACTGTGATTACTGTCTATGATGGTATGGAACAAAGTTTAGAAATGGATTTTGTCCGATCTACGTAAAAACAAAAATGGATTTTCAAGTTATTTTCAGATTTTTTTATTTTTTCTTAACAGAGTTGGCTAATACCTACTTCGTTTGTTTCATGTACGGTGCGTTACATACCCATGAGGTAAACGTAATATTCGAAGGGCAATCCTGGACAGCCTCCGATGATTTTAGAAATGCAGGATTTGGATCACATCAAATTTTAAAAATTAGCGTATTTCCAGTCTCGTTTCATCGTATAGATGAGATTTTAAAGGTTGAATATTTAGATTCAACTATGTACCTATGTGAAATAAATTTATCTACCTTCGCTATCCATTTTATGGCTACTTAGAGGTTAATGACGCGCATACGTTTTTTTTAACTTCACAATGCGATAAATTCATTATGAATTTTCTTGACAATTTAGCCATCGTTCTGCAAAACACTTACGATTTTCTTTAGCGTTTATTTATTTATTTTTGTTTAATGGCTCTAAAATAAGTAATTTTGTAGCGATCGTTGGCAAATTTGGAACAGACGTTGATTTGGCACTATTCTAAATCGCTTCCAAATATGGTTTTTGTGGTTCATGCCGTGGGAAAGGTGCTGATTTTCACAGTTGACTCAATAAATGTCTCAGTTCTTGTCCGATGGTCAACCAAGTTTGGTACAAAAATCACCTCTAATACGGCGACCGGACCAGCAGCCAGTTTTAGTTCTTGTTGTCACTTTGTGGTGTTCTTTTGTTTTTACTCGTTGAATGTGATTTTCTGTCTTTCTCCCTCAAGATAATAGTCGAAAAATATATTTTTTGGATTTGATCGAGAAATACTCTTGTTTTGGCCTAAAAAAAAAAAAAATTGCTTTTAAAAGTCGAGTAATCAGTAACTTGGTTGATTACTGTTTGTAACGGAGTGTACGTAGCTGTGCTTGACTTTTTTTTTCTCTAAATCATCTCGATGTGAATATCGGTGTTTGATGGAAAATATCGATGATAGCGATACTCCCATCGTTTTCCGTTCATTTAGTTCTCCAATATTATTTTTTGTATATTTTCTCCGTAATGGCAATTGGGCGTCGTTCTGTTCCTCTTTTTTATGGAAATTTACACGATTTTAGTTGGGATTTCATGAAAGCAGCTCGGCATGGGGAAGGGATAAGTTCTTCGTTTCACAACCCAACGAAACTTATCGCACCAACTGCTCCATTTCGTTCGTATATGGATATAACGTCGTGTCTATTCCATTTTATTTTCAGCTCGATACTGGTTCCCGTAATGTTTGTACGATAATTTTATGAAACGAAATTTGTAACGAACATCGGTTGTTGGGTTGTTGGGTTGTTGGGTTGTTGGGTTGTTGGGTTGTTCGGTTGTAAGCCCATTACCACCACCGAACATTGATTTTGGAGTCGATCGGGGCTGACAGCGCTTGCAGCTCGCGGTATCGTCGTTTTTGTTTGCGTTTTGGCTATAAAATGCCTAATTTCTTACTACTACGTCCTACGAAATTTCGAACAAATATTTTCTATCATCCATTTAACCTGCCATCGGGGTATTGCGACGGTTTATCCCATTTTTCCGATTTATTTGATTTTGAATAATTGTAAAATACGTAATTTTGGTGGTTGGGTGTCACTATTCACGATCTGCGCTAATGTCGTACCAATTTCATTTGCGATTGGCTGGCTTTTGAAAATGTGAATTTTTCAATAGAGCTGCCGCTACCGCTGGAGGTATTGTTTCCCTGTCATCGTCCTTTGTTCAGCCAGCCGTCCGCATCGAAATGCATTTTCGTCGAAATTATTGTCGTAGTTTACGGCCAGACTTTCCTCTTCCTTCTCTTTTAAACGCTTCGCTTTCCCTCTGCGAATTGGCGACGGAGTAGCGAGGCGATCTGGCGACGGGTTTCCTCGTACAAATTTTTTGTCCACCCATCGAACCGAGCATCGTCTGTTTTCTCATTACAATTCCCCCCCCCTCCCTCGTTACTTTTCGAGCGACCTCTGCTGCGCCACTACGACCGGCCTTCGATAATATGGTGGTGGTATAATTGATAACTTGACGCTAAATTTTTCGTTTCGCTACGATTCTTATCATCGCGTCTTTATATTGCCGCGTATTTGTGTAGCTCTCTCTTTCGCTCCTACTGGTATCTTCATTCCGTCGACGCTTGCCTCAATTCTGAATTCTGGTCGCCGTCGGTCCAGCGAAAAACTATCCGCAATCCCATTCGCCTCCTCCTCCCTGCCCTGCTGTGCTACCGTTACGTTAACTACCGTAGCGCGTATTCTTTTCGTTTGCGAGTCCCCTCGGGCCCTCCCCATTCCCTATGACTCACTCTTGATCCGCTCTCTTCAGTCTGCCCTACCGCTACTCGTCTACACTACTACTGCCACTACTACCACTACTACTACCACTACTACTACCACTACTACCACCTCCACCCCCCACCTCCGCTACTAGCAGTACCTCTTTCGTCTGCGCTCGCATTCGATTTCACATTTTATCAAACGTACGAGATTATACGTATTATACCTGTCGAGGCGTATTACCTGTGGCAGCAATCGATGGCAGAGCTGATGTTGTTTGCCTCGGTGGCGCGATGCGGTTACAGCAACAGCATTAACAACAATCCGAATCGGTACGAATCTGAAGAAGAGGAAAAAAAATTCAAAAAAAATGGGAGGGGGTGTGGCGATGAGCGAGGCCGGGGAAACGTCGGTCGGGTTGTGTGCGTCATCGGGTTGGTTGCTGTTGGTTGTGAGTTGCACTTTCTGGCCGTAACGTCACCGGTTCTCAGTTGTGTGGCGCGCACTACCATTTGCATTGCATTGCATTGCATTGCATTGCATTGCATTACATTGCATTGTGCCGTACTGTACTGCGCTGCACTGCACTGCAACGACCACAAAACCGAGAGTTATATTTTATTTTTTCTCAAATAATAATTCGTAATATTATTATATTTTATTTATTCGCTTTATTTTAGTTTTACGTATCGTTCGTGGCGTTGTGCCTCCGCATTTGCGTGCATCCGTGCAAGCGTACGTATTCGTCGTTTCGTTTCGTTTCGTTTCGTTTCGTTTCGTTTCGTTTCGTTTCGTTTCGTTTCGTTTCTTTTATAAATCCATAATTTTGTGTGTCAATTTTCATCCTCTGTCGTAGTCATTGCGCGATTATTTTCGTGTCGTCGATTACGGACTGGCGGTGCTTCTGCGGCCCGTCCAACGGCCAAGTTTTGTCGCCGCTCGCGTTCGAATCGTGCCAATAATATTGCGATCGAAATGGGTGATTGCTGCCGCCCGTACATTCCCACTTTCAGCCATTTTCGTTCGCCGCAATATTCGGATGTGTGCGTTGTATGTGCGTACGCGAAACGCGTCATAATTTCGTTTTTGTAGATGACGACTCGCGAGTGACTCGATTAAGGGAAATACTGTTTGGGTTAAAGGGGGAGGGTCCCTCGTCGTGTTCCACGTGATAACACCCGCGTTTACCTTTAGGTTTGTTTTATTTGTTTGTATAGCGATGTGTTTTTGGCCATGAAAGTGTTACCCCGCGAGGAGTTGTAAACTGGTGTCAGGTTGGTGTCGTCGTGTCGATACCGAGCCCCAGTTTCGAGACGTGAAAACATACCCGACTGGGGTGTTGGTGTTGGTGTTGGTGTTGGTGTTGGTGTTGGTGCTTGTTGTCGACCCCGAGGTCAGCCTTTTCGTGGAAATAAGACGTACTCGTTGTTTGGCGGTGTACGTGGAGGTTCTCACTCGTCTGCCTTCTTTCGTCTTAGTCGTACGGTACAGGGTGACTCACGAGTGGTTCACCAAACCTTGAATTACGCGCGCAAGCCAGCACGGCAAAGCGAAACGTCCTTTCAACGTTTGATTGGCCTGTATTCAAAATTTAGTTTCCAAATTTCGGTAGTCACAGGGGGCCGTATCTGATAATTAGGAATTTTCCCTCCTTGCTTATTGAGAAATCTGATCTGGTTGGGCAGGGTAAAAAATGCTCGAGCTCGTTAGGTTTGTTTTATTTTACACGCGGTGGCGACACCAAGGGCTGCTATTTCATTCTTGGGAGATGAACACGCCAGTCGAAAGGCTCCCATCGACTGGAATGTCGCGGACGAGCTTTCCGTGGTCACCCCGATGTCGTTATTACGAGCTTTTATTGTACTCGTTACTGCGATTTTAAAATATACCAATACTGCTACCAACCTTTCGCAACGAAACAATATTTGTTTCGCAAGAAGGTAAAGCCAAAAAAACGTAAATAAAAAAAAGCCTATGTGAAATGATTTCCAAACAGTCGAGTGTGAAAAGTTACGTACGCAGGCGATGAATGGGCGACGAAAAAATCCGCTTTTTTATTACGTAACTACTTCAGTTTTGTGAATACGCGCCTTACGTTAAGAGGAATTTTTTCTTCGTCGTACTCCGTAGGTTGTACGTACGTTTATTCGTGTTTCAAGTTTGGAAAACTTCCTTTGACTTTATAGTACTGGACCAGTAAAGAAAGTTGATTTAGGGGCAACCATAGCGGTACCTTTTGACGTACTTTGCTTCGTGTTCATGTTACGCTATCCTTGCAAATTTTTAAGGGATTTCTTTATCACATATATTCTAAATTGGTGGAGTCGAGCAAAATGTCGAAAATACGTAGAAGGTACGCAAAGATTGGCTACTTTTTCGCCGGCATATCTCGACATTAAAAAGTACATCGGTTTTATGGAGTTTTACCGGTCCAGTACTACTATACGTATAGTCAAAGGATACTACTCACGAAGCACTCTGTATATAGTTACGTATTCGAGGAAAGCTGGGGCAGCTTCCATTCCGATGTATAATCGACGGTCGAATGAAAAAGAACTTTTAGAAAAGTTTTTGGTCTAAATTTTCTTCGTAACAGAGATATCCGTCGGAAGTTTTTGCAACAATTCCAAATGATTATGTTGAAAGTGGACTAAATGGAAAGAAAAACGAAAAACAATAATAATTTTAATAGCCCGTTTGCGAGCGAATTGAGTAAAACTAAAATTACTCATTTATACGACAGTGTGAAATAAAGGTGGCGCACCCACGCAGACACACATCACATAACGGAACCCTCGTCGAATGCTCGGTGAATTTGGAATGAGGGATTTTACTTTTGACGTCACAGTACGGGTGGCGCCTCGGAAAAAGAGTTCAACTATGCAAACAAACAATCAACCAATGAAAAGGCTTATAAACAGATGTCCAAAGAAAATCCAAATGTTCTCGAAAGAGAATTAGGAAGAAGTATTTGAAGATTGCTGTAGACTTACCATGGTTTTTTTTTTTTTTTTTATTTCGTTCGTTCACATAGTTATACCTACATATAGAACGCCGCAAACACCAGTCTGTCTTTCAGGGAAAATCTCCGTTGTCAGCGGTGAGAATAAAAACAGATTATTATACGGCTGTTTTTGGGAAGGTTGATTGATCCTGCCATTGCTTGAAATGTTTTACAAATGGTCGCAGAATAAATTATTTATTTAGAACGATAACGGAACTACAGATGCTTTCAACTATCTTCATTTGCCTCGGATATTCGCAAATTTTTTTTTTTTTTTTTTTTTTTTTTTTTTTTTTTTCCAGTTGATGAAGTAGGGTGCCTACATTGGCGTTGGAGTATTACCGATGCTATACCTAGTAGGCTACTACCTACTTGCCCGTCATAAAATTACAATTTCTTTCAATCCGTCACGTTTTTCCTACCGCCACTCAATCGCGCCCAAGTGTTGTATATTTAATTCATTTTTGTTTAGACTGCGTATAGCATTTTTTTTTTTTTTTTTTGGAGGGGCGAAGTATTGTTATCTCATTGTGTGTGATAAACGCTTTGTTCGGTTTCCTCTTACGTAAATTTTCCGTATTCCGCACTAATAGCCGATTAAATCGGAACCTGCGTTCTCGTGAAATGTAAGAGTGTCGTGAAATCAGCGTTTCATGCTCCAATTGATACCGATTTTGTTGTTGGTGCTATTAAAATGGCGTCTATCCACGTCGAGAATTGCGTAATTACCATCAATTTTATCGCTTGATAGCGGAAACAACGTTAGTCGTATCAATAGCATCCTTTCCTAGAGAAAGGCCCCCGTTTATTTATTTTGATGAGCGCACGGCCAACGCGTCGGCCCCGGCCCCGGTGACGTGTTTATTGACGCATTTAAAGCAGCCGCGGTTAGCAGTCTCCCGAAAATCCGCTTGCCCCGCAAGCCCTGAACAAGTGATGTTGTGGGTCTTTTGCTTCAGATTCCGAAAATGTGGATAGGGCGATCGAGTGTTTTGACTTTTTCATGTAGACGATTATGACTATGACATTAACGTATCGGGCGATGCGTGTTTCGTAGTCTAAACAGAACATTTTTGGACTTGGAGGATCTCCTGAACTGGCGTTTTGGCTGGCCGGCCAACCACTGTGGCGCCGTCTGAAGGTAGCTTCGGGATACGAGTGCGTTATTTCGATGCGTTTTATCGGAATAACGTACCGGTGTGCTGGAGACTCGAATATGACGCACTGACCCGAATTTCCTATTCCATTTGTCCCAATCGAAGCTTTATCGAATGCTCCTTCGGACCTGCGCGAATTTCGCTTTATTGTTTGGTGCAATTCGATTGTGCTACAGCCAAGTTGTTCTGTAAACGGATACAAACCCAGTTGGAACAGCTGAACCTACGTCGGTTCCCATCGCCCGTGACGCAGTTTCCGTGTATCTTGCGATCCACGTTTTTTCGTGGAACATAAGTACGCATTTTCGAACATTCGTTACGAAAGTCGCGTCCAATTCGCGGTACTTGTACGGTATAATACGTTCGTTAACGTACGTTCTTCAGTCCTCATAGGCCACCGTATCCGGTCGCTAATTTCTCCAATGCCCGTCGTCGTCGTCATCGTCGTCACGTGTATAAAATTCAGCTTACTTCTCTCTCTCACCACTCTCCTCTCTTTACTCTCTCTCTCTCTCTCCTCTCCCTCTGTCTCTCCTCTCCTCTCTTTCCTCTCTCTCCTCTCCTCTCTTTCCTCTCTCTCCTCTCCACTCTTCTCTCTCCTCTCCACTCTTCTCTCTCCTCTCCTCTCTTCTCTCCTCTCTCTCTCTCCTCTCCCTCTTTCCTCTCTCTCCTCTCCACTCTTCTCTCTCCTCTCCTCTCCACTCTTCTCTCTCCTCTCCTCTCTTTCTCTCTCCTCTCCACTCTTCTCTCTCCTCTCCACTCTTCTCTCTCCTCTACACTCTTCTCTCTCCTCTCCCTCTTCTCTCTCTCCTCCTCTCTCTCCTCTCTCACTCTCTCTCTCCTCTTCTCTCTCTCTCTCTCTCTCTCTCTCTCTCTCTCTCTCTCTCTCTCTCTCTCTCTCTCTCTCTCTCTCTCTCTCTCTCTCTCTCTCTCTCTCTCTCTCTCTCTCTCTCTCTCTCTCTCTCTCCCCCTCCCTCCCTCCCTCATCACTTCGCATCCTTACAAAAAAATGATACGACTTCAAAACGTTCAAAACGTTCAAAAATCTTTTTATTAGGTTTTGGGTTGGCAGAGCAAAAATTTTCATTGAAAACAAAAACATAACACAAGTTCGAATCAAACTATTTCCCTTAGAAGGTGTCAAAATTCCTTTGCTCAACTGATGAAATGTTTGGTAATTAATTAAGAATAATGACCTTAGCCATGTTTACTTACTAGTTGCCGCTGGTGCAAGCCTCATTTGGCTGATACTTTGTGCAGTATGAGCTAAATGTTCACCCATCTCAAAGGCCTGTTTTTGAATTAGAGTGAAGCTGCCAAAAACAAAAAAAAGCGACAAATTATCACAGAGTAATGAAAAAAAACAAAAAACAAAAACTCGATTTAGCTGAATAATGTAGCTTTTCTGTAAGTTTGAAGCTGACCCTTGGTTAACGAATACTGAGGTCAGGATTAATGTAAACTAAGTAGCCACTAAATTTATGTATGTTATTTGATAGTTGGGAAAAAGTCACGTGGCCATTAGTAGACCTTGCATAATTGAAACTTAAATGACATCCGTAAATATCCTATCAGCCCTGGTCCCAAGTCATGGGTACTAACTTGAATGTTGCTGAAACGATTGCTCCACCACTGAATAATTTTTCGTATTACCTTTGATAATATTTTGTTCAACTCCTTTAACCTTTCTTCCTTCAAGTTAACATTTTTTTTCATCATAACTACCACAGTCTTTGAATATTAATGGAGCAAGTCTTATACCTATGTGTACCCTTTTTTCATACCGAAGTTTTTGAATTACATAACATCTATCAAAATGTGTGACAAATCTTTATTAAAAAGTAATAAAAATGAGCTTAGGTTAAAAACGAGTTTTTAGAAGATAAGATGCTACTTTTTTTTGACCTTAGCTTCATACGAAATGAACATTATTTCGTCGCGGAAGCTAAGCTGCAGTATGGATATATTTTAAAATTGCAGTATAGAACAGAGTAAAGCCACGAGCACGACGTGAGTGTTGAGCTTTGCCATGTAAAAATGCTCACCTCTCACACTCCACATCAAAAATTTTTTTAATAATGAGTGTAGTGTTAATGCTCGAAGTCATGTCCAAACAGCCTACGAATGTGGCAAATTGAAAAATAAACATCTAAGTCAAATTCAGCGTCTCAAAGCATGTTCGATAATGTTTTGCGCTTTAAATTTATAAAATTCAAAGCCGTCACTTTTCTGGGTTTCTGTGGGGGATTGAAGAATAGGTCTGTGTAATATTATATTATATTAAATATCAAAATCAAAATCAAATTCAGTGGTTCAAAAAATACGTCCGACGATATATTAGACAATAAAATAGAAAAATGAAGACTAACCCCTTTTTTTGGCTGGGGGCCTTTGGGGGAGATTGAAAAATGGGTTGAATGAAAAACTATTAACAAATTCAAATTATGCGCCTCAAAGTATCTTTCAAACAATATATGTATTATGAAATAAATTATAAAAATTAAAAACAGTGTCTTTTTTGTGGCCCTATGGGACGATCAAAGAGTGAGTGTGATTTTATGTATAAATGCCAATTCCGCGAGGCTATCATGGGACCATGGTTACAAATATATTTAACTATGCGTATATTTCAGTTTCGTCTCACTCTTTTAAGTTTTTTTTTCTTCTTTTTTTTTCCTTTGTATAACAGATTAATTGATAACTTGGACCCATGTATGGTTTATGTAAGCCCATGAATTATTGCCACGTAGTAGCATTGGGTACTCTCTAGTGATAAATAAACATCAAATCTCAATTTAACGTCTCAAAAAACATGTGCGACGCTGCGATTATAAATTCCATCAATTCAAAATTCTACCCATCTTTTTGAGTCCTTTGGGGGATCAAAGAGTGGATGCAATGAGAAAATGAATGTCAAATTCGAATTCAGCACCTGAAACTACATGTTTACCATTGTAGCTTTCGATAATGCATTTATGAAACAATATTTTCTTAGCCTCTTTTTCAATTGACAAATGGATTTGAAATTTGAATTCGGCGCTTAATGATATATTACATTTTCTGAACTGCTTTTTCGCAATTCCCAAAAGACATACAATAGATGCAATTTAACAGTAGATGGGAAATTTATATTCAGCACCCAATAAATATACTATCCCATAAATTCTCTCAGCCCTCTTTTTGTGGTCTTAATATGGTTACCACATATGGAACATATATTAGTCAATAATCAGTATACATGAGAAAATGATCCTAATCCGCATTTTGAGGCATTTTTTAGGTCAAAGAGGGCCTGTAATCGGTTCAGTTCTAAAACAGACCCTAAATTTGATTTCGGCTCTTCAATAAACATATGCTACGAAAATTTTCTGGTCAAGGTCACTAAATGCAGCACTATCGAATTTTCGCGCATAAAATCTTTTTTTTATTCACCCCATACAGGCAGCACTATTAATCTGCCACTGAGTATCAGCCACCCAGTGTGATTATTGATAAGAATTTTGATGTAAATGACATTGATTTCATTGATTTTCGATCATAAATGAGAGCTCTGTTTGACAAGACTATCCACACCTACTTACACCTAAAGTCTTTAAAATTAAAATCTTCACGAGTTAGCCAGATTCGATGTAAACAAAGATACAGCCTACGTGGCATTTGAAGATTTTTTATATTTATATAATCATATACATATACAATTCTCATGGAACCGATGACTTCAGTTGACGATCGATAGCTAAATCGGTAGTTTTAACGCTTCAAATTGACTGGAAAATACGTTTTCAAACCGTATTTCTCAATATAAAATAAAAATTTATGTTCAACTTTTTAATTTTGACTTCAAAATGAAAAGTAATATATCGAAGTGGAATATATGCAGATAAATCGTTAAGATGGTTGAATTTAAATATTCCATAATTCCAGTAGTTTTTAGACATTTTAGAAGTTTTTTTGCCTCTTTGAAAAAATTATCGATGGCATCGATAATAAAAAATATTAATATTATGCATCGCTATTGGTCACCTGTAGAAATTTAAATGCTTTGACTTAACACCAAACTATCCTAGTGTTACTATTCCAGATATATAATAATGTTTTGTCTCTTTTTTACTCGAATAATTGTCTAATAACTTCTTTGGTATAGGTTGGTGTTACTTGGTGTAGTTCTGTCAAACGGCTAAGTTTTCCAGTTTGACAGAGTAATAAAACTGAACCTAGACGAAACTTACATCTTGCCCCTTCATATTCTTATTATTACGCTCAATCCATATAATTATACATATATTGAGAAGTCCAGAACAAAAGATGATGGCAGAAATTAAAAGTGTTGAATGGGTGATCATGTTTGTTTGATAGCTGTTTTTAAGTGCAAAACCAGCATTTTTGAATGGAAATATTTAATGTAAGCGATGAAATTTTTGTTGAGTAAATCATGATTTTGTTTTATTATCGTTGACGGTTGTATCAAATGTAATTTTAGAAGGTAGATATGGATGCTTTTTTCCATGTGAGAAATAGTTTATAAAAAAATATAAACAATCTAATGAACGCCCTTTCAAAAGTGATAGCACTTGATAAGCACTTGCGCTCCACCACCCTTGCATTTCCCAATAATCAAAGTACCAATAGCAGCATCAGGTGCAAGTAGATAGCAACTTGAATGAGTTTTTTTGAAGGTGGCCCTCTAGGTTATTTAATATGTAAAAAACTAAGTAGCTCTGTCTTGCCATATTACGTGAATGAGAAATAGGTTTTTAAATGTTTAATTTTTAATTTTCTCGCTTGTTCTCATTAGTTTGTTTCCTTTTTCATTTTTCTTTATGGTCTGTTTACTTCTGTGGCTGTTTCTTCTTTAACATTGGAAATGTTTAACCTGAAGTACATAGTAAAACAACGACATCTTGTGCGACGAAAAGTGAAAAATTTAAACAAAACTTAATAACCACGATTGTTTTGTTGGTGTGCGTATGTACTTGATTGTATTCGTGATTCAACACACGCACACAAACACAAAACCGAATTTGTTGTTTTCCTGGACTCCACGAATTCAGCAATGTTACTCTAATGTAAAAACTTTAACGCAGCAGCAGCTCCGTTAGAAAAATTCAGTTTTCAAAAATTATACAATTAAGTAGGAACTAAAAAGTTATTAATATATTATAATATTTGTTCAGAATTGCGTTCCTGTAGGTCCAAAATTAGGCATTTTATGGACAAAATAAAAATAAAAACAGTGTTACCCGATGTACCGAAAGACCGATTTGCACACCAACGTTTATAGCAAGTTATAATAAATCATAATGAATATTTGTTTCAAATTTTGTAGCTATTAGTTGAAAATTGAAAATTTTATAGTCAAAACAAAAACAAAAGTAGCCATACCTGAAGCACTGTATGTCCGATCCGCCCCAAAATTCATAGCAAGTTTTAATATATCATAGTAAATATCTGTTTTAAATTTCGTAGATTTCGGTCGAAAATTTGCAAATTTTAAAGCCAAAATAAAAACGAAAATTGTCATAGTGGAAGTACTGTGAGGCCTATACGCAACAAAATCAATTGGTCAAGTACTTGGCTTGGTACCAATGTTCGTTTTAAATTTCTTAACTATCGGATAAAAATTGCGACCTGTATCGTGGTAACAAGGAATTGGTTGGTTTATATGTATAAATTTGAGATATGAGCGCCAAAATTTTTCTTCAGTTCTGAAACGAAAAACGTACCCACCCCCCAGATCATTCCATGACCCAAAGATTATAAGTTAGATCTACAATAGAAAACCTACTTAAAAATTAAATATGTACATTTATTTAACAAAATAAAAATTAAATAGAAACATCATTTCAAATGTATCGTCAACTGTCCAAAAAATACAAATCGTGTAAATTTTTTTAAAATTTTACAGACTGAAAAAATGTGGATTTTATATTTTTTCAATGTTTGTTTCAGTCTAACTTACCATCATTGAAAAATGAAAAAAAAAAAGAACAAAATTAAAAGTAGAACATTAAGTTTGAGTTATTTATTAACTTATTTTTATTATTAAGAGATTTGATTATATCATTCGAGTACTCTACTTAAATAAACGATCTTATTTGAAGATCTACAGATCTAAAATATCTGAAAAATGGCGATCTAGATCTCAAAATTTGATCATTGTTTTAAAATGATCTAAAATTGCGATTTTTTGATCTATTGATCTGTCGATCTACTGGTGCATATACCCAAATTTATAATAGTAATTTCTCAATCTTTGAATTTTCATTTTCTTCAATTAGGTCCTTCTAATTTTTTAATTTTCAAGTATGAATAGATTTTAGGACATTCTCTTGATGGTTAGGAACATTTTGACCCTATTTCTATTGAAATCTATGAAGTAAAACCATTTCGAGCAAACGAAACTCGAAATTTTGTTAGTTCTTGAGATAGGCATACCAAACAAGTAATCTCCTCCGTAAGCAATCAGGAAAAAAAAAAATGAAAGAAACCTTATTAGTGCAATTAAAATTACTTTTTTATGGTTTAACCCTATTAAAATACCATTATTTTCCTTTTTCTTGTTTTTTTTTTTCTTTTTTCTTCGGTCAGTTCTACGTTTAGTTTTTCATCTGTGAAGCTCATGGTGTGCACTAATCGATTGGTTTGACTAATCAATTGCCTCGATTAATCAATTATTCGATTAATCTAAAATCATTCAAACTTGGCCAAAAATCACAGAATTTTTATAAAAGAAGATAGAAATAGACGAAATATATGAGGAAAATCCTATTTGTTGGCTGTTGCAGAGGTCTGTTTAGAAGGTATTACTGTGAAATCTCCTAACAACGGGCATAAGAAAAATCCATCATTTTTTCCGTTATTGGTAGGAAAAATGTGGAAAAAAATTGAAAAGTTCGATGTATGTAATTTTATTTAAGGATACCTACAATTGTCAGGTATAGCTATAGCCAGTTGGGTCATTAAAAGTTGATTTTGGGATTTAAAAATAGTTCCTGGTGTATATTACTGAACTTTTGACACTTGGTCAGAATTTTCAGGGGAATTAGTCCTCAAATATAAGGCTATCTGGGTGCTATTCTGAGGTAAAATCTGGCTCATGGGACCATTTTACACTGTCGATTGTCCTTTGGCGAGGGTCTGCTATTAGGAAGTATTTACCGCCTTAATTTAAATATGTTTTTGCTGAGACCAAACACATTTTGTTTGTGAGAGAAGGTGTGTTGCTATTGAGAAGTGTCCGTTAAAGGAAATTTCACTGAACCACAAAAAAATAGTTGAGCCCACGCGAATGTATAACAGGTAGTACAAATCGAAATGAAAAATTCATGAATTACTGTTACCACTTGACCAGTGTCAGGAGCAGCCAGCACAAGATAATGTTCAACAAATTATAAGATTCAAATTCGTCTTTATTTATAACAAGCTGAAGTACCTACCTGTCTAACAGACGGGCTGGACAATAATACCACAAAATATCACCGAATATCTGACATACTTTTTACGTTTTCTTGATTAAGTAAGAAACCATTCTTTAATTCAAGAAGATTTCAGTTTTTTAACCGTATTATTTCATTAAAAGATGTATGTGCCCTTATAAATATATTTTTGGATGTATTTGTACTTTATTGTCAGTACATAATAATTTCTACAAATTGATTGAATTTCTTGTTTTTAAAATGTGGAAATAAACTTGAAATATATAAATTTTTGAAAAAAAAAATGAAACCGACTGCGTTTAGAAACATAAAACATAGAACTAAAATGATGAAAACAAGTTTTCTAGGTTTTGTAATAGTAATTTTTTACAAAATTGATTTACAACTAACGCAGTTGCTGGCACAAATAGCTTTTGATATTAATATGAAGATCAATACTGGATTGAAATCAATAGGCAAGTGGAAAGTTTTCAACACATTAGTAGGTATATAAGTAATTTAAACATTCTTAACGATTGGTGCCCCAATGTTTTAAATAGATGTAATAATGCTGTGTACTAGAATATTGTCAAATCTATGTTAAATTTACCACAAATTGCATCAGAGAAATATGTAATAAAATGAAATCTAATTGGTTCATTTAAAAATTTTGCATTTTATATATATACACACATATATATATATGTATGTATGTATGTGACTTGAAAGATATTTGTGCCAGCGACTGCGTTAGTTGCAAATCAATTTTATAAAAAATTACTAATACAAAACCTAGAAAACTTGTTTTCAACATTTTAGTTCTATTATGTTTTATGTTCCTAAATGCAGTCAGTTTCATTTTTTTTTCAAAAATTTAATTTTTTTCAATTTTTCTGCTGCAAATATTTTTCAGTACGAATCTTTAATATCTGCTCATGTTTCTCTCATAGCTTCAATCCTCTATGATTCTTCTTTACCTTCATAGTTTCTGATAATGATGAAATACCTAATACAAAAAATTCAAGTTACTTGTGCTTGGTCGTATTGCAATATTTATGTAACAGCAAATTTCATTTCCAGCCTATTGTTTTTTCTTAATTAATACCTATTTTATTATTGCTCAATAGGGAACTTCGAACTTTTTTTAAATTTTGGAATTGGTCAATGAGTAAATTTCAATCTTTTAATCAAATATTAAGAAAACTAATTAGATCTTTAAAATTGATTTTAACTATAAAATGTTAATAAAGAGAATGTAAAAAAGAGGTATATACTTTTTTTTCAGTTATTTTCATACCTGTCTGATATTCTCTAAATTAATGATTCATGTTGAAAGCAAAAGTTAGACCTCGCCTCAGTTTTGCTTATATTTTTGTGTATTTATTCGGCACTTTTGCATCAATTTGATAAGTATAATACCTCCTCACACAGTCCGTCATATATAGACCTTGGACACAGAGAAATAAAAACCTAACTGATACCTATGTTGGGATATGAAATATAATTATATATAAGTGATTAATTAACAACCATAAGTGAGCCAATCACAGTTCATTTTTCAGTACACCTTCTAGATTAGTTGGTTTAAGGGAATTCTGGAAACATGGTATTTTCATTTTTTCTTAGAATTATTATTTTGTAGGTGATATATCAATGGACTTTAAATGAGTCAATCACAGTTTGTTTTCCAACATATGCCTTCCTGATATTATTTTTCATTATAACTATTATTAAGCAGATATCAGCAGACTTTAAATGAGTGAATTCTACATAATACATTTACTGGTGCTAATATATTACTGGGAGAAATGGTGACATTTGAAATATTTATATAACTATAAGAACCTTTGGGAGACCCAATCAGCATACGTTATTTCCTTATATGTTGAATCTTGGATTGTGATTGGTTATGTTGCTTTTTGTGTTGAAAAAATCTCCAAATTTTGAATGAAAATTGTGGGTTGTATGGGGAATTTTTCAATTTTTTTTGGCCAGTGTTACTCACCTTGAAAATACGAATTTTTTGAGACCTATTTCATATTTGTACGATAAATATTGAATGCTATAGAGTGGCACAAAATTTTGTTAGATTGCCAGGAACAGAGTCAAATACAATACCTCCTTCTGACGCAGTTGGTATAAAGACTTTGGGCGGAGGTTAAATGAAGCACCTATATTTAATAGTTTTCTTTAAGTGACTTGATTGGACGTATACTGAAAAATTCCATCTCATTTCAGAATTTGAAGGCTATGAATCATTATTGTCATTCAATAAAGATTTTAATAAACAACAGTGACATACCAATGGCTTTTTTTTAGGGTGGGGAGAAAATCAAAAATTACGTCAAGTTTCCTTTAATTTATAATTTTTTAATTTCCAAATCTTTCAGTATGGCAATTGAGGCGGCCGCCACACTACGTCGGCACATATAAGCTACTCCCTCAAACACCGTCACCCGGCATTGTGGCCGAGTGAGTACTGTGCTGTCTTTTGTGGCGGTGAACGAGGGAGGTTTTAGGTTTTCAGCCGGTACGGGTTCGAATCCCCGTGCGGCCTGAGCAATATTCATTTTTGTTTTGGCTGTAAAATTTCTAATTTTCGACCAATAGCTACAAAATATAAAACAGATTTTTACTATAATATATTGAAACTGCTATAAATTTTGGTGAAGATTGGCTGTAAGGTACTTCCAGTATAGCTATTTACATTACTGTTTTGTTTGTAAAATTTATTATTTTCAACGAATAACTACAAAATTTGAAACAAAAATTCATTATAGTGTATTATAACTTGACATAAATTTTGGTGCGGATCGGTTATATAGTACTTCCAGTATGGCTATTTTCATTCTTGTTTTAGCTATAAAATTAACAATTTTTGATTAATAGATACGAGATTTGTAACAAATATTATTACTTACTCTAAATTTTAGTGCGAATCGATTGTGCGGTACTTCGGATAACAATATTCTTGTTTTTATTGTCCCTATAAAATGCCTAATTTTGGACCAATAAGAATAAATATTTATTACGATTTATTAATAATTTTCTAGTGACTAGCTAATTTTACATTTTTTGAAAACCTACTTTTTTTTGTGGAGCTGCTGCTTTAGAGTTCTTTTATATTATTCCTTTCAATACAAAAAAAATAAAAATGTATGTCTGAAATGAATCTGATGACATAAATAAAAACAAAGTCACCTGTGGCGAATGTATGGCTTGCATCTTGTTAGGTTATTCAATTGATAAGTAATTTTCAATAGCACTCACTGGACACTCATGCGAGACAACTTTAAACCTTAATTTCAGCAGTAAGCTGAACGGATTTCACTTTTTGTGGTCTATAAACCACCTGTAGGATATTCTTCATAAATGTGATATGAATTTCGAAACATTTCCTTCAGTACATTGGGAGACCGTTAGTGACGAAGAATGCCAACTTGTCTTCGTATATTAGATAAATTTTGACTCCCAAGAAGGTTTTTTCAGTTAGTCGAAACTAATTGGAATTTTCGTTTGGTAATTCTTAATTTTTTGGTTTTAACCGGATGAAGATTTTTCCTTCAATCAAAACTAGTTTTGACGAATTTTGGATACTGACGGTCACATAATTATGCATTCTCTTGTTATCACCGTACTGGTCGCAATATTTTCATTCGATAAGGACGAAATGTAATACGAAGTTACGAACATTCGTTCTAACCAAAAACCAGACCTATTGATTTTGGTACGAATTGGCTGATGGGTGGAAGGTACTTCCGGTACCGCCATTTTTGTGATTATTTTACCTATCGGATGCTCAGTTTTCAACCAACGGTTGCAAAATTTGAAACATATATCCACTATAATCTATTCCAACGTGTTACCCATTTTGATGCGGATTTGCCGGATGGTATTTCTATTTAATTCTAATTTTGGGTCCTAAAATACGTAATTTTTCATCGGTAGCAACGAAATTTAATGCAATCGCTATTCATGATGTATACGAATACACGTACTTGGATTTATTAACTTTTCCCCAATTTTCGGTGTAATTTAATTTTTTATGTTTTTCCCTTGAATACTGACATTTTCTGGTAGCGCGGGGTTTGCTGTGCTATAATTTTTTAGATTCACGCTTCTGCGATGTAAATTATTTTGTGCCAGCTCGTAACCTTAGTTATTTCTCTTTTTTTGTCTCTTTATTTTTATTTATTTATTTTTTTCCATTTTTTATTATCAACGCATCAGTTACGTTCATTCTTCAAACTGTTGAAACCAGCTCAGTAGCATCACATTCGTGGACTTACGCGATACAAAGAACGTTTTCATATTTTCCGCTGCTCTGGTGTATTTCATCGATCGTGTTCTAGAATTTTGAAAGAGACTTGCTGAAGCGAAACCATCGCTGCATCAAATCGTTTATTTAGTTTGTAGACCCGAATTTAACGTTGCTTTTGCTCACGGTTGATGTTACCAGTTACCTCTAGTTGTCCGTTGGTACTGTAGTAGTTGTTCTATTTTTTTTTTTTTCCTTTTTTTCCTTTTCTTTTCTTAGTAACGTCATTCGAAACGTAGGTATTCGGAAAAATTGAACGGATGGCTATGTTTGGTGTGCGGTGACCTGAAACCAAAACCCTCAGTCAGAATTTTCTCGAATTCTTCATTCTTTGAAATGGTTCGGAGTTGGAAAAAAAATGTATTACACGAATATTCCGCACGAATTAAAATTTATTTGGCATAATGTAGTCCTAGAACGCTGTCTCCTCCTTATTTGATCCAAGTCAGGTTCAAATATAAATTCAATTTTAGTCGCTATCTTGAGAAAAATTCAACCGTTGTAGGTACGCATCTGCACTAGATATCGAGTTACTCCATCTGAAAGGACAGAAGATATTAATTTCGTAAAAATTCTCATTTTTCTCGGTATTTTCAACTTTTCTGAAATCTTCAGCTGGCTATGCAACTGCAAATACTCTAATGCTTGATGTGTACTTAACCCACTCTACCACCTCAAAAGTTTCGACGTCCATTCCGCAAACACTCGGTATGTACTTTATTAGCTGCCCACGATATCAGCTTTGCTTGAAAGATGGTTAGGACCTTTGACCCCAATCCTGAGTTGAGTGTTCACAAAATTCCCTCCTTTTTGGACGCAATGAGAGTCAAAGAATGAGTCTAATGATTAAGTTAACATCAAATTCGAATTCACAGTCTCAAGAAACGTGTTCAGTGATGTAAATTTACGAATCGGGAAAAGGCCACTAAATGAGGCACTAATAAGTTTTATAAGTTTGCATAATGTTTTTCCTCTATTTACTTTATATACACGCGGTGCTATTAATCCAGTCGTCGTCTGTTTTCCTTTATAAATAAAGCAGGGTTTAAATTCGCATCTCTATTCTCCAATCTCTAATCTGTATTCTGTAAAGTCGGGAAATTTTAAATGTTAGAGAAAAATCAAGAAAAATAGTATAAATCATGACTCGGTGTTTCCCTTTGGTGAACTTTTTATGTATTAGATCATAGAGAATAAATCAACGAGTATAAACCTTCCTTAAGTTTTCCAAAGTGATTAAATAATAAAACTAAGCCTAGAATCTTCCTAGGTTCACGAAGAATGCACATACAATAATTAATCAACATCGGTTTGGTTGACTCCGAGATTACCCTTAACGTAGATTTTTCCAAAATTTCCTCTACATATTAGTAATATAGTATTTGTATGTAAAAGGTAATTCTTTAACGCTATCACGTGACCATAGTTTCATATACACTAGGCTGCGTGTATATTTCAATTTCAATCAGACTCTAAATTTATTTTTATTCATTTTGCACCTGATTAATTGATAATTTCGGACACATTCAGGTTTATGTAAATCTGTGATTTATTGCAGCGTAGCAGCATTGTATTAGTACACATACGAATTAATGCAGCCTTCGTAGATTTTCCTTTATAAATAATTTTTCGGAAGTGATGAAATAATAAAACCGAGCCTAGAACTTTCGTAAGTTCCTGAAGAAATGAATGTAAAAACATTCATCAACATCAGTTGGGTAGATTTTGAGATTACCTTTAACATACAATTTTCCAAATTTTCTTCTTTTTATATTAGTGTGTATATATATATATATATAGTATATATAGGTATATATTTAATTTTTTTGTTACTACGGTACAGGTTGTTGTTTTTTTTCTAATAGTCACGAAATTTGGTACGAACGTTAGTACCAATCCAAGGACCTAATGAATTGACTTTGGTGCAGATTGGCCGGATGGTATTTACACAGCATCCATTTTTATTTCGATTTTGAAAGGTTTAAAATTTCAATACACTCGTCAGTTATGATATATAACTAACTTTTTCGCTATTTCACTCGTTTATAATTTCCCGAATTTTTGTAAACCTACTTTTTCTAACGGAGCTGCTGCTAAATTAGAAGTTTTTTTTTCTTCTACATGTTGCATCATATTGCTTCAAGGTGTTACTTTTTTCACTGTTAAACGTTCTTATTATAAGTGTCTATTCAACTTACAATCGCATTTTTGATTCAAGAAATTAGTACGTAGTGCTGCAGTCACGGCAGGACAATGTGATTTTTTAATGAGTGGAAACAAAGTGTACTTCCGCGTACTTTCGTCCCCAGGTGTTGAGGTACCAAAAATATGATCAATTCGAATGCAGCCTGCGTAGCGTGATGTCATCCATTCTGCCTGTAAAAAAAATGTTTTTCGTAACGTATATAATCAGCTGTAAATTATTTATACGATATGTTCAAACACACGGGCGATATTATTTTATTTCTCAAACAATATCCCCGAACTCCATGTACTCTCCTTTTTCGAATTTATCTTCTTCTTCTTTCCTTTTTATTTAGTAATTTTACATACAAACAATACCTAACGGTACTCGGTGACCTCATTAGACTGGTCCTTCGAATACGCGAATCCCTCCATTCGGCAAAGTCCTACTTTGTATCAATCACAGTGGAAGTTCACATACTTTGATTTTTTATATAAACTCTTATTTGTAACAGAATATTCGTATTATTCCAAATTACCTTTTACTTTACTGTACTGTTTCGAACTAACTTGTTTTACAATTACATTATATTTTCTTTACTTGTTGCGTCGTACGTGCAAAATTACTATTTTATTATATTGCGATTTTGGATATTTTGAAAAAGAATCTATGCATCTATCATGGAAGTGAATTACGATTAAAAATTCGAACACTGCCCTATACTGGCTGTACTTGAGCTTTTATTGTCACCGACTAAACGAGTGGCGGCATCTCCTTGTGAGTGAGGACACCTCCAGTATGTTAACACATGGCTTCCATTCCGCTTCATTCCTTTGTCGTCAGTAACGTACTGTCAATAAAAGCTTATCTGCAAAATTTAATTTTGACCTAAATTATTAAAATATCACCGTTTCTCATCGAGTAGCGTTCACTAAATTGCTATAATAAGCCCTTATTGACGAGGGGTGAAGTAATCGAGGATATAGAGGTGGAGAAATGGCTGCAATTACGAAAATTTATGGGTTCGGCGAATTCAGTGATCAGTGGCGTACCGAGTAGTCAGAATATTTCACAGTGTGTGGGGCCCACGAGCCAAAACGGTACCCGGTTGCACCAAAAAGGGGAAATTAAGAGAGCGATGAGGCCCTCCAAAAACAAAATATCGATGATGTGTGTGTGTGTACATGGTACTCCGTTTCTCTCTAATCTAATCCGCATGTAATAAGTTGATAATTTCTTCTTTGGAATGGCCCTCTCCCGAATAATCGGCATCTTTTTTTAAGGTCCGTCGAAAATCAATCGGAATAAGTGTTAAGTAATTATTAATTTGTCGTCGGCTGTAATTTTTCGCGTTCGTAAGTAGTGAACGTTGCGACCTGTCGCAATCTCGACTCGAGATGCTGGCCTGTCCCTATGCGATGGCAACATTATTGTGAAAATCTAACCGTTCGTCGACTATCGGTTGATATAATCGCGAATCTTCGTTTCACGTATTCTGCGTTGGTTGTTGGTGCGCTTACGTGCGTTGTGATTCTGCGTAAAATCGTTGAATGAATAACAGCTGCGATCCTATTGATGGCCTGCGATATCATGGCTCTGTCGGGCTCTTCAACCGTTAGTTATGTCAGTTGGATGCAGTCGACAACTCAAGCACCCGCCTCGTTGCCCCCTTATCACCAAAACGTTTCTCCTATCCAGCAGTTACAATCCACTTCGCAGAGATCTACCGGATACCATCATTTGGGAAAAGCTGTGAGTATAGATTTGAATGTGACTGACACTGAGCCGCTTAATTTTGCTCGTGTAAAAAAAATAAAAATAAAAAAAATAGATGTAAATAAATAAGTAAATAAGTAAATAAATGAATAAATAAATAAATATATAAATATATAAATATATAAATTTATAAATAAATAAATAAACAAACGAATAACTGATTAAATAAATGAACGTTGAACTATGCCCGTGTAGAAAGAATTCGAATTCCATTTTGTTTGGTATTACATTCGGGCACTTAGACTTCACATTTTGTAATTGATGATTGATGGGTCTGATTGATACAACGGGTCAAGTGCTCGGTTTTGCATCCGAAAAGTTCCGGGTTCGAGACCAGCTGCCTTCCGTTACCCCCCCCAACACAAGCAACCCAAGCACGATTGAACCATACTTTCTTCATGGTTTAGTGCTCAGCCTTGCATCGGAAGAATTTCTGGTTAGAGACCATCCGCCGCAAAACATTGTCAACAGTCAATCCTATTAAACCCACCCCCCCCTTTTGAACACCGCATAAATATAACCCTCAGTGTAACTGCAAGCTCCGGCATCTTTTGCGTACATATTATTAATGTTTTACGAAGACCTCATTTCCTCTGAATCCGCTATTCTCGCAAACCACGAAACAGATTTTAATGCGGGTAACATAGATTCATTGAGAAAATGTCGATGGCATGCCAGTCGGAAAAGTACGCTTCACTTAAATCAGACAGGATTTCAAATTATGCGTATCGCCGGTCTATAATATCGCGAATTTTTTTGTCGTATGCAAGTATCAAAAATACGCCGTGATTTCACTACTTCGTACATTAACAGTCTAAATGTAATTATGTATAGAATAAATTTTTATCCAGTTTGCCTGCTTTCAAATGGGGTATTAAAATTGATCTCGTGTGGGCTTACGAGTGGGATTGATAAATATTTTCCGTTTCACGACAAAAAACACTGTTTTCCCGTTTTGCTTTTTTTTTTTTTTTTTTTTTTTTTTATATACCCTTTTCATTTATATTTTATTTTATTCCTAAACTCTAACAGAAGCAATAATTTTGTGTGTGTGTGTGTGTGTGTGTGTGTGTGTGTAAAAGAACAAACGTGCTCTGAACTTCGAGGATATATATATATACATATACATATACATGACGGAGACGACGTAATAGTGATTTTGGTGTCACATCTATGGATAGCATTGCCGACGCAACGTGTTTTGCTTTCTAAAAATCTGATTAGAGGGTGGGTAGATGGTGTTCTGAACCTAGTAAAAATTGGTATAGGGTTCAGTGAAAATGATTCAAGCGGAGTAGTATTGAAGGCTGACGAATGTTTTACGAATGAGACTCCGGATGTAAATATCATTCGATAGAGCTAAAATTTTGTATGTAGTTGATTCTAAATCTAATAAAAAATCTTGCATATAGTTCGATAAGAATTAGTCGAGCGGTTTATCCATGGAGGCTGACCAAAGTTCCATGCATGGGACTATGGCGTATCTATCATTCTTTGGAGCTGAAATTTGTGAGGTAGGTCGTTCTGATTGGGTTCGGCTTATTCAGGCGTACTAATCCTATCAGTTTTGTTTCACATTATTTTTTTAGTTCGTTCGAGAAAAAAAAACGCTCGTGTTAATACCTGGCTTTAGGTTTCGTTAAGATTTTTGTAATTTCTCGACGATGTACAGTTTTTTGTCCAGTTTACAAATAATTTTCCGTTGTTTTCCTGTTAAATACGTATTACCGAAAATATGGATTCTTTTCATTAGTTGAAAATACGCGCAAAATTTTCAAAAACCGACTGAACTCGTATATAAGTGGGACGAATTCGTGTGAAATGTCTGCGTGTCCTTTTTTTAATATACGGATGGATGGAGTATTTTTTTATTTTTCAATAATATTGATGTGTGGAAAATAAAGATTAAATTACTCAAAATCTAAGGCCGAAAAAGTTTTCTTTTAAACTATTGGTAAGGTGGCCTGAAAAATCAGCCGAATAATTTTCATGTCAAAGTCGAAATATAATAACATTATAAATTATTATGGCGTCTATTTCAAACGGTGATAAAGCCAAGTGTTGTACGAACAAATTTGGCGCTTATTTTCGTCATTTTTCGTTGGTTTTGTCCTATGCTTGGCTCTAAAGTTGAAAAATTTATTATTAGCCGCGTGTTCAATTCCGTCAGCTTCTGTTGTGTAATTTTTACGCAGGTCGTCGAAGAAAATCTTACCTTATGTATTAAATTGATCTGGTATCGAGACTCCGGATCAGGTGTGGGTTTGTTTTTCATCTCATAACCCCAGGAAACTCTTAACACTATTGGCTGAAATTCGTATATAATTATACACATGTACCATAAATATATGCTCATTTCTGTTGAACTCGGCTTAGATCGCAATTGTTATCCTGTAGTCTTCAAATTTGGTACACTCATTTGTATTTCTACATTTAAGAAGCTTATTGTTTTTGGTCCAGATCGGTCGGATGGTGTGTACGGTATATTCAAGGATGTAGAAAATTGTTTCAAGAAGGACCAAACAAGTTTTATCAAAGCAGAGACCAGCTGGAGGGGCCAACAAACAGATATAACTAGGAATTTGTCGCATGGGGACTAGGTAATGCCCTCGACTGCAACAAAGCCGTAGTTAGGATTTATTTCTGGAGGGGATTTTACAAAGTGAAAAAACAATTATTTTACAAGTCGAGTGTGCGAAAAAATTTTTTTGTTGTTTTCTGGTTTTTGGAACATTTATGTATAGATAGCTATTTTTGTTTTTTGGGTAGATGTGTGAGTTTCAAATGATTCCGGTGAATATATGATGCCTCCACCCTCAATATAATTATTATAAAATAGTTTGAAAATGAATTTCCATTTGTAATTTTACCGCTCTCAAAACATAACCACCTGGGAATGAGTATCTCCTTGCCCCTTAGTTTCATCCCTGGTAACAGGCGAACTCGAAAGTCTAGTCACTGTTGATTTTATTGGCTGTGCAAAAAGCAGTCATTGAAAATTTTTAAATATTTTCTGTCGAAATTGACGTAAAGAAATTTACATTATCTTCAAGAAAAAAAATATTACCTGTAGTTAGCTTTCATTAAATAAAAATTTTAGCTTATGTAATTAAACATAAGTAGATTTTCTTTGAAAACCCGCGCAATAGTAATTTATCTAATTATTTCTTCATTTATACTTATCACCCATATTAAAAATAAATAGAAACATCCACCTTTTTTTTTTTAATTAATTAAAAATCGGGGGAGAATTAACCCTCTGCCTCTTTCTGGCTACGCCCTTGTGTATATCCTACTATGTTGCAGTTTTGGACATTATTAGTTATAAAATATGTAATTTTTAATTAGTAGGCAGAAAATTTGATTATTTACGTTGAGTCACTGTAATAAACGTACAAGCCAACCGAAATTATTTGTCAAAGTTATTTCGCTAATATTATTCCGTCAATATTATTCACTTATATTCGATGCATTTGCTCATTTTTGAACGCATGCTCATTATTAAGCATATGATTTAAAATGTCAAGCATTTATTTTTCAAAAATTTGCTAAGCATGTAAAAAAAAAAAAAGAAGAAAAGAAAGTTCTTTACCGTCGCTACTTTTAATTCATTCTTTAATTGTTTTATTTTAATTTTTTTATGAATTTAAATTTTTTTTGTTAAAGAGAACCTATATTTTCCATCTTTGCTTGCTACACTAGGGTTTTTTCTCTTTTATTTCATTCCACGAGTTGCGAGAAGCGCATTTTTAAAATTTTGACTTCCTCTTGACTTTTTTTTTTTTTTTTTTTTTTTTTTGCGACAAACTTATGTTTTGAAGCTGTTTTCGTACATAGCATATTAATAAATGATCACATGATCATGTATTTATAGAGGAGAAATTCCACTCGTCGAATCCACACTTTTTTAAACGCTTTTATTAAGCTTGCCGACCAATTATGTTGGTATGCCCTTGCTACTCGCTGGCTGCAGGGTCAAACGAATGGTCGTGATATTAATATTTCTTAATAATTTGTTTTTTACTGTTAATACGTATCGATTTTATCTATAAATTTGGCAGCCACTTTTTGAGAAATGCAACGAAAAAATTCTGAAAAAAATAAGACTATGAGACTGTCCGACCTAGCAAAATGTGTACCAATGAAAACTTTTTGGGGTGCTGTTCTATTAATGTTGACCGTAAATACCGATAAGAAGTGCTAGTGACATCAACATTGTAGGAATGGCCTGCACAAAGTTTTTAATGCTACACTTTTTTTAACATGGTAAATATAGCTTATACAAATGAATTAAAGTATTACTATGTAAAATTCAGTGATGTATCTAGGACGATCAATCCCATTCCTATTTTTTTCCTCAAAATTTCACAGTATTATACAAAACAAAAGTTAAAAATTTTGAAAAATATAGAGAAACTGTTAGAAAAAATTTTTGATAACTTCTCATGTCACTCGGGAGGAGAAGAGCGAAATATTTTCCCATCTAATCCACACTGCTGAAGAAAATCATGGCTACGCTATTGATGAATCGAAAATTGAAGTAGAAAATACTGCTGATGAAATCTGTTAAAAATGTGTAATAATAATTAATACATTCTTTTCCTCCATCTTTTTTTTCCTCCAAGTATCAGTAGCTAATCCAAAAATTTAAACAATCACATTCAATGGTCGTCTGTTCGATGTGGTAAAATTTATTTTACTGTTTTTAAAATGTATATGCTATTCCGTTTTTTAAAGTGTGGCACCGGTTCGCTGTAAAAGGTTTCAAAAAAAGGTAATTCGAAAAATGTTTGCATTTTATTGAGTGAAAAATCATCTAATTTGTTTCTTGAGAGATAAACTCAAATTTATGATCAATTTTGATATTGAACCACTTCATGGGTTGCCTGTAGTCCCAGCAAAGTAATTAAGACCAACTTATCAGAGTTTTAAGAAAAACTCGATTAAATATTTGCACCCAACATCGAATTTCTTCATAACTCTGATCTAGGCTATATTCATAAAATCCCAAAAGTGAAATTATTTCTTTCATCAAGGCATGGAACTAAATATAATCAAAGACCTGGACTTGATACTAACTAGAAGACAATAATAGAAAAAATCATATTATGGATATATGAAGCATATTATGAAAATATGTTTGAATAATTCTAAAAAATATAAAGACTAAAAAATATTGAAATAAAATAAAATCGATAAAAAAAAAGGTCATTTAAAAGTAAAAAAAATAATTTACCGATAAATAAAATATTTAAAAAATATAAATGTTTCAAAAAATGCTTCTATTTTGAAGTGCAGTAAAAATTAATGTATTCTTAATGCATGATAAAGTAGAAAATGATAGTTACTATTGAATTGGTTGGTCATCTTTACATTTATTTTAGGCCATATTAATATCTAAATATTAGGTGAACCTTAAGTCATTTAACCATTGTACTGGTTGTACTTAAAAATTGGTCGACGAACATATTCACCTGGAATGATAGCGTGGGGTAATAATTAAAAAATTTTACACCTTACCCAGTAATACAAAGTTTGAATCAAACAAAGAAAACATATTTGTGTTTAAATAAGACAAATTAAAACATGTTGGGATAATTATGAAGTTGTGTTTATATTGTAGAAATTTTTAATTATTATGTCCTTATTCTTAGTGAACGTATGTTCATTGATCAATTTTCAAGTTGAACCTGTAAAATAGTTTAATGACCCTAACTTAAATGTAAAAATGAACAATTCAATATTAAATAATTTATTTTATACTTTTTCGTGCATTAAAAATAGATTAATTTTTAAAATCTTTATTATTTTTCAAACCTACTATTTCATTTTTATTGTATTTCAAAATGAAAACATTTTTAGAAACACTAATGTTCTTGAAAATTTTTTATTTAGCGGTAAATTATTTTTTAATGTATTTTTTCGAAGTGATTTTTAGAATTTTTTGCTTTTAACCCTTTTTTTACCAGCTTTATTTTATTTCATGCTATATTCTGAATTCTAACTTTTCTGTTCTGTTTCTGTTCTGTAATTATTTATTAATTATCTACCTGCCTATGCGAAACTCTCCTATGAAAATCTGTTACAATTACTTATCACTTCTTCATGAATATCTTTGTCGTTTGTTTTTTGTTTGGCAGAATTTCATATCCTTTATTATTAGATAGCAAGTGTAAATATTGCATCATACAATGACATTTGATAATGTAAAAATAGTTGTGAAAATTGAGGAGAATTTTTTTTTTTCCTGACTGGTTCTCTTGATGAATGGTCGAATAATGTTCTCAGCTAAGCTTGAACCAAATTAATTTTATTTTTTCACCATGTTCAGTTACTTGATTTGTTTGATGTTATAATTGGACAACAAATATACATTGATTAATCAAGTTTTCATTTTGTTCTTTTCACTCAACATTTAAAATTGGATTATGAAGTCTTGAGTAAAATAGTATATTACACACCAAGGATTGAAAGTGAGAGTTTACATGCGAGAACAAGTTTGCAAAATGAGTGTAGTGAGTGAGCAATTTCTGAATCATGTAAACTCACTGTCAAACCTTGTCGAGGAAGATATTTTTCATAATTAATGATCAGTAAGCAGTAAAATCATAGAAACAGAACCATAAATAACTATTTTAGGTGTTCAGGTGGTACGGGGATTCAAACCCGTACCGGCCGAACACCTAAAACCCCCCTCGCTCACCGCCACCAAAAGCCGACACCGTATACACTCGGCCACGATGCCGGGTGACGGTGATCGAGGGAGAATGGCAATCAGCCAAAGTAGTGTGGCAGTAGTCGCCACAACTATTAATTGTAATTGTTAGAAACTTCAGTGAAAAAAAATAATCAATATAAATATACCCATAGTGACTATATTCTCTCGGCTAGCTTTTGTAGTATAGTTATTTAGGTGACAGTTGGGTCATACAGAGATTTCAGGTTCTAATCTCAGTCAGGCCAGTGAATTTTTCACAAAAATGAAAATTTCAATTTAATGGAAAATTACTTTATATTGAGTTAAAATCATCCACCCATGATAAGCTCTACTTTTCAGTTGCAAAATATGATTGTAAACGGTGCCTTTCTGATCATATACTAAAAATACAATTTTTCTTATTGTGGAGTGCTATTTGAGTAACAATTAATAACAACCCTACGAATATTGTTTTTGCTTAGATCCTTTCCTGCTTTCTATTTCCCTGCCTAACACAGTATATTTTCACAGTATGATGTTCTACATACCCTAAAATAGTGGCTCTTACCCTATAGTACACTTCTCCAAGAAGTGGTTTGCTGGGATCAGTAATAGTACAAATAAAAAATTAAAATATTCAAAAACAGCGTAAGTTAAATAGTTCTATATTTTTGTATGAAAAATTCTCCAACAATGAAAATGAATTCCTATTATCAGTCAAATAAAATTTAGATGTTATCAGTCCATTGGATTAGAGTCACAAAAGATTATGGTCATTGAATGAACTTCATAAAGACAAGTTACTTGAGAATATATGTGAAAGAATTGAAAATCTAGGCTATTCACTGAACTTTCCTAACTGTAAAAATAACTATTGAAAAAATGGCATGTCAGTATTTAGGAATGTGAAATTGATTCTCATCAAATTGCTTAAATTCAATTTCTATTTTAAAATCTTGAGGAAAAAGTATGTTTTAAGTTAGAAGGGAATACCTGTTTCCAACAATACTTATTTTTTTGTTTTGAAAAATCTAATGTTTGGAATTTTGATTTCCTCCCAAATTTTTTTCATGCCAGATCAATAGTTTATTCTTATTTCTGATGGTAATCCCCATCCATCTACAGGAATTCATTAGAATTGTTGGAAAATGTTTCCTATTTCCTTATTCTTGAACTCTAATCAGTACCTTCGAGGACATTTGGTGTTTCTCAGGTATTATGAACCGAAAATAATTTCTATAAAATGTAAAAGGAGACTAGAACTGAAAACAGGTGTACTTGTCTGCCATTATTTATGTGATTGATCATCCTGGGTTTTCTCAATGACCTCAGTGTTAGATCCGAGTTTGAGAGGATTGCAGTTCACGAAGAACTAACGTCGCTTAATGGCCAACGAGTACACCTGTTTTTTTAATATTTTATTCTACTCACAACTGCAGTTTGTAAAATATACCAATACTGCTGCCTATTTTCCACAATGAAATAATGTTTATTTCACATGAAACAAAAACCAAAAAAATAATAATAATAATAATGAAAGCTCATTTTTTAAAATAGGAAAATTCAGGATAGTGAATGGACAGTAAAATGTGTTTGGCACAATGAAGTCATGAATGATGAAATTTTACAATATTTTATAAATGGATGTAACTCATTCAAAAGTTATCAACCTTTTTCTAATAAAATAATTCTTGTTTCAAATTTACAACATAGGGTAATAATTGTATGAAAATTTTGTATATTTTCACAAAAAATGCAATGATTCTATTTACAGAGCTCTATTTTCATTTGTTCAAAAGTTATTAGGTTTTTCTAATAAATTAATTTTTGTTTCTAATACATCAATTTCATACAATTATTTGCTTATTCTGTCAGTTTGAAATAACAATTAATTTTGCAGAAAAAGATTGATAACTTTTAAACAGATGAGAATAGAGTGCTGAAAATATGCTCATAGCTTTCTGGTGGAAAAAATACATAATTTTCATATAACTATTTGCATATCTTGTCAATTTGAAACAAAAATGATTTTATTAGAAAAAGCTTGATAGTTTTTGAACGGGTTGTGCATCCATTTCTACTTTTTGAAGATTACTACGACTCCTTATTTTAAACCAAATAGAGCTACGAAAATTTAATTTAATACAGTTAAATAAAAAAGCTTCATTTTTAACCAACTTTAATAAGCATGAAAGTTTATTTTCACAGCAACAGTGCATTTTCTCTGATTTATCATACCTTTGGATAACATATCAATTATCATTGTAAAATCTCGTGATTTATAACATCATTGTGCCAAATGAATTTTGCTGTCCATTCGCTTGCCTTTAGAAACGAGTCTTATAAAAACTCATTTTCAACATAAACTTATTTCCCATCTTCTTAGTCACAAGTTCACAAATTCTTCCAGTACAGTGGATTTCGAGTCAATGGGAAAAACCAACCATCAGCATATATTTCTAGGTTTTAGGAGTCACCCAGTTCTTTGAGTAGAATTTCTTTTTCCCAAGATATGCCGCAAAGTCAGTTATTCTGCATTTCTTATTGAAGCACAAAATTATATATTTGTGACTCATGATCAAATTTTGATAGAGGGTGAAAAAACGCGATAGAGGGAGCAAAACCAGTATTTGCTCCCACTACCAAAATTTTTTACTCCGCCCATTAACCAATCAGGTGCCATTCACCAACTTCGCAACGGATGTGTTGAGAAAATCAACATTCACAAAGTGAGCTCCCCCCCACTCATTCGATGTTTGCAGTATTCACTTTTGGCTCAAGCTGCGAGCTTGAACTTGTTGAGGATTGCTCACTTTGCACTCATGTAGTGAAATATACTATTTGATGGTAAATTTGTATCCATGTGTGCAAACTTCTCTAATCCACTAAACTGGTATAGACTTGCATTGAAATACTTACCAAATTTCTCATTTTTTTTGGTTCATATGTTATTGATTTGCTCGGTGTATCGGTTTGAGACATTTTTCTCAAAAATTTGGAAGTAAAATTTTACTATTCATTTATTCAAAGAAATTTAATGAGAATCGATTTCATATTTCAGAATATTGGGAATAGGATTGGAAAATACAATTATTACATTCAGTGCAATGGCTGGACTGTAGAAAAACACCGATCTTGAGTCGTAGATAACGAATATATAGGTTACTCAAATTTGTGTGTGTGTATGTCTACTCACACACCCATACACTTTTTTTTCACTTTTTGGAAGTCTGTGGAGTCTCCACTGTTTGATCTATGGCTATGAAACGTTGGGGTAGTGTTAAGAACTTTCTTAGGCTACACATTTGTGTTGAAATTTTTGAAATTCATCCGCTAATTTCAGAGAAAGATGTTCTCAAGATCTTTGAACTATCCATGTTGTCATCATGATAACTTCCATAAATTGAAAGATTTTGGCTTGAAATTTTTATGAAAGTTGGAGACTATTAGGGACTGGTTACGTATTAAATTAGTGCGAAATTGGTCAACTGATTTTTGTATGGTAACTGCCAGCCATTACACAATTTGATAATTTTGGAAAATACACTATTACTGCGGCTGATTTGTGGAAGAGATATTTTAGTAGATGAATTATTTCTCGGTTTTGAAAAATTCAGTTTATATAAAATTTGATTTTCTGGCTCCTATTCCGAAGTAACATTTCTTTTTGAAGCTTATTCAATGGGTCTACATCATTTTTAACTCAAATCCAGGAACTGATGATAGGAATTCATTCAAACTATTGGAAAGTCCAGTATAAAACAATTTTGCTTTGGTAGCAGAAATTAAAAGTTTCGGAATGGTAATAATGTATCTTTGATAACTGTTTTTAAGACAGTACAAAACAGCCAATTTGGAAAGAACATATCTTATTTGATGAGTGAAATTTTTGATGATTAAAACCTGATTCCGTTTTATTATTGTTACTAGCAAGTTACAAAATTGACAGTTGTATAAAAAATAATTCAGAAAGGAGAATATGGATTCTTAGTTTTATGGGAACTAGCATGTAAAAATATATTAAAAATCTCCTTGAACACCTTTTCAGAAGTGATGGCACTTGATAAGCACTAACACTCCACCACCACTGGACATTCCAATTGGAAAGTAATTCATATCTTTATTTACAACTCTGTATAATTTGAAGTCAACGAGTATTTCTCAGTTATTTCGAAGTAAATATTTTTATCCTTGATAATTACGTTTCATGAAAAAGTTGTGATATTCCCCTAGTTTTGTGTATGTAAAGGTGATGGGGTAATATCCCACCAACCCATTTTTAAAAATTTCTGTTATTTAGTTCTTGACGTTTCTAAGGAAAACCATCTACTTTCTTCTTAGTTTTTCAGATTTTTCTATTGATAATGTTTTTCACAATTCACAATTTTCTTGACTCTTCCAAAATCACTCATTCAAAATGTTTCAGGGTAAAATGGACACTAATGCAAATTTATTTAAATTTAGGAATAAAATTGAAAAATAATTGGTATTCTTCGAAGTAGTTATTTAATAATTTTTTGTCAAGGCACCATTCGCATGCAAAAAATAATTTGTTCTCCCCTGACGCACATTCTTCATGAGCCCATTCTTTATACTGAGAACACTGGATCCACTTTTCTCCATACTTCGATGCAGGAAACAGCTGACAGCAATACAAACATGACACATATATTTTAGTTTTTTTTTCTTTATTTCTAGTTTTGAATAAGTTGGAATTTTTAATTTAATTTTTTTCTGCTTTGATTGTTTCGCGTCTTTCTTAGTCTTTTTTTCCGGAGATGTTCCAGTCGAGTTTTCAAACGATTTTTGTGAAAGGGTTTCTTTTGTTTTTTAAATGATTTCTGCAATTCTTTTTTGTGGGGCTGCATTTAAGAACTACTGAGGTACCAAATCTTCTTTTTATTAGATTACGAGGCTTCTTTATTTTGGGCAGTAGCTTGATACTTCTAGGTGAGAATGAAAAACTACGATTCATTTCATTTGATGTAAATGAGCTTTTCATTGCTACCAATAATTTCCTCTGTTTTGTTTTCAATATCACCTGTATGGCTTAAGTTTTTAAATGAATGATCATTAACAATAGACAACTCATTATTGATAAACCTCACTGTGTCACTAACATCGCCTATATTTTCCATAACTTCATCAGTCACTTTAGCTGGAATAAAATCAAGATCTTGAAAAACATCTGGATCATGAGGACTTATTTGTGTTTTACGGAATCAAGTCACAGCAGTTTCTGGTACACATGTTTTTAAATATACCCGAGAAAAAATACTTCCAATCTGCTTCAGTGACCACTTCACCTGCAGTGAAAAACAAATTGCAGTAAGCCATTTTAAATTAAACCATGAGAAGGCTAAAGTAGGCTGTGCAGCAGCGAATTGATTTATGATTAACTAACATGGTTGGTTATTCATCCGTATTTCCAAACGTTTATCATGATGCATGGTCCCATGAAGCTGACATCTAATGGTTGAAGGCGATGGGTAGTATGAGGGCGGAGACAAATGATAGTCACATGATTTGCTTTAGCCTTCTCAGTCACATTCAAATTTTGTGTACGACTTTTACGCACATCACAGATCAAGAGAATAGGATTTGATTCTGAAGGGTGGGCTTATTTTAAGAACTGGTCAAACCAAGTCACAAAGTGTTCACAATACATCCATGCATTGAAATTAGCAAGCGCGAGAAAACCTGGCGCAGATTACTCGTGTAACAGGTATCTTTCCTCACACGAGTGAAAATAATCACCAGAGGAATGAATATTCTAGAAGCTGTCATGCATATGACAACAGTACACGATTCGCCTCGTTCTGCTGATGTTATACGGCCAACTTGTTTTCGTCCTAAATAAATTTACAAAAAATTGAAATCAAGCCAAAATCTGCTTTGGAAATATGAAAATAAATGTAAAAAAAAACGCCTCCAATTCACCTTTTAGAGCAAAAATTTTTGAATTTTTATCTGAAACTGTAGCGACAGATGTTTCATCCATATTAAAGATTAGATGAGGAGAATAGTGAGTTTTCTCTCTCTCTCTCTCTCTCTCTCTCTCTCTCTCTCTCTCTCTCTCTCTCTCTCTCTCTCTCTCTCTCTCTCTCTCTCTGAAGCAAGTTGAAAAATTTTACAACATTTGGTTCGTTAAATGCTCTTGCTCGAGCCGCTGATGTTGACTATTTTTCGCAATGCTAGTTCTGGGTGGCGAACCCGAAAACCTTTTACCCAATCGCATCCAACTTTCTTCTCATCTTTTAAAAAATTGTGACAACTGTTATTGCGCACTGCTAAATCAATCATATGCCATAGTTCGTAATTCAGTAGTTGTTATTCCAATCATTCGGTGCTACGTATGAATAATATAACGAATCATTTCTTTCTCTTGGTCAGCATTGAATACAGAGACCCTACCAAGCATTTTCTTTGCTTCAACGGCTATTTTATTTGTATTTCCAAGGCGACGACGTAATGTATTTCGAGGAACACCATATTTTTTAACCAAAGTCAACCGCTAGTATTTCCTGAAATGAGTTGGATATCAAAAATTAAATTTGTTTAAACCTAATTAAAAAAAGCCTTATTCGCTCAAAATTTTTTAGAATAATGAACCACCTTACCTTTTTTATACTCCAGTATTGCTTTTTGCTTTGAAACTTCTGGCCATTTCTGTCTATCTGACTTTCGAATGTAATTTCGAGGCATCTTGAGACTGAAACATGTAAAAAATATTGTAAGCTGCGTGTCCATTTTACCCCAAGTAAGGTCAATTGAAAAAATGCTCATAAAATTTTTAATTTCAACTAAAGCATGATAATTCATACCTCTTAATTGATTTAACACCACCCTCTTTCAACCGTAACAGTCAATTTATGAAAATAAATTTTATTTACCAGATTTATTCTCCTTTGAGAATTTTAACAAAAGTTGCATTGAACTCTTCTGAAATCATTATCGTGTAATGATTAGGAACTCAAACCAAAGAACCAAACAAAATTCAGGAAATAAGCTTCTAGAGTCGAAGTAAAGTGAATTAATCGGTCATTCGTCTTGGAGCGCTAAGAGCCTCTTCAATGAGGCCATTGTCCATTTTACCCCTAGTATTATCCATATTACCCACATTTCCTTTACACTGATTACTCAGCAACGGCACTACAGATTTTGATGAGTTAGAATTCATTTGAAAGCGGATAATCAAGAGATGGACCATTGAATTTTCTTTAAGATCGAATTAATATCGGATCCGAAAATGTAAACTTGAAATTTTACTCAGCCATTTTCTTTGAAATTTGATGTCCGAGTTTTTGACTAGCGGATCGGGATACCAAAAATTGAAACCAATCAGAATTGCGTTTTTTGCCCTCCAATTAAAATCAATCGTTCTTATCTTGTCGCTGTTTTTTTCTTCCTTCGTGTTTTAATTGGAAGAGGAATCGATGGAGGTGTCAAACACACTCTCCTAAAACCGGAGTTTTTTAGTGATCAGAAAATTTTATGAAAAAATTCTGTATGGTGGATTTTAACTCTTTTTATCAAATCAGTAATCTGAGTGTCAGAGTAAGGAGCCATGGAGCAACTTCTCAAATCTGCTGTTTTCAACACAATATAGAATGCAATTTTAAGAAAACCTATTATAACACTAATAAAAATATACTATATGTCTGAACCATTGACTGAATCACAATAGTATATATAGTCAATGTTCTGAATGTAGACCCTTTTAAAAGACAATAGGGTATAATTATTTTTTTTTTAAGATTAGGGGTAAAATGACCATTGATTTGGGGTCATCTGGTGGGAATTCCTTAAAATATGCTCCAATGGTACAGGTCCGAATTTTTGTCAGGTGCATGTGAAATGGCTTCGCCGTTCTTCCATGGGAATAACTAATTCGCGCACGGTTACGTACACACGAATGATAAAATAGTTATTTGTGATACAAGGGTATAAAATAGGTGATTTTGATCAGTGTGTGATTTTTGCAGCACAAACCGAAGATGAGGTGTGAAATTTGGCATTGATTTTTGGTAATAGAATACAGTTTTTCTAGATTTTATTTTGCACCGCATTTGTGGCTTTCTTGTTTTATAATACCTACTTGGTGATAACTAAATTGGATAATTTCCAATCGTGTACCCAGAAAAATTATGCATTCATGCCCATATATGCATGTTTATGAAACTGCATTCAGGGATGTAGATGTTTCACAATTATTTCCGGTTTGATAAATAATTATAACGAAGTCGCACATTGTTTTACCGTTTTCAAACTTAATATACTATTCACTGGTATGGAACAAATCCATAGTCCCTGTTGAGTTGCCCCCTGCGGTAGTATGGATTTTTCAAATAGGGTATTTCCGGAGTTAAAATTACCTGAATCCAAAAAATATTACTTTCTCTTCATTTAACATGTCCTACATACGATGGTGTGGAACAAAGTTAATGTTTCTTTTTTCTTTCTCACATATGAAAATAATTTTATTCTGATGAAAAAATGAAGAAATCAGATTTTTCATGATTCTGGTTTTTAATTTTAGTACTATTGTAGTTTTTTTCATAATAGTTCGACACAGTATGTGATATGAAGATTGAAAACAGATAATTTTGTTGAAAGTAGCTTTGTAACCCCTGGTATGGTCCCGTATTTCACAAATCTTAGAATTTTAAAAGTTTGTTATTTTCGGATCCATTTCGCCAAATTGAAAAGTTTTTGCAACATGATAATTCTCTAATTGTATAAATTTGTCTAATTATGTGGAATAAATTTCAATAAATGTAATAATTATCTCTCAAACTGCATCATTTCCATTCAGTATGCAAGGGTGAAGTTTTATTTTGATTTACAGTAAATGGCCATTATAATTTCCAGTTTGGATAATATTGATAATGAAGTCTTCCATAGTTTTGCAGTGTTTGGACTTCAGACTATAAACATTAATATGGAAGAAATGGGCTCACCTTCTTTTTTTTTTTATCTTACAATATGAAACTTTAATCCAGTCACAGTTCTGAGTCTAGAAAAACCTTTATCCTAAATCCAATCTGTATGTGTATTCTACTATGATTACCTGTCTATGATGGTTGAGAATAAAGTTAAGAAATGGATTTTGTCCGATCCGGCCGGATTATGTAAAAGCAAAAATGGATTTTCAAGTTATTTTCAGATTTTTGTACTTGTTTTAACGGAGTTGGGTAATATTTCATTTTTTCCATATGTGATGTTACATACTCATGAGATAAACACAATATTCGAAAGGCAACGCTGGACAGCCAGCCTCTGATGATTCTGGAAATGTATGTTTTTGATCACATCAAATTTTGATAATATTCATATTTCCGGGCCTGTTTCGTATAGATGAGATTTTAAAGGCTGAAGATTTAGTCCTTATATTAGTACAACTAAGTATATGAAATGAATTCATCTACCTTCACTTTCCATTTTTTGGTAACTTGTACGTTGCCCTGTAGGGAAAATACGTCAAACTTACATACAGGCCATTTTTTTGTCAAGAAAATTTAAATTCTCTGTATTTTTCTTATTTAGCAACTTCAAAGTTACCACCCATATAGTTGAGTTAATAACTTTGTATGATTCATTGTTTTCTGTAAATGTGTGCAAATGATTTCTCATTTTTCAGATAATTTATTCAAATTGTGCGCTAATGGAATTCTCCCACTTCCATAAAGTCAATTTTTGTTTCGATTTTGAAAGTGGTAATTGTTTTAAACCTTAATTTATGGTTAGCAGCTACAAAATTTGATAGAGTCATTGATAATTGCGATGTATTACTAACTTCTTAGCTATTTCAGTAATAAGTAATTTCCGGCTCTTTAAAAATCCACTTTCTCTAATAGAACGTCTGCTCCGTTGCGTTTCTTATTGTGATATTCGTTTTTGAAAATAATACCTAATTTTTCTTTGTAAATCGAACCCAGCTTTTCGAGAAATTGCGCTGGCACGATATGTTGATCTTGAGACAGGAAGTGGGTTGTCGGGAAGGGGAAAAAAGGACTTTCGTCTCGCGTGCATCATCAACCCATCGTCGATGGGCAGGTGAAATATTTCGCTCAACCGGGCCCAAGATAGACTAAACTGTTGGGTGATTTTATAAATATGCGCCAGAATGATGCGAGGCTGGCATCGTAGTAAATTATTTATTCAAATAGTAATATGTTGAAAATTAATTTTTAAAAATATGATATTTTAAGTGCAAAGCGTAAGTCGAAATTCTGTTCCCAAACCGAGTTGATTGAATAAAAGCGTACGAAAAGGGTATTTGTTAACGGTTGTTGTGAGATGGTTGAGGAGTTGTTGTAACTGCCGATATTTGTTGCCGTCGTCGCTTCTTCTTCCTCCAGTATCTGTAAACGTCGAATACCGCTCCGATAAACGAGTACACGATTAACCGGTTGATCGTTTTCTTTCTTTCTTTTTTTGTTGCAGGGAGACGAAAATACGCGGAGAGCGTTTCAGTCCAATAGAAATAGAAGTTCTGACGAACCACACATAGGTAAATACAAGCTGCTCAAAACCATTGGCAAAGGAAACTTCGCCAAAGTGAAATTAGCCAAACATGTTCCAACGGGGAAGGAAGTGAGTGACGAAAATTATATTTCTATCGCGGTTTCGAACGACTAACGGTGACATCGGGCAAATGCGATTTTGCGACTTTTTACTTAAATAAGTATTCATTTCATTTTGTCTGCCGCACTAAGCGATGCTACGACCTGTTTGTCCATCTTGGTAATCTGGGATTACCACGATGGCTGTGGCTTCTCAATGAGAATGTTGCTGCGAGTATTTTATGTCCGAAGTCGCAGGTTAAAAAAATTTCAGCTGATGACATAACCTTCTCGAATCACTGCGTTCCTCAAACCATGTTTTCGAGGACGTAAATCTATTAGAATAAGTTCTGTTATGCCGTATATTTTCATTTGAACGAGTATTGTGGAAATGGAACCTGGTGAAAGTACGTCGCATGGAATGAATCGATTCGTTCTGTGGCAGAAATTTCGGATGGTTCATTTATCTTTTGAGTAACCGTTGCAATTTTCGACGAGCGTGAAACTAGTGAAACGTTTCGCAAAACTCTGTTCCCTTCATTTTACGTATTCGTTTGAGGCTACCTCACGCGTGATCCGCCAAAATGGAGCTCATCTCGATCTCACGTCCGAATCGTAGTGAATTCGGTGCAGCAGCGGTACCAGACTTTTTTGCGCTCTCGCGCTCTAAAAACCACCGTTATTCGTTTTAAAATGTTTATAATTTTTTCTGCCATTTTCCCCCACCCTTCTTTCCTTCATGTTCATATAATCGTCGACAAATGATTAAATTAGCTTGTATTGATTTATTGCTGTGCCTGCTCAAAACGAAAGATTTTATGAAAATAAATTCCAAAGATTTTGTCGAACAAATGTTTGAAATGAAAAATAATGTTGAATAAGAATATTAAAGCAAAGAGTGACCATTAAATATACACTGTAAAAATTAGTAGGCCCGAAAAACTGGTACAAAAAATAGCGCCGCTGTGTTGCATGTTTCTTAGTACTTAATACTTAGTACCTTTCGAGTTATTTTAAGCTAGCTGCGAATTTCAGCTCTAGGATACACCGAGAGTTCAGAAGAAATTGAAAGATAGGCCAAAACATTTTTGAGAAGAATTAAATCTATGGTTTGTAAAAAAAAGTGGAAAAACTCTCGCGCAGCAATGCTTCGCTAAACAACCCAGTTTGCTCGATATTTATATTATCGATATTTCACTATTAGTTTCAGTTTAAGAAATTACAAAAACTACCGACAGTCATCATATTTTCAACAGAAATATCGATCTATCGATGTTTTATCGCTTAAAAACCGTTTTTTCGGAGATTTTTTATTTAAAATTTTCTCGAGAACTACTTAACCGATGTGCACCAAACTTCTCGCAGACCTACTCCCAGACAATAGCTATCTTTCATAAAATTTCAGCCCTATCTGCTTATTTGATAGTTTTCTCAAAACTGTGAACACAAAATTTTTTCCAGAAATTTTTCTTCTCCAACTTTATCGGAAACTACTGAATTAACAGGCACCAAACTTCTAAGATACTTTCACCAACATAAGGAAAGTTTATCGTGAAAATTTCAACCCAATTCGTTTGTTATTTTCTCAGAATCCCGGAAATAACTTTTCTAGAAATTTTTTGTTATTCTAGTTTTCTCAGAAACAATTAACCGACAGGCAAAAAACTTATTTTAGACTTGCCCTAATATGAGAACTGTCTCCTAAAAATTTCAGCCCAATCCACCGAATAGTTTTCTCAGAACCATGAACACAAAATTTTGGGCAATACGTACATATTTATATATACTTAAAAAAAATTAGGTCAGAATGAAGAAATGGTATCAATTGTCTTCTTTTTTCACAAAACTGATAATTTTCTTCATTCTTACGCATAACCCTTTTGTGAGCTCAATTTTAATACCCCATTTGCAAGCAAACTGGGTAAAAATCGACGAAATTTATTGATATTCCAAAAACCTTTCACTATACAGAGAATCGCCTTAAAAAAATTGATCTAATTATAGTTTCCGTTACGCCTTCACATGTTTGATTATTTACCAATATTATTAAAATGAATTTGATTAATTAATTACTAAAATAAGCCTATTTTCTCCGTATCATCAACATTTTCTTGTTTGAGTTTTGGCTTTAGAATCTTTATAATTGGTAATTTTATTGTTTCTCACATTTTTCAATTCTCATTTTTCCCCTCATTTAACTTTTCTTTTTCTTTTATGTCCTTTTGGACACTGTTCTGCCCCGTGTTTGTGCTGTTTTTACAGAAAAGTTACCATAATCACACTGTCCTAACGAAATTTTAGTAGTATCTTGAAAACTAAATGTAAGATTAGGTCTAAGTTTTAGTGACAAATCGACGTAGATCTGTCGGCTGAATATTTTGTAAAACTTTGGCTAAAATAATATGCAAATTAATTAATTGAGAATTTCAGGATAACTCGAGAAGCAAGTGTACGATTTCAGCTGAAGTTTCACCGAATATTTAGCTTACATGTTGATGTTTGATCAAAATTTCAGCTCAATCGTAAGTGAAATTCTGTTTTAATTAAAACCTAATGTAATGTTTACATTTAGGCTTCATATTGTTAGCTGTCACAAAATACTACTTATATTTGGATGAGCAGAGAGCGTTATTCTCAGATATCAGTTCCCAACAACTATACCTAAATTATACTTACTTAGTGAGGTAAATGGGAGTGAAGAAAAATAAAAAACCGATTTATATTTTTAATTTTGCTAAAAGCACTAAATTAATTACTAATGTTCTAATTTTTAAGAATTTTTTTAAGTGTGAAGAATTAAAAAATTGATGAATATTTCAGAGAATATTATTTCTATCCATCCAGCAACGCTAATTATTGATATTGATATGCTAATTTCCATGGATTTTTCCAATATGAAAAATGAAAATATTCGGAAATTTTTGGAAATATGGTACCGACCATCCAGCAACCTTTTTCAATATTCGAAACAATATTCACCCCACTTGATAACTCCTGATGAATACCTTTAGAAAGGCCATTTTTAGGTACGCTTTCTTGTTTTCACTTAATTTTTTTACAAGCTACACCCAGCTTCTTGAGAATCGGAATGTGATATAAGCAAATAAATGCTTTTTTTTACAAGCGAGATTTTACAATCTTGAAGTTTACCATGATTTAACTTCCAGATTGTAAAATCTCGCTTTTTTTTGTGTGTATATACTTTTTATTTAAAAAAACGCATGTTCCTAGGTAGTGCATAAAATGAGACTATTTAGGCATACAAATGCACAATGCAAATAAGCCCGTCTATAAACGTTCGAACTGGCTCTAAAATTGCCAGTGTTTTCCCAGGTTTTGGGTTACCCATATGTTTAATATGAAGTGGCGGAGCACGCAATTAATTCTATAGAATTTACCTTCTGGTGAGAATACTTCTTCATGACAAGGTATTCCACACAAGGGTTTTGGGGTTTTGTGGGTGCCAAGACCACCAAATGAACTTAATTTTGCATGAGGTTGATACGCCTCGTCTTGGCAAGCATTTTGATACTTGGCCTGAGTCTTTAGTCTAATTAGAGGCAAAGATATTCTTTTTTTTTCACCTTCATTTTTTTATTTGAAAATGAGATTTGGTATGGATTCGTATATCCTTTGGTGACCTTAGATATAAATAAACCTCTCTTTCTGGCAAACCCTCTTTTGTATGTTTCAAGTATAATAATGAACATTTGTTTGTGATTATATGTACTTTCAACACCCATTCTACGTTGAATTGTGCATACAACGTACTTTTTTTGCATACTCAGATTAGGCTTCTTCAGTATAATAAATAGGTATAAGTTGAATTGTGCATGCTACACGCTACTTTTTTTGAATACTCAGAGATTAGGTTTCTACACTATAATATTAGGCTTCTGCAGTATAATAATTAGGTAGGTGTTGAATTATGTATACAATGCACTTTTTGTGTCATACTCAGATTAGGCTTTTGCAGTAGAATTTGTATGCATACGTCGAAGAAAGTTACTACGTATTTTTTGGTATTCTCAGATTAGGCATCAACTGTTTAATAATGTAATACGCATATGTAAGATTGTATGTATTACATACTATTTCCACATACTCAGAAAGTATTTCTTGTATATATTGTCCATATCTGTGTTAGGATATATTCTATATAGATTAAAAGCCATGATTTTTGGCATAAGTGTAATGCGTATAATATTATACGTAGGTGTGGTATTATGAATGAGACGTAATTAGAAATGTACTATTTTTTCTAGAAAATATTGAAAAACGTATAATATTATACGTTAACGTAGGCTTAAAACGCACAATTGTGCGTCATACGCCTATTATGAATATGTATAACACACAATTTTTGCCAATAAGATAGCTTATAAAGTTTTGCAAAAACCCTGCTGTACCCTACTCATTTTAAGAAAAACATTAGGTTGTAGGCAAAAGGGAAAGAAAAATCCAATCATTCACAAATATATAGCTGAGAAAGTTACGAATTATAAATTTCAATATTGTACACGATTACCAGAACTGTGCTATGTGTAACTGCCTTAATGACGCCATGTCTTTCTTAAAGTGAATATAGTATAATAATGGAATTAAGAAGCAAATCCAATCACACTTCTCTCTTTAATGTTGATTAAAAAAACTATTATTTTAGGCAATAAATCGATTGCTGGATGGGGTACTGGTTTTTTTTAAAAAGCAAAAATCAAACCACCGAATATCTCTACCTAAATTTTGCTTCTAATTTAGGTTCATACACAGGGGGAGATTCCATTTTTCAAACCACCTAGTCGCATGAAAAATGATACCAGGACATATGAATTGCTCAAAAAAGTAGTTATTTGTGATACATGTTTATAAAGTACGTGATTTTGATCGGAGTGTGATTTTAGCAGCTCGAACCAAAGGCGACTGATGCAAATCACCCGAGTGTGTGTCGCATACTATTTTTTGCGATACCACCTCCTCTCCCCCCAAATAAAAATTGTGATAAATAAATATTTTTACAATTTGAAACATATAAGCACAAAGTATACCCTAACTTCCAATGAAGCTTTTTGGTTATAATGTTCCTCTGTAGATGATAAAGGTTTAATCCCCATATTGGAGAAACTTTTACAAATATAAATAAAAGAAAATTATGACGAAGGTATGTGTAGGATATACAGGAAAAGTGTATTAAATTACACATGCGCCCAAGACAATGTATAAATTAAAGGCCGATGTATAAAGTAATACTTTATACATTGGTCCTAAATGGCTCTAAAATTGTCTGCTTTATACGTCTTCAAGGTGCATATACAAATGATGTTTATAAACCTGTATTTTTATGTGCACCTCAACAATCTTTAAAGCATTCAATTTTGGATCCATTTAGGACAGATATAAAGTCTTTACTTTATACATCGTCTCGGGTACATGCACTATTTTATACACTGGTCCTACTTCTGCGCACAGCCTTCTTCATCATTTTATTCCATTATTTTATTTTATTGACTTTATTTTTTTTAAACAAATTTCTCCCATTACCGGAATTCGAACCTCCAACACTTCAATCTGTGAGCCAGTACTGTAACCACTATTCCTGCGAGGCTTGGTGGAGAGATTAGGAATAGTTTGCACTTGTATATTTCCCAATTGCAAAAATATTTATTTATCTTTTTTTTTTAAGGGATGGAGGTGTTGTAAAAAATAGTGTGTGACACACATATCTATAGTAGGCGATTGATAATCGTTTGATTTGCATCACTCTACTTCGGCTCATGCTGCAAAAGTCACACTCGGATCAGAATCACTTACCGTATATAAAATAATACTTTTAAAAAATCGTTTTTTAACATAAACTTATTCAGTTAGTTTGCAAACGGGGTATTAGAATTGACCTTGAAAAAGGGTTATGGGAGAAGATTAACAAATCACCGTCAACTAGCAATCAACAAAAACAAACAATTTTACTTCCGTTGGTTCTGCCGCTGAACATGATCGGTTGATTTGATTTTGTATTGGTTGTTTGCTGTATATGACATGGTTGAGCTGGTGTCGTATGTTTGTAATTTCATAACATTTTTGATGAGAAGTAAATTATTTTGTATCAGTTACAAAAATTTTAATCTAATATTACGAATTGCGAATGATTCGTGGTCAGTTTAGTGTTACTGTTAGAAATTGGGAAAATATGAAAATGTCGTCGTCCTCGAATGAGTTGGTAAAATCTATTTGACCTGTTGAAAGGCAATAGTTGTGAAATAAACTTTTTAAGCTATTCATTCATCACAAAATTAAAATTTATCAAACGGAATAAAAAAAAATAAAAATAGCATTTGTTTATCGATGAAGACTTACGGTTTTTTGAAAAATTAGGCTCTAATTGTTCGTTTGGTTCTGTGGAGCCATCGCTAAAATCCCGCTATTAGATCGAATTCTTTTCATGTTTAACCACATACTGTTAACTGAACAGAATTTCGGCGATATCTTCAGAACTCAATGAGCGATTGAACTGAAAGGTAGAGACTTGACACATGTTGACTGAAGAATTTGTGTAGATGTCGTTGAAATTGTACCTTAGGTTCTCGAAATATTGCTAAAATTCTGTTCCGAGTGACGGGTTGTGTGATTAAGATGATGAGAATTTGATTTAGTTAGTTGGCGAATTTTAGAAATATCTCCCAAAACAATGAAAAGATTTCAACGAACATTTCACAAATCTGTTGTGGATGTTCTCGCAAAATTTCAATTCGATCGCGCATTTGGTTCTTGAAACCTCTAAGCATCCTCATCCTGTTTATCGTATATTCGGTAGAATAACTTACACATTTTTCCAGAACCTACTCACTGTGCTGGTCAGGATCATCCGCACTTTTTAGGGAAAAATAAAAAATAAATATTTTTTCGGCTTAGCGGCAATAAATTTTTAGTGGCGCCCTTTTTGTCGTGCCGAACATAGCTAAGGACTCAGTTGTGATGACGTATAACACCTCTCATCGTCGTTGCGGACTTATTCTGTTGTCCGATTCACGACTGCATTCGATCGCTAAAAAATCAAACCACGATGAAATACACAGTGTATGACACACGAAAAGGCTCAAAAGCGAACGATTACATGCGAACCATTTCCGAGAGTCGAGTCGTGTAAACTCACTTTTGACTCTTGTCGAGGAAGTTATTTCATATAGGTAGGTATTAATGATCGGAAAGCAACGAAACGTTAAAATTCTATCGTAATGACGAGTCTCGCTTGAAAATTATAAAATAAAAAACGGAATAAAATATCGACCTCTTCATTGTGGCATATTAGATTCGACGTTTCATGCTGAAAGTGTAAATTTCTCTCTCTCCTCTATCTCTCGACGTAAACTGAACGTGCCTCCATGTAAAAGGATGGTTCCCGTTTTTACGTCGAGATTATATTCATCGATGATACGAGCTACTTTTCACCCAAAAAATACCAGCGTAAACATCATCTCTTTCGTCTGACTCATCGTGTGTTGTATAAACAATTTAATCATCAACCCTACTCGGGTGGGCAGTTTGTATTTAAAAGTGCTCATCCGTGAATATTTAACGTTTCCTTTTCAAAGTTCAGTATCGCATTTGCACGATTCGCCCGTCGCGTTTTGTATTCTCGACGAAAGGATTTTATTTCTAAACCGAGTTTTCGTGATTTCGTTGTTCGCAGGTAGCCATTAAAATAATCGATAAAACGCAACTAAATCCATCGAGTTTACAAAAGGTAAGAAAATACGTGGACCGTAGCTGACTGACCGGTAATGGCGTAAACTTTCATTAAGGTCGTCCGTAAAGTATCTCGGAAGTCGTCGGTGTTTATGCGCTCTCGTCAAATTTTTCGCGTTTGTAGCCAATCATTCTTTCTCACGTCGGAAGAGTGGAGTGTAAAATTGTACATATTATATAACTTCATTAATCAGACAAACCGACCCACTTCGATAAACGATAAATAAAATTGGTTCGAATTTTGAATAGGCTAAGATTACCGTACTCGGGGCCGAATTAGGTTTTTTTTTTGTCGCCCTTGGGCAAGTAATATCATTGCGCCCTACCAACATTTGAAAAACCAACTTTTTTGATCGAGTTGGTGGTGGGGTTGCATAATCGAAATCGATAAAAATCAAATTATTTGTAATGTGATAGATGATTTTACTTTTCCCTATTTCGTAATGAAGTTAACAGCGAACAAAAATGAATTTAATATTCTGCTGGTTCGAGTTTATCTATAAAAAAATAAAAATAAAAATAAAAGAAATTAAAAACGAAAAGAATTTTCAAAAAAATTCGTACGCCAAGGCGGCAAGTGTTTTTAATTTTGATTAACGTAACAAAAAAATCAAATTTTTTTTTTCCCTCCAAAAATTTGCCACCCCGTGCTGAAGCCCGGTGTGTCGGTACGTTAATTGGCGCGCATGCGAAACCACGAATCAGCGCTTTCTGGGTGCGGGCGGTTGGTGGCATAAAATTTTGCGACAAAACTCGTGAAACAATTTCGTATTAAATAAGCACCCAGTTTCTGGTGCTCGCGGGTGGTTATTAGCGAAAGACTTGAATCGACGTTGAGGTTAATTAAATTGTTTTGTTATTGTACCCGGTGATGACCTAAATTATTTATTGCGAAATTTCGGTTTCACGTTGAAGCTGCCGCGTTAGCAGCCGCCAGATTGATAACGCGCAATTTTCATTTCTCATCAACTGCGATAAATAATTGAAATTAACTGAAAGTATTTCTTTCCTGTTTTCGTTCTTTACAGTTATTTAGAGAAGTAAGAATAATGAAGATGCTAGATCATCCAAATATAGGTGAGTACGATCGCGTGATTAACCATTTTTCTGAATATGATGTTTACCGCTTGCAAGGCTCTTTCGAATCGCGAGAAAAATTGCCCGGACCGGACCGAATGAAATTTTTATTCATCGTTTGCGAGTTCGTAACCCTCGAAGATGATTGGCCTCGGCTGTCGCCGTGGCACGACCGTAACCAAATTTCAGTGATGAATATGGCAAACAGCGTGACGAAAACTGCTGTCTAGAGCATTGGTGGTCCTTTGGTTGCTCGAAAAGTCGTCCTGCGTAGCCCGATTTAGGAAATTTTTCACCTCAGCTACTTCTCCCGTACGTCCACAGAGAATTGCTCTTCTTCTCGATTTAAATTCCGCCGTTACGCGGTATGGCGGTATGTCTCCGGAGTGTACGTTGAAATAATCGACAAATAGTATCTCTGAAAAAGTACTTACTGATACGGTGTAATTACTGCGTAGGTACTGATCGAGTGATCAGAAGTCGATGTCTTTGGTATGGGGAAGAAATTATGTTGAATTTTACGTTTATTTTCAAACTAACAAAACTCGACTGTTTCCGTGCCTCGCTATCTCCAGTGAGAAGATACTTTATTTTGCTGGAAGTTCAATTAGTTGTATAAAATAGTTCGAGAGATTTGGCTTAAAAAAATAATGATGACAAAATTTAGCGAGAGAGTTAATATCATCGAAGTTTATAAAACGAATGTACACTAGAAGACTAACAAAACAACGGTACAATATCGAGAGTGCAGCTTATAATATCGGAGCAAGTAAATACGTAGCAAAAACTAAAGATAAAGATAGATAAGTTAGGTGGCATATGCATGTTGGCGATATATCGATACAAAAGGAGTGAAGCTACGTGAACACCAATTATTCAAAAGTGTACCCTGGCCCATAAATTGAGACCAAGAATAGCAAATACGGTGAGTAGAATTCGGAAAATCTTACGAGGAAAGCCAAACGAAAATTAAAATATAAGATGTCTGTTATTTTTATAATTTTCTTGAAATATTGTCCACAAAATACCATTTCTCAAGTGGATAGAAATTGTAGAGAAAAATGTGCTTGGTCAAAGAGCTAGTGTATTTTTTTACAGTTAGCTTTCCGTGATTTCAGATAGAATGGAAAAATTTTGAAAGTGTAACTAGTATTCACTGGACCATCTATTATGGGGGAAATTACCCTAGATGAAAAATTTTTAATTTCGAAAAAAAAAGTTTAAAAATTTTAGAAAAAGTTGTCAAAAAATTTTTCTGATTCTTCAAAAGTGCATTTCTGAACGACGTTATAGGAGTATAGAAGTAAATAATTGTCTCGACCTCAGCGCTAATCTACCTGAAGATGGCCCCTTGAGTATTTTCATTGTTATGAACTGTAAACGTCCTGTGTGTGTGTGTGTGATTTTCGTTTGAGGAAAAATTATATGATCTCGAGGCCTCCCTAAGAAGGTTTATGCTAGATTAGCCGCAATGCATTCCTACATATCGATGAATTAATTTGTTCAAAATTATTGTGTACGAAATAGGTTCACCTCGTGTAACGTTATAGGTATAGTGGCGGTCCCACAAGCCATGTTTTCTAGCTTCGAGTTAGCCATTTTCGTAGCTTAGCGTCGTGTGACCAGCTACTCGCCTCCTACCTGTTCGAGTTGAGCATGTTTAACTTTCTTATGTAGTAGCGGAAAGTTTAGTGGAAACTGGTAAACATGCCTCGTGTGACTGCTCCTTAAAGAAACGTAGAAAACGTTAGTTGTTTCCGTGTTTGTTTGGTGTGAACGCAGCTTAATGGAAAAACTGTTGCAAACCATGATACGGTGAAGCATCCTTGAGTGTGTTACGTTAAGTCCTAAACTTTTGAAGAAAAAAACAAAAAGACATAATGCGCTTATGTTTTTAAAAAATGGGCTTATTTAGTGTCCGAGCCAGACTAAGATCATTCAGTCTGTTGGTATCACCCACAGAGTATTACATATAATAGAGAACGTATGCGAAATGAAAAATGGCACAGCTTTCGAGACGAAAGGTACAATTTTGTCTCATTTTAATCTGCGAAATTCGGTGTGATTTGGTTTTTGAATTATCATTTACATTACTTTGTTTATTTAATTCGATTCTTTGGGAGGAAAAAAAAAACAAAAAAAAAAAAAAAACGGATCATTGTTAATGGGCACAAATACGGGCGAACAAATTTTAATTCGGTACTATAAGAATGGGAACTATTGCAAAAGTGGTGCCATCATTTTTCGTAGCAGCGTTTCGATGGGCATGCATCCTCTATTATATTTAATACGCTGTGGTATCACCTTATTTAAGAGTGCATTTACGCATTCAAGTATACTTGCGCTAATGGCTTGTACTAAGCTTAAGTAAAATATCAAACTTATATTTTTATCAGTTTTGTTCGTATCACATTTACGCGCAAGTTTATTAGAAAATGTAAATACGCCTTTAATGAATTTATTTTCCTTGCAGGTTCGTTTTCAAATATTTTTATTCTACTTACAATTTCTTAATTTCATGTAGTATTTCAGACAACCACCAAAGCGTTAGGATGACAGCGATGGCTGGCCACTGTTCAATGTTTTTGTGCAGCGTGTTTTAATTTGATTTTTTTTAAATAATTTCAGACACATGCCTCCGTGTGCCTTTATCATATAGAGAGCGCTAGGTCAATGTTTTACATGTTTTATAAAAGCGTATTTAAAAAACAACAATGTGTGATGAATTAATTTTTCCTAAGCCGGGTCCACACAGTAATGTATGGAGCGTGGAGGGTGTTACTAGCACGCAGTATGTGTAATATTTGTTAGGAAGTTTTGACAGTCTAATGACTGCCGGTTTTTCGGCGAATTCGGAGAGAATTATCAGAAATGTAGGTGTATGTGTTTGGACGTATAAATTTCCAATGTCAAACTGACAATTCTTCCGTAAATCTCTTCGAAATCATTAGTGATTTTGAAATTTTCCTTCCAGACGGATACGTGTGTTTGCAAACAGCAATCGCAACGTGTTTGCCTCATGTCAACTATGATTCCATTAGGTACACGTGACATAACGTACGTGTGGACTCGGCCCTTACACCTATATTTTGAATAAAGTGTTGTCAGATATAGTTGATAGTAAAATTATCTCATTATTATTATCATAAAAACTAATTTGGATTCTTAGCTTCGGTCAAGTGTGTGAAGACTAGAGCATACAATAGCTCATCAACATATACATATATCAGTAGCTGAGGTTTAGTGCATAACTTGGCTACAGTTTGACACGGGCCTCACACTCTCTTCACGAATATGAAGTTCTGTCGCCCAAATGGATAAGCCTTATGAAAACAGAAATTAAGACATGCAATAGAATTTTTAAATTTCAGTTTGTCTATCCGTACTATTTCTCTCGGGTTCCCTCGTCGCCTTATGAGCCGAGCATGTGAAAACAGCTGCAACGAACGATAATTTTTTTCTACGCGTAAATATTCAGTTTTCTGTTTTTATTTCAGTAAAATTATTTCAAGTTATCGAAACGGAGAAAACGCTGTACCTTGTCATGGAATATGCTAGTGGCGGTGAAGTTTTTGATTATCTAGTATTACATGGTCGCATGAAAGAAAGAGAAGCTCGTGCTAAATTTAGGCAGGTTAGTATCTATTATTGGTAATGTTTATTTGGTTCATAGATATGTATGCTGTACAACCTGGAAGGCCTAACTCCCCACATAACGCGAATACCGAAGGGATTACAACAGTCCCTCGTGAGTGGCGAGAAAGTGATTTGGGAGTAGGACGATTTCGTACCAAATGAAAATTAATAATAATGCAGTTCCACGCGACCAAGCTCAGCAACGTAATACGCTTCCACGCCCAAATATTTCAACTTACCCCTCTTTAAGCTTTCAAGTGTGACTGCACCAAAAATGGTACCTTGTGAAATAGCCTATCGGTCTGGAGGTTATGGCTGAGAGGCAAAATAAGTTCCACCAGTGAAGGTTAAGACGTAATTATCATTTGATAGGGCTGTAATTTGGCATTTATTTAGTACTGAACATGATGAAATCGTGTAGGTATCAAATTTCATGAAAATCAGTCAAGTGGTTCTGCGAACTACATAAATTTCCACTAAAAATGATAGAGATGTAACTATTCATAGTTTGTGAGTACCAATTCTGTTTCGAATATAATAGTGGAAAAACAAATCTATATATCAGTACTTCATTGCTGATTTCAACTTTCAGGTGAAAAAATTACGAAAAATCGAATAACTCGATAGTTATCGATATTTTTAACAAAAATTTTGATCTACAGATGTTTTATTACTAAAAACTGATTTTCCTAGAATTTATTATTTTATAGTTCTCTCGCAAACTGCCGAAACAATAAGTACCAAACTCCTATTAGACCCGATACTTTTCTTATTATCCACGTTATTCTTTTGAGTTTTTGCTGTTCGGAACTAACACTACTGATATTTTGCAATAGAAACGAGAATCAATTTCCTACAGAATGGTGTAGAACAAAAACTTTGCTTGTACTTACAGGTAGTTGTTTTTTGCCGTTTTAAACAAAGTTTATGTCCCACTAATACTAATGTCTATTTTATTTTTATTTTTCAAAATGCTAAAGGCATAAAGTGCATTCCTTTTTTATTAAAAAAAAAGGAAAAACCTCACTTGCTCCTCCAGTATACTTGAAAAGATTTAATTCAGCATCAGATCTGTTAGAAAAAATAGATTTTCAAACAGTGGAAAATTAGTTAGGTTGGTACTAATGAAATACCATGGTAAAAAGTTAGTAATAGAAATTACACGCTGTTTGAAAATTATTACCCTTTGAAAGTCGAAGCAAAAATTGAGTTTATGGAATTAAAACTGGTAGCATGTTACAATTAAAAATCATAGCAAATATTTGTTTTCAATTTTGTGGCTACTGGTTTCGAATTAAACATTTTGTTGTCAAAATGATATTAAAAACAGTTGTATTGGAAGTACCATCAGGCCAATCCAAACCAAAATTAGTGGCATATTACAACAAATCATAATGAATATTTTTTATAAATTTGGTAACTGATAGTTAAAAATCAAGCATTGTATGATCAAAATAGAAACTAAAATAGCGGTGTCAGAAGTACCATTTGGTTGATCCACACCAAAATCAGATGGTTACATCCTCAGCTAAGAATTAACGTTTGTACCAAATTTTGTAATTATCTGATCAAAACTGTAACCTGTAATATGGTAATAAAAAACGGAAAATATTGTAATTATAATAAATTATTAGCCTGTACATGATAACCTACATAGGTATCATATGAATTTGAGTTTCTGTTGTCAAAATTTCCCTCAAGGTTACCAACTAAAAAACGCACCTATCCCCACTCCCAGTTTGTTTCACAATATAAAAATTTGCCTGTAGATTTTCAAAAAAAAACCCATATAAAAATTATTGTAGGAAAAATTTGCTCCGCATTTAGTCTCCCACAAGGGGAAGCTACACTCGGATTGATTGCTACTTTTAGAATGTTATTTGAAGAGGGATCTTAAATAATAATGCCAATTTTCATTTGGGCCCTGATTTTTTCCTCCATTTTATACTCCTTTTGCTTGTCTAAAACTACCAGACTGTATTATACTTAATGTGAAAACGCTATCAACAAGCCAATTTTTGACATCACACAGCCTATCTCAAAAAGTTTCTTCCTTTTTTCATGCCTTTTAATTTTTTACTTTTCAAATAAATTTTTCTCTGTTTTGTTTTTTATTGTCCTAAGAGATACACTAATTTTTTTAAATATGATCCAGTTCCCTATTATGCTGGAACAGCCTGAGTATGCAGAAACAAGTACGTTATACGCACAATTCAACGTATACCTACTTATTGTACTGAAGAAGCCTAATCTGAGTATGCTAAAAAGTGTATTATTCGCACTATTCAACGTATACCTACTTCTTATACTGGAGAAGCCTAAACTGAGAATACAAAAAAAGTACATTGTACACACGATGGAAGGTAGAATGGTGGTTTAAAGTACATATAATCACAAATAAACATCTATTATTATACTTGAAATGTATAACAGAGGGTTGGCCAGGAAGAGTAGTTTACTTCTAACTATAAGGTCATCAAAGGATATATGAATCCACTCCAGATGTCATTTCCAAATCAAAAAATGGAAGTAGAAACAAATTTGGGGAAAAGAATATGTAAAACCATAATTATGCCAACGACTCGAGCCAGGTATCAAAATGCTCACCAAGACAAGGCGCACCAACCTCATACAAAATCATATATGTTTGGTGGTCTTGGCACTCATAAATTTCCAAAACCCCAGTTTCAACTTATCTCCTAATTGACTTACAATGATGAACATTGAGGTGTTAGATTCAGCTCATCAAGGTAGTGAAAAATTGGATCCATCTGGTGCACTAGGGTCCAAAGAATTCAAAAATATTTTTATACCCATGTTTTTCTCCTATAATTCTCCTCCTAATTAAACTACAACAATAAATGATATGAAGTTGGATTCAGCTATTCAAGGTGCGTCAAATGAACCCATGGAAGACAATCTAAGCTTAGTTTTTCTGAGAGCTCTATTAATGGGAAGGAGGTGAATGGAGGATGACCATAATTGAAAAAATGCAAGTGTTGTAAGCTGATATAAGCTGAGAAAGCATATTTGTAAAATTTCAGCCCTCTATCATAATAATTAAATCCTACCCCCACTGATTAAACTTTTGTCAGCCCCCAAAGCTGAACTAATCAAACAAATTTGGCCAAACTTGAAACTAATAGTTTATAAGTTTGGAATAAACTACTCCAAATTTAAGCTCTATCGAATAATAATTATATTTTACCTGACAAGTTGAACGAATGATGGAACTGTACAGTTTTTTCCAAGGCTACTGGGGCTCCAAATGAGAGTTTAGTAAAAAAATTGGCATTAATTATGGAATTAGAACATAGGAAAATATATATGAAGATGTATTGCACAATATTGTTTATAAATAATTTTTTGCCCCCTTTTTGAAACTCTTGGGACCCTAATTGTAAGTCCAAAAAGAAAAAATATTGTGCTGCACAACCTGGGATGTGTTATCATTGAGAAAAAAGGAGATCTTAGCACCATGTATTCCAGTTTTCATTCTTATAATTGTGTCATAAAGAATGGACCCTCGTATAAACAGATTTCAAAATGTAAGTATAGTATTTTCAGTAGTTAATTGTATGTATGACACATAAAATTGTGGTTATGATGGATAAAATTGTGCGTATTGATCCATAACAAATTTTATATTTTATGTGATTTCAGACGTATGTGTCAGTATATGTGTGAAACACATTAAATGAGTATATATGTCGCGCACAATATTAGGAGTATATGTTATATATACATTGCCTATATACATGTGTGGTTACTTAAATTATACGTGAAAAATTGTGGGTACATGGGTTAGGTGTGAATAGTCTCATTTCATATACCTATGTAGGCACATCCATTTGTTTTTTTTAAACTCACTTTTTTTGCCACCAGGGATAGCTGAATAACAACTTTTTAATGTTGATGTTATGGAACAATCTGGGGTGGAGGTAGGTACACTTTTTGTTTCATAAATCAGAAAAAATTTTTGCTCCAAAAATGTTTTTCATTTGCTCAAAATAGCATGCTTGAGACAAAAGGAGTGAGATGAAATATTTCAGTGTGGAACTGTACTATGTTTATGAGTTCTGCTATGTGGAACTGCATTGTTGTTTGTTTTCCAATGGTGAGAAACTGTCCTGTACCCAAATAACTTTCTTCTAACTTGTGCGGAACTGTTGTAACCCCGCGAGATTTTCTGGAATTTATTTGCTAAACCATCCATTGTATGGAAAATGGGGATAGAGTTAGGGAGCTATTGAGCAACTTCATTATTGAGCCGCTTCAGCCTTGGGATGTTGGTAAGTTGGATTTTTCTGCTTACAAGTTAGACAGTTGGCAAATCTTGTCCAGTTGATGTGTAGAACAATATATTTCTACTCATTAACACTCATATTCATATATCGTCACATCACTCAATTGTCATTCCCCTCTACGACTATATGATGATAAAACATGGTAAACAGAATTCAGATGCCCCATTGGAATGTTATTTCATGAGCCAATATAGATCTCTCACTCGCACCTTCATTTGTCTGCCAAATCCGTTGACATAATATTACAATTTGATGAGAGGAAGTAATTATCACCTAAGAATATACCTAGACTCTTCTAGAATCTTCTGGAAGAACTATCCCGATCATACCGCATAATTAGTGAGAAGATAATCAATCATCTCATTGGTCAGTCATGATATCATCCATCTCTCATCTCTACTTTATATTCATCCACTTGAGAATTCGTCGTTCAATCGTAGGCAAAGATGCCATCACAGTGCCTTTTTTTTCTTTTGTTTTTTCTGATCATTTCACAAATTTTAACTGTTGGAAATTTCAAGAATTCGAGTTGAAAATTCTTGTTTTTCTGCCTCCTAAAAAAACCCTTTTGCTAAATCACTAACGAAAAATTTTATGGATGTTGAAACTGTACGCGTAGGTTGAAATATTGGGATTATTCTTGTGACTTCAGTTACAAGTAGCCTATTCACCATAAATTTAACTGGAATACCTTTGAGAGTGTATTGTAGAAAGTATTTTATCTTGAAATGTAAATATTGTTTTGCCTTACCCTAATGTGTGCGATCATTTGAAACCTATTCAGATTCTTGACTTACTAAAATATCTTGGTATAATTAACTAGGTAGGTAGGTGGGAGTAAATTAACAAAAATGCCCCCAAAAAATGAAAAGTGTGTTATGAGACAGGCGATGGAAGTGAAACTTCTTACGAGATATTGGCTATTGTGGAACTACCCCTGAATTGATGTAATCATTAAAATGAATATCAATTCAAATGGGTTGAATGAAAATATTAATGTCGAATACGAAGTTAGTGCCCCAGAAAACATATCAGCTGATTATCATATCATAAAATATGAGACTTCAAAATTTATAACCCCCTTTTGAAGGCCCTGATGGTTAAGGAATGGGTTGAATGAATAAACGTTAAATTTAAAATCAGCAACCCAATAAATGTACCCGTTGATGTATCACACAATGAAATATGAGAAGTTAAAATTTGGTCCCCTTTTGAACCCCTGGATATTTAGAAATGGGTCGAATGAAAAAACAAACATCAAATAAAAATCAGCATCCCAGAAAATGTACTCGTTGATAATTTGGTCTCCTTTTGCAGCTCCTGGGATTGAGGAATTGGTTGAATGAAAAAGTGAATATCAAATTCAAAATAGCTCCTCCAAAAACATATTCGCTGCGTATCGCAGAATAAACTACAAAAGGGAGAATATATAACAATCCAAAATGCCCATTTTTTATTTTTTATAATAATGGAAGCCAACTCAAAAACCGCCTTTTTCTTTTTTTAGCTGTATTAAGAAAAGAAAAAAAAAGAGTAAGTTCTTCAGGTTCAGTCCAAGTCCTTTGAGGTCAAATATTTTTAGCTAGTATTGGACCTTAATATTGGTATCTACCTTCTTCTACGTTTGATTTTTTTTAGCTGGTAATGCTTTTTTGTTGTTAAATTGGTCATGTCATGAGCTTTGTTTGATAGAACTACACTAACTTACATCAACCTACACTGGTAGGGCTATTCTACAAATGTAAGAATGCCATGCGACTTTGAGCCGAGTTTTACCTAAATATTTGTAGAATAGCCTCATTGGTGTAGGTTGATATAACTTGGTGTAGTTCTATCAAACAGAGGTAAGGTCATATGAGTTGACTACTTGTAGTAAGGAAATTCCACTTTAAAAAAAATATAGTGTTTCTGAAATTGAGTGTTACATAATCAAAACATACTGATTTGAGTTATCTACCTTTTTCAGGATATACGGATTATTAAATTTAAATTCTAAGGTATAAAATATTATCTTTCATCTTAGTGATTGAGTTGAGATTATCTGTCAGATTGAAAAATTTTCATAAACTTTTGTGATTGATCGGAAGTTTTTAAATAGCTTACAAGTAAAGGTACCATTGTTAGAGCACTTTTGGTTCCTGATTAATCAACATTTTCATCTAATGCTACGGCCTCGAAAATTATTTTCTTTGATTTACAATTTTATTGCCAAAGCATGAAGCCGTGAATAATTTACCATAGTTCCTCACCTTCCCCTTGTATTACTGTTTACTGAAGCATATAACAACGTAAAACAATAATCTAATCTATTCACTGTATGACACTTTTTTATCTGTTACTAGCTGCCCGCAGTATCAGTTTCACTTGACAGATGCGTTTGTCACTAACTTAAGATCTCCAAAAGTTCAAACATTCATAACTTTGCCATCAGGGAGGCTACATACCTTCGAGTTGGATAAAAACCTTCCATGAGACAACACAAAGAATTCCTCAAAATTTCGAAGCAATTGGTGAAGAACTTTCTGAGAACCTAGGTTAGATTGCAAATTGTTGAGAAATGTTTCATAGAATAACGCTGTTTCGATTTTGCTGCAATATCGCTAGACAGTCGATTTCAATGAAGCTTCCGACAATTCACTATTGTTCTGATTATTTTTATTAAGATTGGAGGAGGATGTACAAATAAATTGAGAAGAGCTGTTAATAGTGTTTCTATGGTTTCAAAAAAATCTAAATTCTTTTACTCTGTTTGGCAAAAAAAATCAAGATACTACATTAATTTTACTTCATTTAATTATTTTACAAACTAATTTCGACTCGTTTAAATTTTAAAATGTTTTGAAAAATCGAAGTGTGTATTCAATTTTAAATGTGAAAACAATGAACTTTGATTTTTTCTTATAGTAATTTCTATTTTACATCATTGAGGGAAAAAAATACCCAATGAGCGGAGTAGTTAGATTTGTAAATTTAAATCCGGGATCCACCACCAAAAAAAGTGATAATGAATCGAATCATACTTGAACTCTCCAAAAAATGTGGATCTGCAGATTTGTATTTGAATCCATTTTTAGTGGATTCATGCTCAACCTGAGTAACTAGTATAATAACAAATGTTACAAATTCATTGTATTGCCTTATTGCTTTAACATATTACTTACGACATTAATTTACAAACTCAGTTATGTGTGAATATGAAGGAAAAACACTAGCGTAGTCCTGCGCTAGAAAACGAGGTTTTCAAATCAAAAATATTCATCACTTTTTACACATATTTTCACTTCTTATTTCACATCTCTCTTTGAATCTCATATAACATATTATCTTATATTTTTTCAACAATTTTTTGCTTTTACATTATATTTTAAATCTTTTTTTTTTATATCTGTCTTGATAGTTTTTGATTTTTTAGTAGAAATTTTGGCCTTTTTTAATATTGTTTTTCATAAACATCTATGTCAGCATTCAATATACTCAGTGCTACCCATGTAATAAATATTAACTGTATTATCCTCATTGATAGAACTTTTGGCTGCCCAGTTCTCACATGACTGAACCAATTGACCAATTTTCATTATTCACTATACCAGTTTTTATTAAATTCAGAACCAACTACTTACCAGATTATAACTCTGTCGAATGATAAATACACCTTAGCTTCCATGGTTGGAACTTTTGTCAGTCCCCATACCTGAATGGCTTGACCAATTCTCATCAAACTCTGTACAATTTTTAAATAGGTTTAGAACCATTTTACTTACAAAATTTCAACTTCATTGAACGATAATTATTCATTAGCCCCCATTGCTAAACTGCTTGACTGATTCTCACCAAACTCTATACAAGTTTTAATTGGGTTTGGAACCAGCTACCTTCCAAATTACAGACATATCAAATGATAATTCGGTCTTGACCTTTATTGATGAAACCAATTTTGCCTGCATCCATTCTACTAATTTTCACCAAACAAAATTCCATTTCAAGATTATGCCAAAACCTACCCACATACGAAGTTTTAGCCCTATTGGACAAAAATTGTGTCATCTGTCGTGCTGAAAAGGTATAACCTGATACACAAGCATACTTCCATACGAATATATCACTATAACAAATATCAACCCATCTAAAATTAATTCGATAAAATTATTTCACTAATATTCTGTCGTATTCGATGCGTTCTTACAAGTTCTTATCAGTTATCACATTTCCTTTTCTACTAAACTCTAGGAGAATAGTTTTCATTCCTGTATTTTCATCTATAAAATTGTTCATATTATTATTCTAGCAGGTTAAAAATTGATTGTCATCCGACAAGTTATGTTCTACCATCTTTTATGTACAGGTGGATTAGCTAGATTAGTCGGTGTTATCGATGCGTCTGTGAATGGTGGTTCTAGTGTTCATTTACTTCCTAGTTTCATTTATTGAATTTTATTAAACATAAATTACCTTTGAAAAAATTATTTAATTAATAATTAATTAATTCATCAAATTTCGTATTTTAGTTTCTTCAATAAGTTACTGAATTTATATCATCAACTGGTGCAAAATATGAACTTGATTAGTGTTCTTGGTGCAGATTATCCTTAGAATTGTGAAAAACTTCGGGGAATTCAAAATTATCGAGAGGAATTGTGAGAGAACTATTGGTTGTTGAGACTAGAAAGCTGAAATTTTGCGGAGATATTAAGGTATGTTGTTAGTCGAAGATTCCGTAAACATTTGGCTGAAATAGAACTTTCGATTTTCGGGATGTTGCTGAAATTCTGTTCAGATTGAGCGATCAAATGATAAATAAAAATTCAGTATTATTAACTGAATCATTTTTTTTAAGGTAATTTGTTGTTTACTCGTTAATAATTCAATATAATTCCTGTAAATGAAATTAGGAAGCACATGAACACTAAAACCACCATTCATATCATGCCTGTGATAACTAGTAAGAACTTGCAAAATGTTCAAAGTCCAAATGAACCTCAGAAGAAATCTTTTATATGATACGTAATCAGAAAGGCGTTGTTTATGTTGGTATTTTGCAAGTGAAAAGTAGCTAGTTTCATTGATGAATGTAAATGCGCCTCCATGTAAAAACGTACAGCATCTTTTTACATGGAGGCATCTTCACTTTACACCGAAGCAGAAGTTACACTTTCTGAATGAAACGTTAAATTTGCCATCATGAAGAGGTTGATATTTTGTTCCGTTTTTTATAATTTTTGTGTAAAACTTGTCATTTGATGGAATTTTAACATATTTTTATCGCTTTCTGTTCATCAATTATATAAAATATCTTTTGAATTTTGGTGAATAATATAGCGTTAGGACCCGGGCGTTTTGAACAAGAATGAAAGGAAAAAAGAATGGAGAACAAACAAAAACAGAAATAATGAGAGACAGTTGTGAATCTACCGATATTATTTTTCGTTTTTGCCATCGCGAAAATAAACTGAAGCAAAGTATATGTGCGCAGGTACAGCTGCAGCAAGAATCATTTTGGCACATTACAACCAATCAACCATAAATGCAAATCAGTGCGGGGGATGGGGATAGCAGCACCAGTCTTGGATGGATGACGAAACATGAAAAAGTATCATACTCACAACCCCCACTTGACTAATTCTCACGATCTCAAATACCAAGTTTAAAAACCCACTGAAAGATTTAGCGTGGGTCGTAGAGTCGAGACAGCATTTAGCCATTTTCCGTCAATCTATGTAATAAATTTCACGTTTATAATTTGATAATTTTTTTTTTCTTTTTTCGACTTCTCACGAAGAAATTTTTCCCTTGGATTTAGAATGTATTCACATTGAGGATCGCGTCCACGTTCACCCCGATCTTAAAGCTACAGTTTTAAATGTAGTTCGTATATATATTAGCATAAAAGAAAAGGAAAATCGAACTACTATATTTTTCAGAAATTGAGAAATGAGAACGGAAACTGAATTTTTTGGAAAAAAAGCATGTTTTCTTGAGCTGGAAACCAAATAAACGGAAACACCAAAATTCTGAAATGAAAACCAAATCGGAAACAGTTAACCAATTAGTTTCAAGACCAATGACGGAAACCAAATGATTATTCGTTTCCGTTTTTAACTTGAATAATTTTTGATCTTGGGAGAAAAAATTTGAAAAAAGTATCGATATATCGATACTGGAATAAAATTTGGATAATTTTAAATACAGAATTGCCCCCATCAAAAAAAAAAAAAAAAAGAAAAAAAAACGAAAAATGAACCTAAATTTTTTATAGAATTAGGAAACAAGGGAAACGGAAACAAAAAATTAAAATTACGTAAAAAACGCGTTTTTGAAGATAAGCTTTTATTTAATTTTTTTTGGCTTTAGCTTCATGCGAAATGAATATTATTTCGTTGCGGAAGGTTGGCTGCAGTATTGGTATATTTTAAAATCGCAGTAGTGAGTAGAATAAAACCTCATAATAAGGAACATAATAATTGTAAATTTCAGAAACTCAACTAACGGAAACGAAATGAAAAATTGTAGCATTTCTCACTCCCCCTCTGGTATATTTATTAATTATTAGATTTTTATATTCCCAAGTTTCACAGTGACATAGCTCATATTTTTAAAATGAGTAGAAATGGTCAAATATAATTATAAAAGGGTCTGCACTGTCGCACATTAAATTGCTAATCAGATTAACTTATTTGTTAGAAAATTGATTTCGAGTTTCGAAAGTCCATTGTCTTTTTGTTGGGAACTATGGAAAGGGAGGGGACACGTTAAGAACGTGTTTTTGAATTTTTCGGAACCGGTTCTCGTAGTACTTCGAGTTAGCGGTTGACACTCCGACGTTTTTCTCTTATTTCCGACCTTCGAGTATGGAAAAAATGTAAAAACTTGAAAAATTAATTTTACTCAAATCAAGAGAATGCTTCTCGAAACGTGAGTTATGCAAATGACGCATTTTACTTTCCAATTTTTTGTAAAACTATTATTTGCTTGTGTTACAGATTGTATCCGCAGTTCAATACTGTCATCAAAAGAAAATAATTCATAGAGATTTAAAGGTATCAGTTCTGTCTCTTGCAAACGGCCGTCGGATATCTTTTTCGAATAAAACACATTTACGCTATCATTTTGTGGTTTCAGGCTGAAAATTTGCTGTTGGATAGCGAAATGAATATTAAAATTGCAGATTTCGGTTTTAGTAACGAATTTACTCCAGGCAACAAATTAGACACGTTTTGTGGAAGTCCTCCTTACGCTGCTCCTGAATTGTTTCAAGGTACGTTTCGTCATTATTAACCCAATGCGAAGATCGTCTTACCGTGAGATCGATTTTTAATGACCGTTTTCGATCTTCTTCACAGGAAAGAAATACGACGGTCCCGAGGTAGATGTGTGGTCTCTCGGTGTTATATTGTATACCTTAGTTAGCGGTTCTTTACCATTTGACGGCTCAACCTTACGCGAATTGCGAGAACGAGTCTTACGTGGCAAATATAGAATTCCATTTTACATGTCAACCGACTGTGAAAATTTGTTAAGAAAATTTCTCGTTCTTAATCCAGCCAAGCGTGCATCTTTAGAAGTAAGCAGTGTATGCATTAATTTTGTTATTATTTGCATTCACTTTCGTTTCTCTTTTTCACTGAATTTTTGTATTTTAAGTTCAAATGTCTTATATGGAGTCTGATAACTTACCCGATTATCCTATTATCTTAGATTTGTACTTCTTTTATTCGCTTTTAATTCATTCTACGTACTTGCTCACAATTTCAATATTGCGCAAAGTACTTAGGGCGACCACCGCATTCTTACAATCATGTATGATTCGATGCGGAAACGGAGCGCGGCGTATTTTATCATAAAAAAAAAGAATTACGCCGTCAGGCATCCATAAAGCCCTACAGGTACGAGTTCGGCAATTCGCCATTTTGTATCCTACAGCTCATACGTAAATTCATTGATATTTATGTTGATTTTGTGAAATTGTTATAGTTTTAGATTGTTTTATTGATTTTATTGAGCAAATTGTTTCATTTGAATTCTACTTTCGTCCAGCAGATTGAAGGACCGAAGAAACAAGCCTCTTACGTCGCTCAATTTTATCGGAACAGACTATACAATCGAAGTTATCGAATGCAATTTCAAGAGAACCATTGCTTGTAAAAATCTTAAATTCTGGTGAAATATTAGTATGTGTTTGCTTAAGATTCTTCGAAAATTTCGCAGAAATCATACCATTGGTTCTTGAGATATTGCTGAAATTCTGAAAGGGTTATATGATTTAAACTGTGGATACAAAGCGGCGCATTGTCGCACTTGTATCTATAGGACTTTAGCATCCAGTGATCAAAGTCTTGGAATTTTTAAGCAAATAGATGGCGCTATTATCGATCGCTAAAACTACAGAAATAAGAGTGAAGAAATGACCAAAAAGTTTATCAAATCACGTGCAAACTCATTAATGAGCAGCCAATCAGCTATAGAAATTATGAGAATTGATCTCTCTCATTTTAGTTGCACTAAAAATCTGCCAGATGTCAGCCACTTAGCTTAAAAATGCCAATCAGAGTGCTTGATTTGGCAACGATGTTGTCACACTTTGACTTGAAAATGGATGTATTCACATCCCTCCGCCAACGTTATTGGCGTATGATCAAAATTGAAAAAATATTTTTTCAACTTTTCTTCCTTTAGCTCACTTTTCTCTCTCTCCTTTTCCTACTCCACTCTTTACCCCTTCATTCGCCCTCCAAATTCCCATTTCCACTTGCGATTTTCGTGGTTATTTAACTTAATTTCAATTTATTTGATGATTTTTAATTTCAATAAATTTTTTTGATTCTACTGGGATTCGAATTCGCAACTTTCAGGTTGCTAGACCCAGTCTTACAAAAGTATGCTAGTACTTAGACTATTGGATTGCATGCTATTTTCATTTATGTATGAACGGTAGCTGCATGCAGATACAATGTCACATTGATATGGTTCGTATGTTGATATCTACGTATCAGAGGTTGAAAGTGAAACAAAAACTTCCACTCAGTCTTGTTTCACTCTTTGAAAAATTTTTTAAACTTTTATAAAGCTCAGGATTTACTGTCGAGTTTTGTACTCCAATTCAATCCGAATAAATCGAAAATGATTCATTCTGATTGAATGCGATTGAATCTCTTTTTTTTTTTTTTTTTTTTTAATTTTGTGATTATAGACTATGGCAGAATGAAAAACAACTGAGCAGAAAAAAAATGCACCAATAAAAATCAAAATATGGGTATGGTAGAAAGAAAAACTGCAAGGAGGCAAAAAGAAAACAGATAAATGTGCTGATAAAAATCCAAACTTCTTTGTCCTTGAAAGAGCGAATAATTCCATTTATTAAGAAATCTCTCTCTCATTCGCTCTTTAGTCATTTACTCTCTGATTCAATCTCAGAAGAGTTGATTGAATCCTATTCACTCGCTCTCTGGTAAAAAAAATTTAAAAAATCCCAGGTTTCAACCGCCACTTCAAATCAATCCCATCCCACGGTACGTATATCGATAATAGAAAATAGTATTGGAAAATTGTTTTAGTGGTTGAAAATGTGGGAAAAAAAGAAGAATAAGAAAGGGGGTTTTTTGAAGGCGAAGCCCCCCGTCATTTAGAGATTCTGCTGGTTTTTTCAAATTTTCTGAACCTAACATCATTGTTTTAATAAATATGTCGATATCAAAATAATTGCAGGAATATTTCCACATTCATACAGTGGAACTATCAAGATTCGAAATGCACAAAGTCGCAATCTCTTAAACTGGGACTACACACACAAGGTGGCTCACATCTGGCGGATTTTTTCCAAAGTTTTAAAAACGGAATAATGGACACGAATCCATTGAACCCAATTCTAAATAAATCCCCAATTTATGCTTTGAGTTAAAGATGCTTGGTATTGATTTTATTTTTCGTAATTTATTGTAAATATTCATTCATATTAACGTGTAAAATGATTCTTATCGAAAAATACCTTTTTCAAAAATCTCTAAAAGAACCTATAGAAAAAAGGTCCAATCGTACCGTTTTCAAGCTTCTTATCAGGAAATGACACTAGCGCGCTACAGGAGTGTCGAGTCCCGATTGAATCATTTGTCCGATATCGTTCGCGGAGGGTGAGGCTGGAACGTGATATCGCGCACTGGTAACAGTTATTTTCTTTTATCATCCCCTGTTTCTTCAACCACTTCTACGGCGCTGTGGTTGAGACGTAGTTCTTCACCCAAGATTTAATGGTATCGAATCCAAACCATGATATGATCTTGGTGTTACTTTTTTCTTATTCTTTTCAGTGTTTATTTCGTAATTTTGGGCATGGAGTTTTGGTGGAAGGTGTTTTTCTCTTATGAAATAATGAAAGTGTATTTGTTTTTAAAATGCATTTTTTTACTTGATTTATTTAGTACTAAGTTTGCTTACTACGTATTTATGTAGAATATAGGGGCAAAAATTAATTCTTCAACTATTTTTTAAAGAGAAAATGGCAATTTTCTTCTCCCATTTCGATCTGAGATTTGAGCTAGAAATTTTTATTATCTATTTATTTCTTTATTTCCTAGATCACTACTAGCACTTCATGTAACAGAAAATCCTACTCTTAATTTCTTATCATCGCCTCTGATATATTTTTCTCTTTATTTAACAGACCATTATGAAAGATAAGTGGATGAACTTAGGTTATGAAGAGGACGAATTGAAACCATATACAGAACCATCTTTAGATTTCAAAGAACAGAAAAGGATAGGTATGTTAAAATAATTCGGACAACCGATCGTATTTCAATTTTCATTGTATTATCATAATGAAGGAGAAAAAAGCGTGGAAAATATTGTAATACTCAGCGTCGATGATTTTAGATGCATTAGTTAATATGGGCTACAATAAACAAGAGATTGATGATAGCTTAACTCAGTGCAAGTACGACGATGTATTCGCCACATACCTCTTATTAGGAAGAAAAACTAGTGATGTAAGTGTTTTTGATATTGGAACAGACTAATGCATTCGGAGTTTTACTGATTTTTTTTCCTTTTTTCTTTTCATTTTTGGATTTTTCCAGCCGGAAAGTGATGGCTCAAGGTCAGGCAGTTCGTTATCATTACGGCCTATCCAACAAGGTAGTGGTTCTACGGTCACTGCCAACAGTAGCGTGGTACCATCGCCGGCTCACCGAACTGTTCACCGGTCAATTTCAGCTACGAATTCCAAACCTAGTCGAAGAGCCTCATCCGGTGGTGAAACCATTCGTGAGTCTACATCTGCCACGCCTAATCCCGGTGCGAATCATAATATCCTCTGTTCTCTGTTACCTTATTCTCCTTTACCAGTCTCTCTTATGGCTCGTGCTAACCAAACTATATTGTCCCGTCAAGGTAGAAAGAAATCTGGTAAATGTGTTTTTTTGTTGCGTGCCTTTGTTGTACAATGTAAATTTGTATATGTTTAATTTAAAAAAAAAAAAAAAAAAACAAAAAACAAAAAAAAATGAATAGGAAAAAATAAGATTAATTACGAATTTAGCACTTCTGTTAAATGCGTGTCATGAAGAAACTTGTTTTCATGTTCCTTTATCAGCCTACTTGAGTAAAAAAAAATCATCACCAAGAAATCGTACCAATGAAATTACTTCGTTTATTGTTCGAATAACACTGCGCTGCTAAAAAAAAGGAAAAAAATTAATATTTTCGAAATAAATTTAATAGTCATTAACTATTATCAAGTTTTTTTGTATAGAGGGCTTTTCGAACGGAGGTGTGTGGGGGTATCTTAACCCCCCCCCCTGGTTCGATTTCAGTTGGAAAAATCGTGATGCAGTAGGCACAATTGTGTAACTGATCATTTTTTTTCTCAATGTATTAATTTTTCGGAAGTTAGAAATTTTTTTGGAGAAAAATTGACGAAATTGGGAATTTTCTTCCTCCCCTGTCTAAACTACTGCGAAGCGCTATTGATTGAATTTAAATCTATTCGTGAAATTATTATTCTATCCCTATTTTCTCCAAGTTTGAATTATGATTTCAAATCGTGGATTCTTTGCGACAAGTGGTCAATTTGTGAATCGAGAGTTACAAAGTTGTTTTGAAATTGCATATTTGATGTACCTATCCTAGAAATGAATGGTCGTCTGTTGATTTCTGATCTGTTAGTTTAAGGACGGACTTATTTATTTTGGCTGTATCATCGCTTTTCGTTTGCGATACTCAACTTCAATAATGCGGTTCATTCCTTATTTAGAGTGAGTCCAGTGAAACAGCCCACTCAAGAGTTAGAATACCGTTTTTCTTTAGCACGTGTTTTTTCAGTCTTCCTGTGTGAATTGCTCCAAATCAGTCAGTTTTCTAAATGCGTATATAAGGAGGGTATTGGGGGTCTATACCCCTTCAGCTCTGGAAAAAAAGCTCGACCTAAAACGACGATGTCATATATTTCTAGATAGAAAAAGTATTGCTGAGACGGGGAGTCGGAAAGAAACGTCCCGAAGATGTGCATCCCCTTACGATTGAGCTGTACGCTCTTGCCATTCTCCATTCCGTAAAGAAAAATTACTCGTTCGTCCATTTTCGCATGGTATACGAACACGCAGTCGATCAGTATGTCCGAGAGTGGGGCCTTTCCCGAGAAACATGTTTAGTTAACGTTGACTTTTTCATAAAATAATTATACGTAATCTTGCACCTCACGTACGACACTTTCCTTCTGATGTCAGATTCGAGTTGAATATTTTGCAAAACATATTTACCATAAAATGAGAATTCCGAGTGGCGCAGTGTACTTCGGGTTTATTTCTTCAACTGTTCATATTTCTTGCGTACACGCAGTCAAAATCGTTTTACTGGCATTCTAACGCTAGTTTTTTTTTGTTCATAATTCTAGCACGGCGTATAGATACTTTTCCCAAATTATTGCACCTTCACTATTTTGTCGATTTGCTTTTTCGCTTTGTAAAAGTTAATTCTTGCCTGATGTTGAATTTAGGCCTGTTTCGACATTGTTAGTCTGCGTTGGAAAATTACTTTGTTTCATCTCATTTGTCTGTTGTGGACAACTATGTGTGCGTGTGAAAATGGTTAATGAATGTGTCAGATACTTTAACTGAAAATTAATTCTTTCGAGCGTAAATAAATTGTCTGGATCTCTTCGTATTGAATAAAATTCCTTTCTTCGTTTTTTCTTTTAACATTGTTCGTGTTGTGTTCTGTCATTGTGCGAATGTGCATCAGTTGAAAACATTTAGATTGTTAAAAATTATACTTAAGAAGGACTATTTTTGTTCTCCAATATTCCTTAACGACGTACTTCCTTTCGTGGCCATTATTCAACAACTAATTGCCACACTTCTTGTTTCTTTTTATCGTTTTTCTGTTTATCTTTTTTCTGTTATTTATCTTATTTTAAGGTAGTGTATTCGTTAAAATAATTTAGTAAACATAATTTTTCAGTTATTATTCGTGTGCCTCGTTGTAGCCAACTTTTATTATTGTCTTGTGCTGGAAGGATGCAGTCAGTGTCTTGCTCGCCCATAATTTAGGATGTCAGCTTTTCGATGCCTGTAGCCGTCCTCCCTTACTTACAAATTAAATTCTCGGCTTTTTTTTTCCTTCTATTGTCCATCCAACGAAAGTTGTTTGTTGCGTTTTTAAAACAACGTTCAAAAGTATCAATTTGTTCGAAATTTTTTAATTTCCATTTTCACTTATTTTCTTAATAATATTGAGATGTGTGGCAACAATGCACGTCTAACATGGAGGGCTGATTCTTCTATTTCTGTTTTTCAACCAATAAGTGTTTCAGGGAACGAAATTAGTTGAAATGTATATTTATTTCATTCTTATATTTAAATATAGTAACGTGCTAAACAGAGTAATTTCACTCCCCAAAAACGCCATCAGTGTCTGATATTAACTACCATTGACTGTATATACTATCGTAACCAGACTGACAAACCAAAGTTAAATTTTTCCCCCCAAATTTAGATCCGAGAAATGGATCTTATCAACAAGTTTCGTTGCTATTGTATGATCCTAGTTTGAAAAAGAACAAAAAGGTACACGACCATTTACATTTTCTTTAGTGTGAAGTAAACAACCCCTTTTTGAAGGGTTCTGATTTCTATTACCTGTAGCGGCCAACTCTTCAGTCTATAAATTTTGTATGATACATAATGAAAAAACAAAGGACTAGTTGAAGAACCATTTGGAGAAATATTTATAAAAAAGTGAAGATTTGTGCTACTAATGCTCCATTGTGTTTTAAAAGAGAACTGGATTTTCGATGGAAAACTTCTCCATTAGGTTTATCAGTCTTGTATATATTCAGTCAATGGTAACTACCTATAGAAATGTTACGCGAATCTACCCTCCGTAACATACACACTCGAAGCATATAACCAATGTATAAACTGTAAAGTTTTTAGAGTTACATTCAGTCTCATGCTACAAGTCTCTATTTCTTATCTTCAAGCCTGCATTTTTTGCGATTTTAATGGATGGGATGGTTATGTATGGATAAATGTTTAAATAAATGAGAAAATCATATTGTTAAAAAGGTGAACATTTTGGATGGTAACGAGTAGCGTCCTGTGTACTTTTTTCATACTCGGAGTCAATTCCCTCCCTCTATAGATGAACAAACGAATTGATTCAGAAAAAAAAAAACTCGACTGGAAAAATAATTTCATCCATTATGGGAGGAAGATTCAGCATTTGTCGTTTCAAATTAAAGAGTTGAATTTCTTTTCAAACATCTTTTTAAGTTTCTTTCGAAGCGTTTTTTTCGTGTTTTCTAAATTTTATTTGTCTCCATGCCTAACATTTTTTTCTGAATTTGTTCTCATCATATTTGTGACGGTCAGAAATTTTATTTAATTCAAGTGTAAATATCAGTTAATATAGGCACTGTGATCTTCACGATTATTTTTTGAATGAGTAACGTGATATTTTTGTTGAAAGAACTTACCTTTTTATTTTATTGGTGAATGAATACATCACGTGTAATGACTTATTCATGATCACCATAACAATGAGAGAATAAATTCGTTCTTATTTAGCAATCGTCAGTTACCCGGGAGTTAACTGATTTCAGACGCAATTTGCGTGTAGACAATGTAATTGTGCTGGCCTGACTTTTCAGTGAAATTAATTTTGATAAAAATAAATAAATAAAGCTGAATGATTTTTATTAGTTGACTCAAGATTCATCTCCTCCTTTACTGAAGTGAAAATAGTAGCTAATTTTTCAGTTATTCATTCTGTTTAAAATTGAAATGAAACGTTTATTATGCTTAATTGCAATCTTTTGAGTTTAAAAAAAAGTAATTTGCATGTATTTTACTAACGACGCTTTGCACGATATTGACTTTTTGATTTTTCTTTTTTCCCCGTCTATTTATAGCCATTTGAAATTTTAAAATTCTTGCAAAAATAAACACTTACTATCGCATAAACTCATCATCAAATAATTGGGAATTAATGAAATTATGGTTAGGTCCTAAATTATAGTAATATTCGAAATAGGATATCTTGTTTTACAGTTTCAATGTTATTGTTGTTGTGTTATTATTATTATTATTATTATTAATTATTAATTATTATTAATATTTATTATTATTATTTAATTATTAATTATTAATCATTATTACTATAATAATATCTTTATGCGTAAATTTTACAAAATTTTCTCCTCATGTCTCCATTATTTCATTTTTCGTGTGAATTTTTATGTTTAGGCGTAGGAAATAACGCTCCATCAGGAAATGCTACGAATAACTACAATCATACTATAACTACCAATTCAGCAACAGTAACCAGTAATTTTAAGAGGCAGAATACCATTGATTCCGCCACAATTAAAGAAAACACCGTCAGGCTTAATACGAGACCTGTTAAAAATACTGCCAATTTAACAAATCCCTCTTCCGCAGCCCCTCTAGATACTAGTACGTGGTTTCATTTATCTTGTCATACCTACGCCACTTCATGTATGAACGATATGTTGGCAAAGTCTTTTTTGTTTGTTTTTAGATATTTCGAGTCCTATCAAACCAAGAGGCGTAACAAAAAGTAATACGATGACGACGGCTAATCGATTGACCACCACCACAGCTGGAGGTGGTGGCTCGGTAGGCAGAAGAAGTACCATTAGCTATGACACAGCGTCCAAATCTTCCTCTACCGAGAAAACAAACATTGCTGTCTCAGGGAGCACTATTTCAGAACCACAATCTGGAAAGTAAGTGGACGATTGATTGTGTACTGAAAAAATATTTCTGACCTAGGATTCATATCATAAAATAAATGATGATGCCCCTCGGACAAGAGAAACTGACAGATCTTCAACGTTCTTGATGTTTCTTCGGCTGTGTTGAAAAATTTATTGGCATCAATGTTGAGAGAAATACATTTTAAATATTATTAGACGGACCATTTTCGGGCCATGACTGCCAGGTACCGTGATTTCACCTAAACGAAAAACTTTTTTGAGTATTCAGTGAATGGTAAAGTTGTCGCATTTTTCGCAATAAAAGTCAAATATCACCTTCTCCAGTGATATTTTGTTATGTTGTCTTCAACCGCAGTGTACCTACTACACGTAGTAAACTCAGTCCATACAATAATTATACGGTGTCTGATGAAACTACTTGGAAACTTTTGATATCGATATAACCGGGCACCACTAAGAAACGTTGTTGTGCACACATAATTGCATACCTTAACTTTGAAAACAAATATTCCATACGAAGTTTTAAGGTGTGTAAAAACAAAATTTAAAAAAAGTTACAGGAACAAAATTTTTGAATAAGTATTCCAGTTAAACTTTTTACCTTGAACAAAAAAAGTTATGTACATTTTTTGCCCGTCTTCAATACTGAAGGACCTACAGAGTCTTTCGTATGTCTGCAGTTAGAACCTTTGCGAGTCTTCTAAAAACTGATCATAAAAAACTCCGTAGCTCCTTTTATATTAAAGATAACCAAAAATGTCGACAACTTTTTTTGCTGGCCGTAAAAAGATAAGCTGCAGGAACATCTGCTCAAAAATGTTGTTTTTATCTATCTTGAAACTTCGCCTGGTCCATTTGCCTTCAAAGTGAAGTTTAGCAATTATGTGTACGTGACATTGTTTCTTAGTGGTACCTTGTTATATCGATATCTGAAGTTCCCTAGGCATTTCGTCGGACAAGACACCCTGCATACAGTGTAAGTATCAGATTCAAATTTCAGATTTTCAGGGACTCGGAAAGTTGTAAATTGACAGAAGTATCGATACTGTATCGTTATACTTTTCCCCGAAATATCGATAATGTCGATAATGTCGATACCATAAAAACGTCGATACTTGACACCAATTATCCCAACTGTACTCTGACATTGGTTAATTAGATACGCGCGAAAATTTAGAATGCAAAGCTTTCTCCACTCGAAGATTTCGTATTCGACTTTTGGTGGCATCGACGTACAATCTACCACATCGTTTTACTCGTCTCATGTCGTTGAAGTACTTATTAATGGTACTTTGTACATTTTGTTCGTTTATAGCCCAAATGTTCGAGGTCCTCCCGCATCGCCGGCTGTGTGTAACAGACAACCATTTCCACGAAATGTTCCAAGTCGCTCTACGTTCCATTCTGGTCAGAATAGACAAAGAGGATACGGCGGTTCTGCATCCCCTACTGGTACGCCTCATGACCCGACATCCGCGGCTAGAACTTCATTCTTTTCTAAATTATCATCCAAATTTTCTAAACGGTAAGTTGAGCTTTGTTATCGATCTTCTCAAATTTATTTTTTATTTACTTTTCCCTGTCGGTTGTATGTGATACGAACGGTAATTTGTACTCCAGTTTAACCATTCTTTGTTCGAGCTTTCATTTAAACTAACATATTCTGCGGCAACCTGCCAACTTCCTCATCCGATACGAACCAACTAGTTATTCTCAAAACCTTATTAAGAAATTCAGGAAAAGAGCCTCCTTAATACTGTGAAAATATGTTGAAAATTTTTATTATAAAATTCGTTTAATAAATAAATCGAGCTTAGTGTAGATCCTGTTTAGTCTTATTGATTTGTAATAACGAGAATTTATACTTTGAAACGGGTTGGGTGAGGCGGGATATTTTTTATGTTACTCGTGGATGAGCTCAGTTGAATCCCACCGGATGTCTCAAACAAGTGTTTACTACGTATTTCTGATACTTAGCAAACAGAGTAAACATAAGCTGTTGAATGAGTATTTGACCGTTGCAAATTTCTTTAAAATGTATTTTGTATTCGTACACATCCGTGATATTGGTATAACTGAAATGTGTTTTAATAAAAATGATGCGAGGAAGGTATTTCTAACCACAGACTGGTTTGATTTGTTTGTGCACGTTTGTTTCATGGTCCTTTGCCAATTACTCGAGAAAGTTTTTTTCAAATCGAGAAAAAAAATTATGAAATTTTTGGCCCTTTTTTTACTTTTAGGTACAATCAGTCAATATCTAACCACATATGGAAATTTTTTTGCGTATTCTTTACCGACTGCGGACGGAGGAGGTTATGTGTTTGGTATGTCATCTTCGGAATTAACCGAATTTTGTTCGCTGAGAACAAATGGCTTACTTAATAAATTTTAATGAAAGTAGGCTCAAAATGTTCATGACTATCCGGAGAATGTCGTGGGCTATTCAAATTTGAAAATTAAAAAATTAGAACAGTGTAATTGAAGAAAATGAGAATTTAAGGATTGACAAAATTATTGTCATAAGTTACCAATAAGAGCTACTCGTTTAGATTAAAGCGGTCGTGTTTTTTTTTTTTTTTTTCTTTAATCTTTATTTTACTGAATTTATTGGGTTGGCTAAGTGTTGAAAATACTTGCTGAGAATTTGTGTATTTGTCATTGCGGGTAACGCCCCAAGTTTGTGAGGAAAGTAAGTCAGGATTTTTGATTTTTGTGTAAAAAAAAAAGCGAATTCCTTGTGGAGATGCAACATTATCACTGTGCTAATGTCAGTATTTTTGGAAGTTTTTAATTTTTTCTTGCCCTTTGAGAGTAGTCTAATATCCCGTTTTTTAACTAATTTATTCTCCCCCATGGGACCCCTATTCCAAAGAAAATACTCGTTCGCTTCTTTTTGCGTGTATTGTGACGAAAATTTGAAGTGGAAAGGCTTTGATCGCTAAACGCCAATATTTGAAAATATTTCTTGAAGAACTTACAACGTCGAATAGATAGATGGTCAAAAATTTTATTTTCTATCCCGTATTGTCTTCAACGCAACACCAAAACTCTCCTAGATCACTTGTTATCATAAATGGCTTTTTTATATATATATATATATATATATATATATAATGTTGTACGTAGGAGAGATCGCCTGAAAGCTTCGACGACGTAATACTGGACCACTAAAGAACGATAATTCCTGGTCAGACATGCCGGCACTAAATAGGCAACCATTGTGTACCTTTTGACGTATTTTAAACTGTGTTTATGTACGCTATCCTTGCGAATTAAATTTATGACTTTTATACAGTGTATTCTACATTTGTGAACCCAAGCAAAACTTCGAAATTACGTACAAAGTACAGTCGGGTTGCCTACTTTTATGCCGGCATGTCTTTACCCTAAAAAGTGTATTGATCTTACGGAGCTTTACTGATCCAGTACTATATGGTTAAAGCCTGAAAGTATTGAAATTAATGCAACTATTTTGAACGTAGCGGTGCTCTTTTACGAATGAAAGTGGCAGTTTTATATGTGCGTCTCCTTCCCTGTTTCTTTTCTCGGTACTTGTGTGCTTCTAACAATATAGCTCTACTAACACTCATCGAATTCATCTCTCGTAATAAATGGAACCATTTTTTTTTTACCTAACTTGTGAAAGCGATGTTTCTCAAAAAACGAATGAAAATCAGTCTCGTACGTTGAACGATAGCTTTTGCACGCTAATCTTGAATTTATATCGAACACATTCCCTCGATATTTTTGTTTCTTCGAAATTTCCAACCGATAAACTGGGTCTCTGCGAGTTTGATGTTGCTGTTTTTTTTGTTTTTTTTTTTATTCTTTTTAAAAATTTTTATTTTTTTTTTCCCTCAAAATTGTGACGAATCAACAACGAATTTTTTGGCTCGTGATGTTATGAAAAAGGAAATTTGTAATCTTTAATTGGTAGTTTATTGATTGTATAAATTATTGTCATTAAGTTTCGACAAAATGCAATACACTCGTTATTGTAATTGATATATTTCCTATGTTAGATTAATATTACTGGATCCCGCAAAAATGCCTTAGTAACAAACAACACGTGGTTGCAAGCGCTTCTTTTTTTTTTTTCTTTTTTTTTCTTCACTTCTAATACAACTTGTTGAATTAGTGCGATTATATTCGCTACAGGTAAGATGCGGTAATGTTAGGAAAATTACGCCAAAAAAAAACAAAGTACGTTTTTTCTTTTATTTTTTTTCCACGCTCTTCACGAGTAAATCATTATTTTTACCTTTTAACTTAGTCGTTGGTTTTTTCCTGTTTACTTTTTTTTTTTTAAATACTTTTTTTAATATGTAGTCGCTATACATCACAAACTCACAGAGTAACCTTGACGGTTTTTCAGTTTTTTTGTTTTTTTTCTAAAGATATAAGCATCTTTGAAATGTTGCTTTCACAGGTAGGGTAATTCTGTCCGTATTTTTTTTATTTTTTATCAATTATTTATCCTACGGTGCTTGATTTCTCAACGTGATAGTAAAATTCGATTTTTTTTTTTTTTTTGGTTGATTTTGTAGGGTGATGCAATAAATAGAAGATAGATCTCTCTTGTCAAGAACGAAATTGGATTTTTCTACAAAATTTTTTCTTTCTAAATAAGTAATTTTAAACACTCGCACGAAATATTCTTCGTTTCGCGTACTTTACGTCAAGTTACTTCGCTGTCAAATTTTTCGAGGCAGTTCATTTTTGCCTCGAATTTTAAACGAATAGTTTTAATTTACGGTCGATTTGGAAAACAAATTACGCAAAAATAAAAATAAAAACTCCTTTTATGGTACGGATGTTTCCAAAATAGTATTTGAATGTTTTTAACCACTTTTTTTTTTCTATGTGTATTAATTATTTATATAATTTTTTACGTTAAGAATTGTGTACGATAAATCTTTTTTTTTTCTTTTTGTATTCATTCATTTTGTAATTGTAAAAAAAAAATGAAGTATACACACTGGGAGGTTACAAAGTGAGTTTGTGAAACGTGAAACGATAATTCGTTGTTCTTTTTTTTTTTCTTTTTTCTGTCTTATTCGCTTAACTTGTTTGTGATAGACGTATATTTTGCTCAGTTAGATCGCGTTGAATACAAAATTGAATTTTTTTACCCATTCATTATTGAGAACACATTACCCAAAAATGACTATCGTGTTTTGAGTGTGCTTTTTCTTTTTTCTTTTTTTAAGAGGTCGGGTTTTTAATATTCGAGTAAAATAAATTGTGATATCTTTTTTCAATTTTTTTTTTTTTTTTTTTTATTTTATATGTTTGAAAAAGTGAAGGATAAAAGTTACTATTTCATGTTTGTTTCATTTGTGACTCTTTTGGAGAGTCGTACCTAGAGGCGTCCGTACGCTGGTTTTAATTTGAATTCACTCGATTTGATTCGAAAAAACTTGACGTGAAATCTCATTTTCGTTTCGCGCTTCGTTGTCAAATGATAATTCTACCCAATGTATACATAATACAAAAAACAAGAAAATAAAGAATTAAAAACGAACGTATATACTGTATTTTTAATTTTAACGATTGTAGACGAGCCGTAGTCATTTTATATTTTGTGAATAATTTTACTCTTACTTTCTCTTCTTTGAAGAGTCGTTTACCGTTTATTATATTATTTAAGTTACAGACTTTTGCAAATTAAAGAAATTTTTTAAACCCCTGGAGATACGTTAAATGTATATCGTGTCGCCCTTACCTCTTCTTACCTTCTCATTTTTACCAAATAATGATAAATAACGAACATTTGTGAAATCGCAAACTCATCGTAATTAACGTAATTTATTATTTGAATTAGTTTTTTGGGAAATCTCACGTGTAAAGTTTTCGACGAATATTAATTTTTCTGAGTGAGGTAGTTACACGACGCGGTATTACGAAGAAAAACTGCATTTTCGTCCGACGACTCCGCATGCATTCGAAGTATTCCGCAATTTCTGTTTCTCGTAACACCTTCCCTCTCCCGTATGTCGATAAAACAGTTTTTTTGTTTTTCAAAAATTGCTACCGGCTGACTTTTTCCGATTTCTCAAGTAATCGATTCGTTTAGCCTTCGTGCGAATTACGATCGATAATCAAAATTCTCAACCCCGAAGTTTCTGTATTTCTTTTCAAGGAAGGGTCAAAATTGAAGTAACAAAATTTTTTACGGACGGTTGTTTACGGTCCGATGCAACAGTTGAACCGTTGCGTCCAACTTGAAATATTCCGATAGTGTCGATGCATTCGAGAATTTGCGTCAACGCGTCAACGCGTTAACGCAGTCTGCAGGGTTTTTCGGTGGCTGTCAGTTTCACATATTACGGATGCCGGATGATGGGCGTGAAGTTTGAGCGCAGTGTGCGAACGTTGGCGCAATCTCGTTGTGCCGACAGTATTCGAATATTTTTGTTGGTGTGAAATTTGGCGCTATGTTTGGGACCGCGTTTGCCAGCATTTTGTCGCAGTAACATAAACTCGCTGCAGAGGTACACCTGCTCCTTCCGCTTCCTCGGATTGAGATGAGAAAAATGTACGGTGAAAAGAATTTCTCCTATGTTCGGAACAACTATTTTAAGAATTTTTTCTAATTCCAAATTCATTTTCTCCGCTTTAGATTGTTCAACTTGCGTGAATTTTCGCAGATTTAGAAAATATTCCAAAATAAAGAAATTTTTTATTCGTTATAATTATGAAAACTTTTTTCGATAATTTTCGATTCTTTGGAGTGTAAATAATTGACCTCGGAAGAAGCAGCTGCCGATTGGACTTCTTCGAAAGCTGCACAAATAACACGCCGCAAAAACTAATCGTACCTCTATCTAACTTACATTTGCATGTAATTTTTTTATTCCGGTTTGATCGTCGAACTTTGTCCGCGATATTACCAAGAACGTCTCATTTTATCGTTTTTTTTTTTTTTGTTATTTTTCCTTTTCAGGCCTATAGAAGTTACTCCAAAACAAGTAGTTAGGTACGTTATCTTCTTCATTATACGGTCTTACGGTGATAGATTTAGCTTCGGTGTTGGTTATTGTTTTTGTGTTTTTGAAAGCCCATTTTAATGCGGCACTGCGGCCATTTATTCGTCGAAGGAACGACTGCTACTCGTCGTTAACTCCGTCTCTGTCTACCTCAGAAATGGAACGTTAATTAGTCGCACATAACGTTCCGTTGACGTAGAAGAGTTGGTTCGGTCGAGAATGGTCTGCAGCTATTCTAATGCTGCCGAATGAAAATTTGAATAAACGAACGATGCGCCATTTTATTCGCTGGTCTCGGTCGCCGTCTGTAAATATCGAGATTCCCCTTCGGCTTCTGGTAGTTACTCGAGTACGTTGCAGGTATGCCAAGTTTCGGGGTGCATTTTTTTCTACCGTTGTTCACGGCCCACAGTTGGCGTGAAATTCGCGACAAATTATTTACGACTCGTGAAGATATTATCGAAGATTTGCGTGCTTTCAGAATCGAAAATTATTCCGTTTGTCGGCGTATGTTTTTAATTTATTTCATCCGTAATACTCGAATTAAATGTTTCGAATTCGAGTACAATATCGGTAATGAAAATAAAAAATGGAATGTCGAAAGTATTCGTAAATGCCGAGTTCGAGATGATGATTCTAATTCTGAGTATTTGGTACGTTGCCGAGATTTTGAATCGAAGACTAGTTTTCAAAGTCGATGCGACGAAATATAATATACTCGCGATTTCGATCATTATGAACTGGTCTTTCGAAACAAAAAATGCTGTAACGAAGAATAAAAAACGTTCGAAGGGTAGGACAACCAATCGGGCCCAGTGTCTAAATTGAAAATTTCTCAACGAGCATTAAGAAACTTGTCTTTCAGTTTCATTAGCCTGCACTTTTACGTTAACCAGATGTAGCCCTAGTGGGTGCTAGTATATCACCCCTCAACCATTTCATACGCTGTCGAAAGGGCACTCGATTGGACTCGTCGGTTCCGAGGTGCAGCCCCCAAAGTAAGAAAAATACCAAGTCCGTAGGTATGGAAAATCTTAAGGGGCTAAGTCCCGAAAACAAAGCTGAGATTCGCGGAATAGGGTTATTTTTTGGTCATCGTCATTTATTTAGATGCGAATGGATATTGTAGTCTCGTACGTGGAAAAGTTATTATCTTTATTCCGGATTCGTGGATATTCGTTTCGTCTTCCAAAGGCGATGTACGAAACGTGCGTTATTAATTTACACCGCACATAATGATCGCACGATGGACAGAATGATATTTTGCCATCGATATTTTCTTGAAATGCTGCGTATACATCTCAAATGAAGCAGAAGGCGAGATCGTGCTGTTCACACCAACTCTCCTACTTGCGTTTGCGCGCTGTTGTACCTATAACGCAAAATCTCTCGAGTTTTAATTCCAAAAACGCCATCTTGCCGTACGAACGATGAGGCCCTCGCAGCCGTTTCAGAATTTCTCATACCCGTAGACTTGGCTCGAATGCTAAAAATCTGATGCCGTATTTCCGGCTAACCTGCCGCCAGTCTTTCACGAGAATGACAATCGCCCGTTGGATCGTTGTTGGGTCGAAAAAGGTATTCGGATGAATCGGTTGATGGGTGAGACGTACCTTTTCACCGCCGTATACCCATTTTCTTTATGTAACCGAGACCGGCAACAAACGTTGCCGGTCTTCTCCGAAGGATATTACCCTACTGTTCGTTTGTCTCCATTATCCGATACATGACGAACCGGCGCCCTCCTCGGAACCGCGTCCAGTAACTGGAGAGTCGGCCGTTTGAGAATCTGTTCGACAAAAGTTCATTTTTCGGTTTTTTTCCCCCTTCTTTATTATATGCTCGCATCCGCGTAAAATTTATTTAATTTTTTTCCTTTTTTCTTTTTTTTTTTTTTTTTTTTTCTCCTAAATAAATAAATTATTTTAATATAATACGAACGATACGTACGAAGTGCATTCATTGCGTAAGTGGTGGGATCTTTTGGGCAGATGCGGGGGGGTGGGGGGCGCGGTCCATGGTATTCCACTTTGTGGGCTGCAACGTCGAAGGGGCTGAAACCGCTTGGTTAAAGCCCCCAGCTCTTGATGAACATCCTGCTGTTGCAAACATACAAAATTGCACGCCTCGGTCGACCCCCTCCCCTCATCGTCCGAAAGATCTCTCCGACGGTACAGTGCTTTTGCCTTTTTCCTCTTCAAACCATCAAATCTCCATCTACATTCATTCGTTATTCGACGTTAACAAATATATATTACTTTTGTTTTAATCTACTCGATCGCGGACACTGCGCTCAGGAAGGAGGAACTACAGAAAGCCAGCAACGTGGGGAAAATCGCTCATCACGATTACGAAAAGGAAATACTCCCGCTGTTATATTGGCCAGGTTTCGAAATGAATATTTAAATAAAAAAGTAAAATTTGTGGATAGGTTAGTTTGGTGTTATTCCTTCCTTCATTATTTTTCCAAATAACGGCCTGTTGCTCTTTCCTTCGCGAACTGGAAAATTATGAAAATGGTATTTTGAGGGAAAAAAAAGTTATTCGATCGAGACCAATCAGAAAAATGGCGCTTCGATTGCGGAAGAAAATGGTTGAAACATTTTCACGATGCTCGCTATAAGATTCGTATCTATTACCAAATATGGCGTAAATCACCGTTTAGAAAATAAAATAGCAGCGAGCCTACTTTCCAACCAGCTTCGCTGGTTTCTCTGGAATTTGTCCTCTCTTCCTAGCCATAGTCTTGAGATTTTTTCAAATCACTTCTACGGATAAACGAGTCAGCCGATTGTAACCAGATTTCGCCGAATGTTGGAATGCGATACAATTATTCTATATCGGTACCCAATTTTATACGCCTATTGATTGAAAATTAGGCATTTCATGGCCGTTTAAAGCGCCAAAAATGCGACATAATTGGACGTACCTTACCGCCAATCTGGACCAAAAACAATCATATCTGGAAACGAATAAGTGTAGGTACGAAATTTCAAGACTAACGTCGTCCTGTACCGTGTTTGCTAGAACTTTATGATGTAGTGTATGGTAGGTAGAGAAGGTTGTTTATGGTATCGGTATCGGTATCGCGCGTCGCGAGAAATTAACATCGTGGTGGTGCGTAATCAAACGAACATACGATTAGTCGTTTACGTTGAGCCAAAATTCAAAAGTAAAATTAACGTCCGCCAATAAAATAACAAAATACGACGCAACTACGGAATCGAGATAATATTTTAATTAACGGGTCGAACGAACATTTTTTCAAATAGGTACACAACTCAAACGACATAATACCGTGGGCAATCGGTAAACTCGGCTTGAACACGCCCCAAGGCGGGCCCTTATCGCGAACGTCGCTTCGTTATCGTCGGGTAATATATCGGCGAACGTTTCGCTCGGGGTTAGGGGTCAAAGGTCTGGAGCGTCTGTCAAGCAAATCTCACATTACGGGCAGCTAGCGTATGTAATTTGCGCGTGTGTATGAATTTCAGCCAATAGTGCCAAAAGTTTTCCAAAGGAATGAGGCGAAAAGTAAACTTACTGTGTGGACCCCGAGCCTCGATACCGGATCAATTTTAATTTGTAAATTTTCTTCGAAAACCTACATAAAAAAACAAAAAAAAAAAAAAAAAAAAAAACGAAGATTGCCACGATCTTTTTCTGAAATCGAGCCGAGTCGCGGCAACTTCACACGATGACGAGCCCCTTTTCTTTTCCCCAATGCATTATCTCGAAAATTTTCATCTTTCTTCCCCCAAACGTAACTCATTTCTACCCGCCTAAATACAACCCCCCTGCTGGCGATTCGCCGTTCCGTTCCGTTCCGTTCCGTTTCGCTCGTTCTCTGTTTTTCTCGGGCCGAGAAATGAATTGTAGAAAAATCTCATTTTCTAACGTAGGTACCGCATTTGTGGGGGAAACGACGAGCTGTCTGCGAGCTTCAGCTTGGTGGTTGGGGGCGGAACGCGAATACGCGTGTTGTGTTGTGTTGCGGCCTGTGCCCTCGGAGCTATCAAAACGAAACTCGACCGTAAGTGTGGGATACGCGTCGGGAGCGTCGGTGCCGTTGTAGTACTACCGCAGTGCAATTTTCATTGCTTCGTCGCTGATATTGATCTTACGTTTCGTCGGTTGGAAGGGTGGGGGGGGGGGTGAGGAGAAAAGAAGAAAAAAAAGTTGGACGGATGGACGAGAAAATTCGAAAAACGGTATTTGGGGCGTAGGTGCGGCCGGTGAAAATAATGGCGTGCGCTCGTGACAGGTTGACCGTTTGGAAATAGCAGAACCGACCGTCGAATATATTATATTCTATTCGTACGGTCGGACTGAGGAGGGCCGACTCCTCTCGACGACTTCGTCTCTGGAAACTGACAAAATGGCGCAGCCAAAGAAGGAAGAAGAAAGTGTCGACGGCACGCAGCTGCGTGCACGTAGGCACCCGCCTGATTTGAGCCGAACGCCAAGTTCAGCGTGCGGTTAGCGGAAATACCTGCGGACTCGTGTAAATGTGGCAGCTATGTAGGTACCTTGCCCTCTGGTGCGGTGCGGTGCGGTGCGGTACCGTTCCGTTAGGGAGCGTGTGCCTGTATGCATGGTCGGCAGAATATCCCGCAGTTGGCCGTTGCAGCGGCGGCTGCGAATACCTACCTAATTAGGTGATTGGTGGGCGCGTTTCACGTTGTGTGCCGCCATTCTTATTCGATGAATTTCGCAACGAATGCGGCCGAATGCTGCCGCCGATGACGTAGCCGGCTGCGCCGCGGACAGCACGCGACGCGTGAATGCTGTCGCCGGACAAACCACCGGCTGGCGTGCCGCGTGTACCGCGGAGTGTGCGAATATCCCACACCTTCGTCGAAACGCCGCAGTGAATAGGTAGAGGGCACCACTTTCGGGGCTACTTTTTTCCCTTTTCTTTTGCCCGCGAGTAACCTAATCAAGTCGAACGATAATTTAGAAATCGCAATCGACTATTACGTGCGTCCTCCGTTGTAATACGCGTTCGGTACTCGGTGTGCGGGGGGTGCGCGATCGAATAACAGCGCGAGAGTCGCGAAAGGGGCGTGGCTTACGCGCCAATCTGCGGCCTACCTCTACTACGCGTCCTTCCGTTCCGACTCGGCAGTGGCCCCAAAAACTGACGGCCCGTCCAGGTTAGCCGTTGGTGGTCGGTGCCGCAGACGCACCTGCGTGTGAGTGGGGCCCACTCTGTTCGGTATTCGGTGGTGCGTGTCGTACCCCGCGTACCGTCCAACCAAACGAAGGATTTGGATGAGGTTGGGTGGCACCTACCTACCTACCTACGTGCGCGTGTGACACGATGCCATCGTGATAATAACGATGATGATAATTGATAATGATAATAATATTAATATTAGTGATAATACATTCAGCACGTTACGTACGTAGGTACGTAGGTAGGCAGGCGGGCGGACAGAGCTAAAGACGCCGTAACGTTGACGGAGGGAGGGCTGGTCGCCATTCCACTCGAACCCTGCGCCGAGTTGCGTACGTCGCTGGAAACGAATAATAATTTTGAAAACTGCGTGCACATATCGTAACCACGGAATATCGATGTTGCAGCCGAGCCGACGCGAAAGTGCAACACGTAGGTACTTATTGCAGCGTACCGTAGTACGGGGCGTCGGTTGCGTCGGTTACGTCGGTTACGTCGTAGCCCTCGTAGCCATCATCATGGCCGTGCTCCGTATGGCTAAAATGGCGGCACTGACCGTTGGCGTTTTAAAAGAGCGCGCGACACTAAAACGACGACTTCGTAAAGGCCGTAGGATTTGCCGCCGTGGAACCGGATGAGGAAGAAGAAAAAGTTACATAATATCGAGCGGAAAGGACGGCAAGACGAAGAGTAGCTAGCTGTACGTACTGCCGGTGCGGCAGAGTCTCCATTATCGGCGGCGGCGGCGGCGGCGGCAGCGGCAGCGGCAGCGGCAACAAGCTGCCACGAGGGCAGCGATAGAGAGAAGCCGGCCGCCGTTCGACGAATTGTCCTTTTGCTAAATCGTTTTCGTAGGTCGGTGCTGGCGAATGCGGCCGATGAGCCGAAAATTGTCGCGTACCTGCCGCATCGCTGACCGCACGTACACTGTACCGGTACGTACGCCGAAAGAGAAACGAACGAAGGCGCACAGTCCGTCGAGAAGAGCGGAATAACCTGCGGCGACCGGAGCGGGCGCGAGAGCAGCGGTCCTTTAAAATGCCGTTGCGACGAGAAAAATCCGATTAATTGGCTCTTGGGCGCAGGTGAGAAGCGTGTGGTCGGCCCGCGACTTTCGAGTGGGGAACCAACCGCCACTCCGTTTTGGCAGCGATGCGGACGAAAATATTTCTGGTCGATGGTGCCGGCGCCGGCGCCGGCGCCGCGTCTACGTCAAACTCTCGATCGGGATTTGTGTGTAAAATTATTGTCGTTGCGCTTTTACTCGGGCCGTTGAAACGGCGCCCTGAAATCGGCACTCGGCACTCGGCTCGAGGGAACCCGTCGGCCATATTTATTATTTTCATTCGTTCGGACCGCGCGCGTTTGGCCGGGTGGGCGTTGGACCCTCACCCTCAGCCGACGAGGCGGCCCGACCAAAAATTTTTACCCACTCCACCTCACCCCACCCACCGATCCGCGGCGACCGGTCGCGAGCCGACTGCGGACGGCAGTCCGTCACCGCCGAGTCGAAGAAATTTCGCCGTCAAATTTTGGTTTCGAGAAAGAAAAAACGCCGCCGCCCTTTCCCGTATATAAAACGAAGAATAGAAAAAATAAAAAAATAAAAAGAAATAAAAGTACGCGTTGAAAGAGAAAAATAATCGTCGCAAAATTTCTGCAGCAAGATGCGGGTGTGTTAGCGACTGGAGCTATTCGAGTCGGCGCTCTTTTCCTTTACCAATTTGTCGACTTTATACGTCAATTTCATCGAATTTGATTACAAAACTTATCAGTTATCGCCGACTCGAATAATAATAATAATAATAATAATAATAATATTAATATTAATATTAATATTAATAATGATAATTCCAGTCCCCAGACCAAGACCTGGCTGGAAAAATCTTTTAAGTATTATTTTTCTCACTTGGCGCTTTCTTTTTTTTCCAAGTCGGTTTTTTTTTTTTTTTTTTCTGAAGAAAATTATTACCGTAGGCACCGTTCGTAATACTTTTTTTTTCGTTTCATTTTAATTTCAGTACGTATCTGACTGGAGAAAATATACGGACGAATTATTTTTTCTTTTTTTGGAGAATTTTTATTCGTTTTGACGGAGGTTTTCGAAGAAAATCTACGTAGTAAAATAGATGCGTATTGAGACGCCACCTAAGGTCGCGAGTGGGTTTGGTTTTCGTTTGAGGGGTGCGGGAAACTTAAGGCGCTGTAAGCAGAAAATGAGTTCATTCGTAGGTGCACTCGTATCTGCGAATCTCTGCCCAACCCGGAACTGGTAGTCTCCAGATTTGGTACCGTTATTCTTGTACTCGCGGACAAGGACAAACCCCATTGTTTATGGTCCAGATCGGCCAAATGCAGCCTCCGACCATCCAATTACGTCCCATTTCCCATTTTTATGGCTCGAATTTTTTTTTCTTCCCGCTGTTTTCGAGTTTCTTAAATTTTTTTCAGCTAAATGTTCGTTTCTACTAGCGTTTTTAGCGACAATATTAATTTTGAAGCTAACGGTTGTTTGTTTATTTAAAGATGACTCGAAATCCATCTCGGTCATTTAAATAAAAAAAATTATTTGAAATCTGTAGGTACGTAAGTTGAGAAGTTATGCTGGAACAATTGTAAAATAAATGAAAATGAACGTACTATACGTATACGTGTGTGTGTGTGTGTATGTGTGTGTGTGTATATATATATATATGTATATACACACACACGCATATATACGGGGTGATGCGCACCATTCAAAAACTCCATTTGGTGCGTGATGTTCTGCATCAATGCGAAAATTATGCCACCGTCGTTGAGTATTGACGCACCATAAGAAATATCGTGTTAAACGAAAAAATTGGATGTAATTAGTACAATTGCATGCAAATCGATAGCAATTGCCTGCGAGTAAATATGAAAACACGTATTATTGACGAGAGTAAAAAACCGCAAATTTAACTTTTTGAAATCGAGTGAAAAATGACAGGAAGTTGGTGGACCCCGTTCGAAGTTTTATATCCTAATTGGTAGTTTCGCCTCTACTATTTCGCCGTACCATTGCGAATCAAATGCCGCTGTCGGATCGATACGGGGCCAAATTATAAAATGGACAACGTAAAACAATTAATAATTGAAAGTTAATCGATATGTAAACGTGTGCGAAGTGGAAAAGCCGCGTACAACGTATCGGCTATTATTACGATTAGAATATTTTTAGTTATAAAGCTGAAATCGAATTTTTGAGGATTGCATAGACGGATTGTTGAACGTTGATAAGGCCGTTGAATTACTCGTGATTGATTTAAAGGCCAACTCCGATTCTGATTAGTAAAATGTAACGTATCCGCTGCCCCCCTCCCCCCCCCACCCATTATGAAGTAGTTTATCACTCGATAATTGGCGGCGCGTATTTCGAATTTTATGTTACAAAAATAAAAAACTTACGACGCGTCATCGACAGTGGCATAATTTTCACGTTGACGCGCGACATCACCCCGTATAATATATATATATATGTATATACATGTATATGTATGTATATGTGTAAGATCGGTTAAAAGTTTTATGCAATAACGAGACGAAAGAATGCACTCAGTAAATTTTATTAAAGAGGAATTCAAAACAAAGTCGCTATTACATATCACAACGACGTACGACGTACAACTTGAGACCGTATGAATTAGAATCAAATAATCGAGAAGAAATAGACGAGAGAAAACTAAGAGGAATAGACAGGAATCAACAAGAGAGAAAAGGTGAGCGGGTAGATGACTGATAAAGGAGAACGAAAGATGACATGCGATGTACAACGATAATACAAAGTATTATCGTGTACGAAAGAATGACGAACGTTCTTACATCCCCCATTCCCACTCATTTAAGAGCGAAAGAGAGAGAGAAAAATGAAGGAAGGGAAAGGAAAGAAAGAGGCAAAAATTACATGGTTACAAGGTATACAATAAAAGTTTCGAAGCATGATATAATTTCTTATGATTGCGAATAACGAGTTCATAAACATTGTTAGAAAGAGTACGAGTAATCTTAAATGGACCCGAGCGGAGAGGGTCGAGTTTATTACGATTAAGCTTGTTACCGTTATCCACGAGGACAAGGTCACCGTTCGTAAATGGTACATCTAATTTACCTTTATCATAGCGGAGTTTATTATATCTATGGAATTGCAGAGTACGTTCATATGCGAGCTTGCGGTCAATAGTAATATCCAAAGAACGAGGAAAAGAAGATGGAACAATAGAGGGGAAAGAACCTGTAAGAAGATAGGACGGAGGAAAAGAAGTAATGGAGTGAGGTGAGTCATTATAGTATTGAACGCATTTATGAGTAAGGGAGGTCCAGTCGGAGGAAGAGGAAGAGGGGTCGTTGATCATACAACGAACACGATTCACCAATGTCTGATTGAGGCGCTCATTCAGGCCATTGGAAAATGCGCAATCGACTGCAGTAAAAACATGGGTGATATTAGAGTTCGTGCAATAATCAGTAAACACGTCAGAAGACAATCCACCATACTGATCGGTGAGAAGGGTACCAATAGAGTGACCCTTCTGCACCGAGTCAACCAGTGAAATCATCTCGCTAGCTGTCTGACCTTTAGAGCACAGAACCCAGGCGAAACGGGTGAAGTGATCGACAAGAAGGTGAAGGTAGCAGAAGGAAGGATGATATTTGGAAAAAACCACCTATTGTGTCGAGGGGCATAATTTCGTAAGGACCAGAAGGGGGACCGAGGATGCCAAGACGGGTGGTGAGACGGGAACGACGAGACTTGTTCTTTAGACATACTTCACATTTCGAGCAAAAAGTACGAATTAAACGATACATAGATGGAAAGGTGAAATCATACGAAATAATGGATATCATGTGTTTAGAACCTATGTGGCCAAAATGAGCGTGTACTTGATCGGCGAGTGAGAGACCAGAAGCGTGAGTGAGTACAATACGAGCACGACCACGTATATTACGAATAATAACATTATCACGGAACGAGTCTGAGCTTAATTTTACTACATCAGTTTGCATTTGACGAATGCTATCGTGGAAAAGAAAGTAGAGCGAGGGAATGATAGGTTCAGGAGGAGAAGAATCAGAAGAGGGTTCGAGAACGGGGTTACGGGAAAGGCAATCGGCTTCGTGATTGGAGGAACCGGGGTAATAGAGAATGTCAAAGTCGAACTGCAGGAGTTCGTTGGCCAAGTCGCCAAGTTCCTCATCAGGACGAGCTTTGAGGTTGAGGTGTTGGAGAGGCTTGTGGTCAGTGTAGACAGTAAAGTGTCTACCAATGAGCCAGAAGCGCCAGAAACGGATAGCCTCACGTACAGCAAGACTTTCGATATAAATAGCTTTTTTCTTCTTTTGAGCTTCTGACAATTTCTTCGAGAAATAGGCGACCGGCATGAAGGTGCCGTCAGCCTGCTTCTGCTTCAATACCGCACCAATACCCACTCCACTGGCGTCAGTGTAAATGAATACAGGTTTGGTATGATCGAAGATTGCAAGAATCGGAGCGGAAGTCAAAAGTTTTTTTGTAGTATCGAAACTTTGCTGACAAGAGGGGGACCAAGAGTAAGGAACATTTTTGCGGAGAAGATTGTGGAAAGGTTCGAGAAGGGTGGTGGAATGAGGAATAAATTTTCGGTAGAAATTTACTTTGCCTAGGAATTGACGAATTTTACGACGAGAGGAAGGGAGGGGAAAATTTTGAATAGCGATAAGGTTATCATTGAGAGGCTTAACGAAATTAGGTGAGAGAATATGACCGAGGTAACGGATCGAAGACATTGCGAAGTTACATTTATCAAAATTAAGGCGAAAACCTTCATCGAAAAGGGAGGAAATCAAAAGTTGAATATGATTAACATGTTCATCAAAGGTGCGAGAAAATACAAGGATATCATCCAGGTAATTAACACAAAAGGAAGATAAATTACGAGACTTAATAACATTCGAAAGGATTCGTTGAAAGACGGCAGGTGCGCTTTTAAGACCGAAAGGCATAGAGCGCCATTCATAGTGCCCATGTTGTGTCACAAACGCCGTTTTGGAGCGATCCTCAAATTTAATCGGAATCGAATGAAAAGCTGCATTGATATCCAGCGCCGAGAACCACTGGCAACCATGCGTTTTTACAATAATGTCATCGATTAAGGGAAACGGATGACACTCCGGAACAATTAATTTGTTGAGCTCTCGAAAATCGACACACATACGTGTCTTAACCTTCAAACTGCTCAAGCCATCCTTCTTGTATTGAAGGGTTACCGGTGAGGCAAACGGCGACGAAGAGAAAGAAATCATATTATATTTAAGTAACATAGAACATTGTTTTTCAATTTCCTCCTGGTCGGAGAAAGAGCAGCGGTAAGGCTTTTTAGCGACGTATGTGTCATGAGTTAAACGAATAGGACATTCATATTTAGTAACATTTCCAACATCGAATTTATGACGGGCAAAGGCGGAATGATTTTTTTTTATTAAATTCTGAACGACAAATTTTTGGTTATCTTTTAAGTGAGAGGTTTTTGAAATAAAATTAACTTCAGAAAAATAATCATTCCAAATTACGTTCTTCGGATCTTGTTTTTCTATGATTACGTTATTAAATCCGATAGGGGACCTTTGTACGTTATCTTGAGAAAGAATAAGATTGTAGTTTAATGAGAGTTTAAAGGTTGGAATAAGATCGAGAGCAATAAGAAAATCATAAGCAAAAGTTGATGAATCAAGGACATAGAGCAACACTCTCTCGGAAATATTAAAAATTTTAATTGAAAGGATAGTAATTCCTAAAATAATGCCCGTGCCGCTGGTCGTACGAAAAGTAGATTTGAGCGGAAAGAATTTATAATTTTTTAAATTTTTTAAGGTCTGGTATGAGATACAAGACGCGTTAGCACCAGGATCATACAGGCCGGTACCTGAAGTGTTCGCATAATCTACTTTTACAACAACAAACGAGGGCATTATTCGTTTTTTTGAATAATGTCGATTTCACGTTTTAGATTGTCGATATCTAAGGAGTGTATTCCTTTTACACTATTTGAAGTTTGGTTAGTATTATTATCATAATTGTTATGTTTACGATACTTTTCGTCGCGGGCCTTGGTTAGACAATCCTTCTCCAAATGATTACGTTTGTACCCCTTTTTCTTGCAGTAAGAACAAAAATTCTTCGGTGTAGAATTGGAATACGAATTATTGAAGCCATTACGAGGTGTTGAGTCGAACGTATTGACGAGCGAAAGAAATTTTCCGAGCGTCTGAGTTTCGGATAGGTTGATCTTATCTTGTAGATGACGAGGAAGTCCGATGGCAAGATGAGTAATTTTATCAAATGCAGCCATATTCGGATGATAGGAAACAAGAAGATTGAGTTTATTTTGACAGTAATCGGAAATTGACCCAGAGATATAATGGTAACCCCAAGCGGCACGAGCGGTGGCTAGCCCTTGCGAGCCAAAATTTTCAACGAATGAGTCCCTCCAAAACTGCCACGAAGTCGAAGAATTCGACAATCGGGTGGTACAATACCATTTCTCAGCGCTGTCCTCCAAAAATAAACGAATTATTTCCCAGTAACGGTCCTCTTCAATGCCCAAACGTAAGCATTCCGATTCAAAAATTGTGATCCACGAATTAGCATTTGCAAAGAGGGATTTCGAACCAAATTTTGGAATCGCAGCATTCTTAATGATTGAAGTAATTGAGACGACGGGTGCCACGGAAGAGTTGACGTTCGAGGTTTTGGAAGACCCTGATTTGATAGACGGAAGAGAAGCAAGGTCGGAGTAATCATATTCGTCCAACATTCTGCCATGAAAAATAGGGTTTTCGCATTCATCAAAATAAAGCTGTGCTACTCTATCTGGCAAGACAATGGTAAATGAACGACGTGTCCAACGAGGTTTCAAATCAGTTTTTGCCATTTTAGCGATTGGAAGTTCCGTTAATGCTGTATGAAATTGAAGGTCGCGAAATTCAGGCGGAAAAGCGAAAACTACCGTCTGTCCAATTACCTGTATGGAGATAATCTGAGGAGTAGTAGTCTTTCCTTCAGAACCAGATGGAAGAGCAGCGATGGTAAAACGAGCTTTCACAGACATCATGTAAATTACGACGAGAAAATCGGTAACGCGAAAAGCGAAAATTAATAGCAAAGTTTTGAATTTGTAAGATCGGTTAAAAGTTTTATGCAATAACGAGACGAAAGAATGCACTCAGTAAATTTTATTAAAGAGGAATTCAAAACAAAGTCGCTATTACATATCACAACGACGTACGACGTACAACTTGAGACCGTATGAATTAGAATCAAATAATCGAGAAGAAATAGACGAGAGAAAACTAAGAGGAATAGACAGGAATCAACAAGAGAGAAAAGGTGAGCGGGTAGATGACTGATAAAGGAGAACGAAAGATGACATGCGATGTACAACGATAATACAAAGTATTATCGTGTACGAAAGAATGACGAACGTTCTTACATATGTATGTATGTATGTATGTATGTATGTATGTATGTATGTATATGTATAAACACGGATCGAATTGATAAGCAGTCGAACATCGTCGAGTGCGTACCGTCGATTCGATTCGAAATTTCGGATGCGACGATTTCATTGGCTCGTTTTTCACCGGTAATTTGGTAAACGAAAATCGATGCGTTATCCTTGGGCAGCGATCGTGATTGGATATTTTGTTTGTTTACGCTTATATTTGCTCGCAACTTGCTCCCGTCGAGGGGCGGGCCCTAGTGTGGCGGATAATTTTCTTGCTGCAGCCGCTCCACGCGACCACCGCATTCTGAAATATACTGGCGATTAGAAAAATTCGAAATTTATTTATTCGAACGTAGGTAGGTACGTTTCGTGTTTCGGTTCGGCGACATTTTGGCTGAAAAAGGCCAATTTTACTCGATTGGGTAGCGGACATCGACTGCGGAGGGCGTAAAAAAAGTTGCGCCTAATCCTTCGGCCGGGGGCCGTGTATCGATGATGCAGCGAGGGGGTCGCCCTTTGCCAAAGGCTGAACGCGAATGTGGATGACGGGTCGGACGGCTTACATCGCGCTCGCCGATACGAGGTCGGCGAAGGAGATTGAAAATTTGTTCGGACCTCCTCCCCCTCCCACGACAAGGTCGAAGCCGACTTACCTTACCGCGCGCGCGCGCGCGCGGGCGGGGAGAGGATATTTTCGCAGTTTTTGCGTGCGAGTGGTCGTATGCAAATTCGGAGGCAGCCGTACTACCTGCTGTCCCCCACCGTACAAAATGCCGTTACGTCCAACTCCTGAAAGTTGCGCAAAACATTCGAGCCGAATAAATAATATGAAAAATACGCGAAACGGTGGAGTGTGGGTTGGCAGCAACGCTAAGGTTATGTTGGCTGGCGCTGCCGCCGCCGCCGCCGCCGCCCCCGCCGCCACCGCCACCCTCCAACAAAACTCGCGCCAAAATGTGATCGCTCGACGCGGGCGGCCGTCGCCTTTCGGTTCGCCCGCTTCGTTGCCGCCGGCGTCTCCTCCTCATCAAAATGGCGATTCGGTTTGGACCGGAGGCCGAAGCTTTGTGCGGCTTGGCTTATGCTTTTCGTTCGTTTACTCGTATTTTTTACCGCTTTTACGATTCGTTCGTTCGCGTATCGACGAACGTTCGTCGATGTTCGCCGTCGACTCGATCACCGGCCATTAATACGCGACCATTTTTTTTTTTCTCTTTGTTCTTTTGTTACGCAGCAACGCGGTGAACGAGGAGCAGGTGAAGCCGCGGTCTTTGCGGTTCACGTGGAGTATGAAAACGACGTCTTCGCGCGACCCCAACGAAATAATGACCGAAATCAGAAAAGTAATTGAATAACGTTTTGTATTCGCATCGATCGTAGACGCGCGTCGTCCTCCTTCCCTGCCCCCTCCCCGCCCCTCTTCCTTCGCCGCGTCGTCGCTCAACCCGAACGCTCGCTGCCGCGCCGAACAGACGACAGCCGACCGCAGCGAGTTGCGACTCGCGTGACGCACGCAGCAACTCGTGCGGCCGCCGCCGTCTCCCCCCCCCCCGACGCCCCACCCCTTACCACGGGATGGCGGCTGGAGGAGAGACTGAGGCGCCGCCTGGTCGCTTCGCTGCGGCCGTTCTACCCGCGCCCTACGAAGCGCCAACATTGTGGCCGTCGCTGCCGCTGCGCTCCGTTGCGACAAAATCTGCTTTTTTGATGCGCGCCGACGTTTCAAATCGCAAGATTTCCGTTTAAGCGCAAACCCCGACCGAAATTCGTATTTATTACACACACACACACATATATATATATACCTATTATTACGCCCCTTTGTCCTCTCAAAATTCTAATATGCCTACGATAATTTATTGGTGTGCGAGTATCGCAGTACGTTTTTCAATTCCAAATTTACTTTCCGTTCGAAGAATAATTTTTTTTTTTTTTTTTCTTTCGGAGAGAGTTAAGGACGTGAAACATGTGGGAGTTTCTTTTTGAGGTTAAAAAGACACGCGCGCGCGCGCGCGCGTGTGTGTGTGTGTGTGTGTGTGTGTGTGTGGGTGGGTGGGCGGGTGGGTTGGGGGAGGAGGGAAGTTGACACAGTGGTAAGTGCGTCCCAAAGAATGCGGTCGAAGATGATAATGGCGAATCGTCTAACCGCAGCGCGTGTCGGAAAGTATGCGCCAGCAGTTGGCGAAATGGCGAGTACTGCGCATTTGCACACCGGCGAACAGTTAGGTAACTTTCTGCGCTTGCCGTAGGCTATAATTATACGTTTTGTAACGAGCGCGACGAATGCCCCCGGGGAGGGTAATAACGTGGAAAAAAGAGAAGAAAGAAGACGACCGAGGAAAAAAAGGTGAATAGTAACTTGCAACGAATACGTATGTGGGGAAAAAAGGAAACCTCGTCTCATCCTCCTTCTCGTGAGAAGACCATTGTCGTCGTTGGCACCCTATTTCGACCCTGGGTCATAATACCGAATCAATTTTAATTTGTAAATTTTCTTTTAGGCCCGCGTAAAAAGGAAGGAGAGAAGTTTTTTCGGTTCTCTACACTGGCGTCGACTTGCGACGCGTCGTCTAAATTTTTCGAATACGCGTATTTTATTTATAATTTATTAATCGAATCGAAAAGGACGCGGGCGAAGACGAATCACCGCGATAACGGAGAGCTCCCTCCACCGCCACCGGCCCCTGCCCCCGCCCTCGCCCCCGCCCACGAACCCCTATCCCGTGTACCGTTGCGCGACCGTTTCTAAACGTTTGTGCGTTTTTTTGTTTCTTTTGTTGTCGTCGTCGTCGTCGTCGTCGTCGTCGTCGTCCGTGGTTTCCGTCGGGACGCGTTGCGCAGGTGCTGGACGCGAATAACTGCGACTACGAGCAGCGCGAACGCTTTTTGTTGCTGTGCGTGCACGGAGATCCGAACGCCGAAACGCTGGTGCAGTGGGAAATCGAGGTGTGCAAATTGCCGCGGCTGTCGCTGAACGGGGTCCGCTTCAAACGAATATCCGGCACCTCCATCGGCTTCAAGAACATCGCCTCGAAAATCGCCAACGAATTGAAGCTGTGACTGTAGACGACGCTGCGATCGCCGCCGCCGCCGCCGCCGCCCTCGCCGTCACTCTCGTCCGACGGTCCGCGTTCGCTCCATTTTTATCATTTTTTTTTTTTATTTTCACTTTTTGGTTTGCGTTCTCATTTGTGGAGGGAGACGGCGACGCGGCGTCGCCCAATATTTTCACGCGTTCAAAGTGTCGAGGACGCCGGATGCCGGACGCCGGACGCCGGACGCCGTCCAACCGTAAGACGCGGAGACGAAGACGATAGTAATTTTAGTTCCTTGAAATTCGGTTCGATACGGTGCACCAAATCATCGGTCATTCGTCTCGCCGCAAAGCATTCGCACGCGAGTACCGAACGCCATTTTCTTTCGCGTATACTCACTACTGTTTGCCTTTTGTTTGGTTTTTCTCTCTCTGGATGGGCAACCTGCGTTCCGTGTGCGGTCCTCGCGCGTAATTCCTCGCCTACGAGACCCGCGATTCATTGTCGGGGCGCTGCTCGGCCAGAGCGTAGAAAAGCGATAAAAGCGATAAAAACGATGTGAAGAATCGGACGCGCGAAATTGTCGCTGTAATACTCGCTCCGTTGTGGGTTTGTGCGGTCAAAAAACGTATTCCCCTTCCTCCGCGTAAGGGTAAAATAATGTTGGAAACTCGGCGGTCGGATATGCGGAAGCCGAGCCCCCTACAGTTGTTTCTCATCCACTTTTCTACCCGTTTCCGACGCATAATAAAGGCGGTCCCTGTAAAAGCTTCGCTTGTGCGCATGCAGCAGCGGAGGTGCATTTTCTGTATAGAAAGAAGTTTGAGATTTGGCAAAAAATAGTCGGCTAGACGATGCGGGCGGGGGGAAAAGGATACGTCGAATTATAGTGTGACGTTCAGATCGCATTCGTCGCATTCGTCTGCGCACTCGCAGCGAGCGATTTCGGTATAGTCGAGCGAAAACGTTATTATTGGCGGAACCGTTACGCCGTTGGAATAGCGGCGCGTCGATGGGGGAATTCGCTTTTGTCTTCGGTTCCGTCTGTTCGTTGCGAGTTGCGAGTTGCGAGTTGCGATCGAGAATCGAAAACGTTTTGAAAGGAGCGGCGCGTGTCCCGGACCGGTTTTCGTGCCGCCGGTCTCGCGCATCGGGCTACTATTATAATATTCCGCGTCTCGAGTCGAAGCGACTGCACCGTTTTAGTCAGTTATGGGGGTCAACCGTCGACTTAAAAACTCGGCAGTTCGCCGTAAGTACCGCGTAAGATTCTGGTGACGTTCTTTCGAGACTCTGCGCCGCGTTAATTGGTTGACTCGAAGCGACTGAAATGTGGTAGCGACTTGGACCGTCGACAGAATAGTGCCCCAAGTAGGCGCCACCGGATTGGTAGCCGAATGTGAAACGATCGGCTTTACCGCCGTCGGCGCAATACGTAAGGCGTACGCTTACTGGTGTACCGCGGTGATTATCGCGTTTGTTTGCCAAAAATGCCGACGCCGACAGCGACAGCGACAGCGACAGCGGCACCGAGGGAGGGAGGCTATTCCGCTTCTTTCGGGTCGGTTGTGCTGCTCCGTTAGCGGATGTATCTCGCGAGAGCGGAATAGCGGCCGTCGCCGTCGCCGTCGACGCAGCGTGGCGAATGAATAGCAGCGACCACCTCCATCGTTCGAGCCTAGTCGTTCAGTTTTTGTCGTCGTAGTTGGACGTTGGTCGTTGGTCGTATTGGGCAGTGGGTAGGTGGCTGCGTCACGTTCGTGACGGATTAGTCCGTCGGAACAGCGCGGTACCTACTCGAAGCGGTATCACACGTTACGCGGGTGCGCTTATCGTATCGGCCATTCTTCTCCCGGAACAGCCGACCCAACCCTCTCTCGCCTTTCATCTCCACGTCCACGTCCACGTCCACGTTTACGTTTAGTCTCGCTGCGACAATTCCACTTTCCAGCGGAAGTACAAAACGAAAGTGCGGTACCTCTGTACCTATTCGAAAAAAGACGAATAACTTGTAAAAGGTTGTCGTCGCACGTCGCACGTCGCACGCGACAAATCCTCATTACGGGCCACTCTTGCGACTGGCATGCGCGACAGCTAGCCTTCCTCGTCAACCGTCCAACTCTAATTCACTTCCGCACGCTAACCGTAATACCTAATTAATGTAACGCCGCCAAATTTGTCCGTACCATCGAAAGTCGCTCGCCGAGACAACATTTTCACGTTTATGGCATCACATTATTGAGAAAAATCGACGAAACGCTTCGTAGCTGCTTTTTTCTTCCGTTTCATGTTACCTTTCGAGTACTTACTTACTTTACTTACGTAAATATTAATCCGAAGGCGATATTTCGGCGTATTTTTCCTTTTTTCCTGTTTCTCCTCTTCCTCCTCCTCCTCCTCCTCATTTTCTTATTTTATTTTTGTTTATATTGCCAACGACCAAAATATTGAAAATATTTTCGAAACAATTGGTAAATGTAATTTTTCTTTGTTTTTTTTTTTTTTCTCCTTTAAACGTGATACTCGTTAATTGTAATATTATTTAATCGGCTTTTTATCGAAATTAATTTTATAATACCGCATTTTTATTTAGCTACATTATTTAAGTTGAGAAAATTGAGTATAATAATATCTACTTTCACCACGTTCTTTGTGTGTATGATAAACGCGAGCATGCGTATATATATACGTATATACGTATATACGACGCGTACACACAAATAATTTTTTTGTTGGTTCTTATTTTACCGTGTAAAATTGTTTCGCTTTTTATTAATTCTTTTAACGCGTTAACGCATTCTTCGACTCTTCGTATTCCCCTACTTTCCTTTTTCCTCCCTCCCCCTTCGCAACTACCCGTTTATATTTTGTACGTTTCTACATATGTAAATAGCGACGCACTTTTTAATTTTTTTTTTTTTTTTTTTTTTTTTTTTTTTTTTTTAAATTACCCGAAACACTAAAAAATTTGAAAATAAAAAAGTTGGTGGATGAGAAGGTACAGTAAGTTTATATGATATTATATTATGTTACTTTATATTATATTATATTATATTATATTATGTGTATATAATTGAAACGAACGTTGAAAAACGAGTTAGAGTAAGCGATTTACATACGTGTATATATCGTGTTGTACATTGTACTCGAATTACAAACAAGAAGAGAATGAAATAAAATTAGCTTTTTATTAGGGGGCCGTTTTATATTTTTGTTGGCGTCGACGCGAGACGCGTGACGCGCGCCGATTACGTTTTCGCCAAGTCCTTAATCCTTCGCTGGTAGTCCGAGTTGGTCTGTTGGTAGTCTTCGATGTTGACCAATGTTTCGATGTTCGAATTCAAGTACCTGCGGATGACGAGGCAAAGGTGGGCGAGCGATTATTGGGTTTACTCGCGGCAGGACACGACGAGACACGACGAGACACGACAAGACACGACAAGACACGTCCACTCACCTCAACAAATCGTTGACGTTCTCTTCCAGCGACGACGCCCCGTTCTCGTCGACGAGCAGATGGGCGACGAGACGACCGATCTTAACTGAAAAAGAAAAAGCACGTACGCGCTAATAGATTATTAGTCACTCGGTATCGGCCCCCCCCACCCACCCCACCTGGCACGGTCGTCACACGTGCGCGTCCGGCACTGAACGGAAGTTAGTCGGAATGAACAGGACTTGGCTCTGCAATCGCATTCGCATTCGCATTCGCATGCGAAAACGAAGAACGAACCGAACCGAACCGAACCATAAACTGGTAAACAACGCGTGGGGGAAGGGGGCGGCGGCGGCGGCGGCCATTGTACGACAAATTAAAGCGCCATGCGGCTGACGGTCACGAAACGACGGCGATCGTACGGATTACGAGGCCGAGTACCTTACGCCCTCACAACTGGACGCCGCACACAACCCAGCATGGGCGCCGGGCGTATCCAGGGGGGGCGGCGGCAGGGCCACCAAGCCCCCTAAATTTACAACAAAAAAAATAGTTTTCAAAGAAAAAATCAAAAACCACCTCGTCCGCAATCAATTTTTTTCAGCGTGGGGCGTACTTCGAGAAATATTCACATTACAGCCTCTCTCCCTAACGAAAACCCTGCCTACGCCCGTCGAACCCAGCGAGCAGAATATCGAAAAATCAGTCATTTTACTGGGCGTAATTTTATTTCAATTTTCCGCGACACTCGCGCCTTCTTGATACCGCAACAATTCGCATCGATCTCCTTCTTCGGCTCGTGCCGCCGCCAACGTCGCACGCAAATCAAAATCACCTACTTTGTGCACACACTCGTCTAGTATAAGACATCGACTATATACGCTATCGTAACCGCACTGACGAACCAGAGTTGAAGGTACGTTTTCCACCCAAATTTGGATCCGAGAAATGGATCTCATCGACTAGTTTTGCGGCTGTGGCGAGATCCGAGTTTGAAAAATAACAAAAAGCTAGACCATTCTCATTTTCTTTCGTGCCTAGTACAAGTAACCCTTTTTCAAAGGGTTTGATTTCTATTGTCCGTAGCAGCCAACTGTTCGGTGTACGTAGATTTTTTATAATACCTACCCGATACGAAAAAAGGACTAATTGAAAAACAATTTGGAGAAATATTTGTGAAAATGAGAAGACCTGTACTACTGACCGCACCATCGTGTTTTAAAAAATAACTAGATTTTCGGTGGAAAACTTCTCCGTTATCAGAGTCTTAAAATATATTCGGTCGACGGTGTAAAAGGCAATGCCGCGTGTCAAAGCTGAAAGTTTTATCTCACTGGGTGGCTAAAACACGTGAAAATCGTAACGAGTATTTGAATTTACGGTCGTAATTATTATCTTAAAACTACCGATAGCTACTCGCTCGACACGAATGAAATTTTAGAGGAGGCCTCGACCAATAAAATCGGTTCAAGATCGAAACTTCGAGCTCTTAGAAGCCGAGACAATATTGCCAAAGAAGGTGAAACTGGGCCTCAAATTAGCGTTTTCGAGTAGTATTATTAGTTGTCTGCGGGATCAAAAAGTACACCGATAACGTGAAATTAAATCATTTTCTCAGCTTCTGGCAACTCAAATTTCTCGTTCTTCGGCTTATTTTATCCCTCGCAGTTTCCTCTATAATTAATTTCATTTACGACGAACGAGATATCTCTTGTTTTAAGATAATTGGTATGAAAAATTTCTATATTTTCATGTTTTTCATAAATATTTAGCCACCCAGTGAGGTTACTGAGGAGAATTGCGGCAAAAAGACATTTCCTTATAACAAATAACTATTTTGCGACACCCGCTGATAAACTACGTTTTTATACGCAACTGAACGATGCGTATAATGCGAGTGATTTTAGAACATTACTTTACGTACGGTCTTGGGTGCATGCGTCACTTTATACACGCAACACGCAACCAATGTAATTTGCCTTTATCATACATATACGGATTTCTGCTCTTTACATGAAAATTTCCTCTTCAAACTACCGACCGACATCTGAAAATACTGTACATACTTACTTTTTGACATCAATTTACAATAGCGTGCTATTTTTTGTGATACAACTGTAAGAGTGAAAACTGGAATATATAGTGTTCCAATCCCAAACTAATTGTAAAATTTTTCTTTTTCTTTTCTTTCTTTTAACTAACCCATTCGAAATTGCGTGGCAGATTTTTTTTTCTTTCGGACCTACCATTAGGGCCCTAAGGGTTTCAAAAAGAAGGAAAAAATTATTTGCCAACAATTATGCGCAGTACATCGTCGTATATATTTTCAGACGTACCGATTCGATATTTGAAGACCATTTTTTTATTAAACAAACACTTCATCGGGGAGCCCCAGTGGCTTCAGAAAAGCTTCGGGAGTTCCATTATAAGTTCCACTTGTGAGATTCAATATAATTATCATTTGATACAGTTTAAATTTGGTAGGTAGTTGGTTCCAAACCTATAAGCTACTAGTTTTGAGTTTGGTCAAATTTGAATGATTAGTTCAGCCTTGGAGGCTGACAAAAGTTTAATCGGTGGAAGTAAGGTTTGATTATCACGATAGAGGGCTGAAATTTTGCAAACATGTCTTCCCAGCATATACGAGCTTGTGGTACTTACAATTTTCCAATTTTGTTCATTATCCCCATTCCTAAACCTAGGCTGTCTTTTATGGATTCAGTTGACACGAATTGAATATCCAAATACAATGCCGTATCGTTTATTTTTGTAGCATAAATAAGAGGCGAGTTGAAAGAGAAAAACTTGCGTGGTCATATGTCTTTGTATTTTCTGGATGCCTAATGCATCGGATGGGTCTTATTTTTCACAACCTTGATGCACTTTGACCAGCTGAATTCAACGCCTTAATGTTCGTTAAAAAAGTGTTGAAACTAGGGTCCTGGTGTTTTGTGGGTGCCAAAACCACCAAATGGACACAATTTTGCATGAGGTTGATGTGCCTTGTCTTGATGAGGATTTTGATACTTGGCTCAACTTTTTAGCATAATTAAGGATAAAGATATTCCTCTTTTTCCATAATTTTTTTTCACTCTTAATTTTTTTTATTTGAAAATGAGATCTGATATGGATTTGCATATCCTTTGTTGACCTTAGATATAAATAAACCTCTCTTTCTGGCCAACCCCCTTTTGTACGTTTCAAGTATAATAATGTATGTTTATTTGTAATTATATGTACTTTCAACCCCCATTCTATGTTGAATTGTGTGTACACACTTTTTTTTCATACTCGCATTAGGCTTCTCCAGTACAATAAGTAGGTATGCGTTAAATTGCGCATACAACGCATTTTTTTTAAACTCGGATTAGGCTTCAACAGTATAATATTAGGCTTCTTCTGTACAATAAGTAGGTATGTGTTGAATTGCGCATACAACGCATGTTATTTGCACACTCAGATTAGGTTACTGCACTATAATATTAGGCCCCTCCAGTATAATAAGTATGTGCATTTTTTGTGAAATTATGCGTACAATGCACTTTTTTTGGCATACTCGGATTAGGCTTTTGCAGTATAATTTGTACGTATACGTGGAATTATACGTACAATGCACTTTTTTTTTTCACATTCGGATTAGGCTTTTGCAGTATAATTTGTATCCATACTGGGAATTATGTGTACAATACACTTTTTTTTTCATACTCAAATTAGGCTTTTACAGTATAATAATGTACGCATACGTAAGATTGTATGTAATACATACTATTTCCACGTACTTAGAATCAGTATTTCTAGTATAATATTGTCTATATCCATGTTTGGATATATTCTATGTAGATCGAAACATATGATTTTTGGCATATGTAACACGAACAATATCATACATAACCTAGGTATTATGTTTAAAATGTATTTATAAAGTACTATTTTTTCTAGAAAAAATTGAAAAACGTATAATATACGTTAACGTAAGCTAAAAACGCACAATTGTGCATCAAACACCTATTACGAGTATGCGTAACGCACAATTTTTGCCAATAGGGTTGCTCCAAGCCCGAGGTCTTAGGCAACTGACTGTGAGTTTGCAGGCCCTGAAGCCAACACTGACTCTAACCTCTCTGTGAGACCAATTTTAATAGCTATTTGCAAGCAATCTAAGTAAAAAATTGTTGATTATTTCAATGCAAATATAATTAATGATAAAGTTTCTGTCGATAGTGACATAATTAAAATATGACAAGAATACTTAATTTATAGTATTTTTACTTCTTTTTAGTTTGAGACAATTTGATTTTGATCGCTGTTACTGCGTTTCAAACAACTTATCTTCATAACTAACCAATGTTACTGTTCATTAATGAATGAAAATACGACAATTTTTTATGTGAGTACTGGTGCAGTTTTATGAGACTAGAATTAATAATCTGAAGGTAGCTGGATCAAATCCTAGTAAAGCAGTGAAATTTAATAATTAAATGAGAGTGCGAGTGTACGGTCAAGTGTGCCTGAATGATTGAGAGGAGGATCCAAGTTGCGGGTGCGGGAATGAGATCGAGTGAGTGAGGAATAAGAGTAGAAAATTAATTTTTCAATCTGAATCAATAGTTGGATATCGTTCGGGGAGGAATAAGATAACACTAAATTGTACGGTCAAATCTGATATCGCATACTCATAAAGCCAAATTAATACATTTTCACAGTTGTGCTAGTAATCAATAATTACAGATAAGTGGTGTTAAGCACACGTAAAAATCTCAGATAAATTTCCACAATAGCCCTCCAGTTAACAGATAAAGTCAGTTTGTATTTTTTGTCATTTAAGTCAATTCTAGCTTGGTGGATAGCCTTAAAAGAATATCATTGGAATCTTACATGACAACAGGGCAAGTTAAAGTTGACTTTAAAAGGTTGAATTGACAAGTAATTTTGACTAATAACGGAATAGTACACCAAGTAGGTAGCTGACTAGTAGCATGAAAACTAATGTGACACTAGCATGTCGAACACAGCTCTATATACAAGAGATGAACCAAACTATAACTTACCAAACAAGCGAATGAACTGCACCACTCCATAAGTAGAACTAGCGGCGAAATCAATCTTATTCTCGATGAACTTTGTAAAAAGAAAAAATCCCAGTTAATGATCAACGAATTGGATATCATAAGCCCAAAATTTAATATTAGAACTACCTTGAAATACTGCGGCTTTTCGAACGAGTATAACAATTTCTTATCTAAGACGAGATTAAAATAATCTTTCAACGCGATGGCAGTCTCTTTGAATTTGCTGGCCCTTTAAACAACGCAGTCATTAACATTTCACGGGTGAACTTTCAACTCCTACGGCAGGTTTTTCTCGACTTACAACGTTGATTCCGTTATGCTCGCTTTATGTTGTATGTACTTCTCTACGATATCATCGACAGTGACTCGCGCTGGAATTTTAGTTATCTGAAATAAAGTCGACCAGACAATCACGAAGTCACGAAGCCACCAAAATTCATGGCCACAGTGAAAAATTCAAACCTTCTTTCTTCTGGTTATTAATTCCAAGTCGTAACACATAAGCAATCGTAGATCTTCGGGCAACTGAACGTTAATGCAAATATTTTCAATGTATTCTACAACCTAAAAAGCAAAACATGACTAAAAACCAGGAAAACGGCAATACTGAGAATTATTACGCAAAATTACCGCCGCCATGTCCTTCCTCTTCCGAGCGGACGATAAATCTTGCAACTTATCATTCTTCTCAATTTTTGCCAAACTATTTCGATTTGTCGGCGCGGTTATACTTTTCCGGGCAAGATCTATACGAAAAAACAATCCAAATAAATTAATGACAAGATACTCGAGTGATCCGAGAAGGAAACATCTTACTCGGTTTAGGAGAATTCGATCTGGAGTTATTCTCTTCTTTTTCGCCCACAGAGCCAATACTAGTTCGCCGCTTGTAACTCTTCTTGGTACTTTTACTAAGAAATTCGAAATATCATTCGATTAAATTGCATTCGGTGAAAACCAAATATACCCAACTGATAAACCACCTGTTCTTGGTTAATTCTTCTTTTTTCTTCAAATTTTCTTCATTAAATTTCAATAATCGATCTTCAGAAACCCACTCATCCCAGCTGAAAACATAAACATGAAGCTCGAATTCATATTTCAAGATAAGAATTCGCGGGCGCCACAAAGCTGTACCAAGTACGAACTTTTTATTCCATCCATTGTAGTGAATCAAATACTGTAACTCGTTTTCTACCTCTTTCAAGCTGATACATTTCCCTTCGTAAATCATCGGACCGTGAAAACACAGGATCTTCTCACCTACATGAAAAAGTTCGTTATTCGATGGAACAACTCGCGTTTTACGCGCCATTATCTTTTTATTACCTTCCTGAAACTGAGCCTTTTCATATTTCTTCTCCGGCTTATCCGTTCCCCGTTGGGCCATAACGGCATTTACATTCGATCACGAATCCGTTGCAACTCAATTAGGCAAAATGATCGAGTCCGAATAATTTTAAACGACTATGTTTCTGTTTCAAATTCTACCCTCTTGAAAGATTAACAAGCAAACAACAACAACAACTACAACAACTGGAGCAACTAAAGGCTCTTTACTACCAAGTATGCGCATGAACCCATGAGGGAGATAAGAGATAAACAGCCATTTTGTGTTATTATAAGTACATAATTATAGCAGTAATAAACAATGGAAAATTCATGAAAAATCACATAACACAAGAAGGAGGCTCATCTCTTATCATCCTCATGCTCATACGTACTATTAAAGAGCCATTTGAAGGAAGGTCGACTTCCCAGCCAAGAGATGACAAGATGCTTGAAATACTATAATACATTAAAAGCACAAATTGTATACAAGCCTGAAAAAAGTTTAAGGAAGATGAATGATCACCCACCATCGTGCAAAAGAGGTTCGAGTGGGAAAAGCATGTTAGTGACTTAGTGTTAACAAAGTTGGACAGATAAAAGTCATGTGCGTTAACTAACCTGAAAGCATTCAGTATTAATACAAAATTCCCTCTCACTAACTCATTCACAATCATCATCACTCACATATATAATATATATATCATATGTGATGTGAGGTGTGTGTACGAGGATTGAAAAAGATGAACACGAGACAACAGTTGCAGAAATATATTATTGAAGGACTAAAATACATTCTCAGAATAAAATATATAATGGTGAAGCGCAGCACTAGCGTTGATCGTAAGTGTTGAGATTGTTAAAAATGGCTATTAATAACAATGAGGATCTTTCATTAGAGAGATTAATTTTCAAAGTTCAATAAAAAAAAAACAACGTTGTTCTTGTCACGAAGGTTTAATGCCCATTAAACACATAACACGGCCATGATGCCGAAATAGATAGATAAAGCCTGGGTAGAATACCACAGGTGAAAAGAACCACCACAGATACGAAAGAATGAATCAAATTATGTTTACCATTCATCTCTCGTAGGTAGCGCTAATGTATGGGCGTAGTGAAGAGGTGACTGAACAATAGTAAGTATAGATAAGAATTCATGAGAGAAGTGGAATGTATGACATATATATATTTGTAGTGATGATGATGATGATGATGATGAGTGGTGTTAGAGTTCCAGCTATATGTGATGGTCCTATCTCATCTCCACCATAGTACACTCTAATGTTAATATTACGTACTATAATTTTTCTGTGTAACCTCACATAATTGTGTAATCTATGTATGTCAAGAACTCACATTAAGATGTGTTGTTCAGTCACCTCTTCACTATTCTCATACATTAGCGCCACCTATGAGTGATGAATGGTAAATGTAATTCGATTCATATTTTCGTATCTATAATCCTTCGTTTCACCTGTTGTATTCTGTTGAAATAATAATGTTCAAATCAGAATATTTGGAAATTATATTTTGTATACGTGTTAGGTTGGTAACATTGACCATGATATTAGCATTTTTGTATCAGTCTGTGATGACGTTTTTTATAACTGTCGATCTTCAGCTTTCTTGCTGTTAACATTGTGCAAAATATTTATGATCATTTTTATATTGGTGAACAATAATAATGTGTTATTATTTCGTCGTCAAATGCTTTAATTCGTTTCCTGTGTTGATAATGACATCATCTCAAGTATTTTGTTCGTTTAGTTGTTACTAAACTCACAGGTTATGGACCCAGTTCTCACATCAATGTGATCGCCATTGTTTCAATCCAGCAAAGTTCTACAGTCGAAACCTGTCAAGTTTTAGTACCATGCCACTTCAGTAATTTGTTTTTTGTTCGATGTTTATTAGCCGTGATTCCTGGTTCACTCATCTCATTTCTGTTGGCCTGTGAGCCTGTTTGTCGCTGATACAGCTGGTTGCTGTGCCTCTGTTAGTTCTACAAAATGGATGGTGAAAGGAAGTGGAATGTGGAGCCGTTTAATGGCAAAAATGGTCGTACATGAAAATTCTGAATGGAACTGCTGTTTCGTAAGGAATTATTGTTCGATGTTGTGCATAATAATGTTCCCTCAGGTCGTTACCAAAATAATGATTGGGAGAACTGTAATGCTAAAGCAATGTTCCATATTGCAAATAATGTTTCTGACAGCTACATCGAAGTGATTCAAACGTACGATACGGCGAATGCTATGTTTCAAGCTCTAACACATTTGAGTGGTCGTGCAATGATCAGACACTGGTTGATTTGCAATCGCATGTATATGCTAAACGTTTTGAACTTGGTGGTGACTTACAATGGTACTTGTTGGATTTTCGTGTGGAATGTCGACGACTAACGGAGTTGGGAGATACTTCAACGGTGAAACAATTTATTCTGGCGCTATTGAGGTCGTTGCCTGTTGATTTTCGGACGGTCAAAGTTGTGTTGGAAGACGTGGAGCATCTGAGTTGGGATGCTGTGTTTACAAAGCTGACAAACTTTCATCGTGAGTTAATCATGGATAATAAGGTATCTATTAAGAATACTGTTTCATCATCTCAAAAACCTTCTTCAGAAATTTGTTCTGCTGAAGAGAATGCTTTTTTTGGTAACCCGTGCAACTTTAATCGTAGCAATAATTTTAGTAATACTAATGTGAACAATTTTTGTGGTAACGGACGAGGTAGACCTCTTGGCCGTAATAACAACTGTAATTTTCGTGGAAGAGGTAGTAATAGTAGTAATCATGGCAGTAACAGCTATAATGACCATAGAAATTCTAGTCAATCGAGTAGTAATAGGTCTAGTCAGAGTAATTACAATGTAGGTGCGTCTAATTCTAATAATAATCAAAATTCCAATCGTAATTATAGCAATGTACGTTGCCATTTTTGTAATAAACTGGTCATATAGCACAAAATTGTTATGCCAAGAATAACGCTGGCAACAATACGGATCAATCTGTAAGCTCTGGTAATAGTGATCAATCTGGTAGTAATAATAAAAATCAACAATCTTATACTGCTTCTTATGATGATTGTTTAGAAACAGGATATAGTTTCTCAGTGGTTGATACCTGTTTGAATACTCAAGTCAGTAATCACTCTTCACGAATTACGTTTGTTGTTGACTCTGGTTGCACTATACAGGCAATTAACGATTTAAATTTATTTTCTGAGTATATTGAACTGATAAAACCTCAAGAAATTTGTATTGCAAAAAAGGATGCATCCTTGTCTATCACAGCAGTGGGTACTGTCCAATTAAAGACTTTGGAAGGGACTAACGTAACTCTTAAAACTGTTAGATACCCTAAAGACCTTCCACAGAACCTGCTCTCTGTAAAACGCATGAGTAGAGCTAGATGCAACACTCTGTTTCGTGAAGAGTCTGTGAAAATTATTAATCGTAGCAATGGTAAAGTAATTATAACGGGTAATAGCATCATATCGGATCTGTACACAGTAGAATTTTTAAGTAACATAACTGAATTGTGTAATCTAACAGTGTGTTCAGATAAAAGTCCGATTGATGTGTGGCACGAAAGTTTGGCGCATCTGAACGTAAATGATGTTAAACTTTTGTCTACTCGAGGGTTAATTCCTAAAGTTGAGACCAACAAACAGTTGTTATGTGAGCCATGTATCATGGGCAAGCAATATAGGAAACCTTTTGACTGTCATGAACAAAAAAGGACTAAACCAATGGAGTTAGTGCATACGGATGTATGTGGTCCAATAAATCCCATTTTGTACAATGATAAAAAATACTTTCTAACGTTTGTTGACGATTTTTCAAATTTTTGTTATATCTATCTATTGAACAATAAAACTGAGGTTTTGGGCAAGTTCAAAGAATATAACGAACTAGTGTCTAATAAATTTAATTATAACGTTAAGAGGTTAAGGTGCGATCATGGTACCGAATACCTCAATGCCCAGTTTAAATCGTATTGTGCTGAAAAAGGTATTGATCTTGAGCCTACCGTTGGTAACTGTCCGCAACAAAATGGCAAGGCAGAGCGCATGAATAGAACATTGTGTGAAAGGGCTAGAACTTTATTATTTGAAAGCAGCCTTGATAAAATTTATTGGTCTGAAGCAATATTGTGTTCCGCATATATAGTAAACCGGTGCCCAACAAACAAAGACTTCATACCTTTCGAAAGATGGTACCGTGAGAAATTTAAATATGATAAACTTAGAGCATTTGGCTGTGATGCTTATATGTTTAATTTCACACATGATTCCGATAAATTCAAGACTAAAAGCAATAAACTTGTAATGGTAGGATATGCACCTGTAGGATATAAGTTGTTGGATGTGACCAAGTATAAGGTACACTTATCTAGGGATGTAGAATTCTTTGAGAACAGTTTGAGCAAACGTAAATATAATAAATCTGATGAAATTTTTAAAGAGGTAGATAGTTCGAACATTGACAGTGTCGAAGTCGACGGTGATATTAATTTACAGGATAATGATGCTTCTGATGATGACAATATTGTAAATTTGTGTTATTATTTTGCTAATCTTGTGGCGGATGATTGTCCAATGACCTTTGAGGAGGTGTTGGGCTCTCAGGAGGCTGATCATTGGAAGGAGGCGATTGAGAATGAGATTGGTGCTCTCAAGCCCAACGATACATGGACTGTTGTGAAGCATCCAACCAGGCCGACAATCACGTGTCGATGGCTATTTACAAAGAAGTCTGATTCAAGTGGTAATGTATTGTACAAAGCCAGGCTCGTTGCCCGTGGCTGTCAACAGAAAAAGGGCTTCAACTTTAATGATGTTTACGCACCAGTCGCAAAACTGTCAACTGTCCAAACACTACTTGCTCTCAGTAATCGTTTTAAATTCTACATTCAACAAATTGATATCTGTAATGCCTTTTAAAATGGTAAATTAAATGAAAACGTATATCTCAAAATTCCAGAAGGCATTGAAGTTGGTATTAATTTAAATAATAATGTGTTAAAGTTAAATCAATCGATCTATGGGTTGAAACAGGCACCCAAAAAATTTTTATTATCATTAGGATTTGCTCCAGGCTCTGCTGATGATTGTCTACATTTTTAAAGATAAAAAGTCTGTTGTATATTTACTCACTTACGTAGACGACATCATCATCAGCTCAAATAATAATAATTTAATCGAATATTTAAAAAATAAAATTAGTCAAAAATTTAAATGCAAAGACCTGGGCAATATTAACAAGTATCTTGGCCTAAATGTTAATTACGATCGAGAGAGTGGTCTATTAAAAATCAACCAGAAGTCATTAATTGAGTCTGTCTCTAAATGTTTTGGTGTGGACAATTGTGCACCCACATACTCTCCAATTGAGCCAAAATTACAGTTAGAGAGAGAGACTTAAATAGTAAAGATCGATCATTAAATAACGACTATCAACAATTACTTGGTTGTCTTATGTACCTTATGTTGGGGTCACAACCTGACATCTGCGACGCTATCTCGTATTACAGTCAATTTATAAGTGCAGCTACACAGGAACATTTTAAGTATTTGTTAAGAGTTTTAAAGTACCTGGTCACAACTAAATGTTTTGAATTAACGTATGACAGAAATTTTTCAAATAATAATAAATATATCTTAGAGTTATACTCAGATGCTGATTGGGCAAATTGTGTGACCAGTCGTAAATCCATATCTGGACATTGTGTTCTAGTTTATGGAGCCTTGGTAGCATGGTCTAGTATAAAGCAACGAACTATTGCTTTGTCTAGTATTGAAAGTGAGCTCATATCTATTTGTGATGCCACTACCGAGGGACTATGGTTCAAAAATTTATTAACTGACTTTCGACTCAACTATAGTGATAGGTCTGCAATCTATGAAGATAACCAAAGTTGCCTGGCTCTGATTAGAACTGGCAAATGAAATTCACGATGATCTAAACATATAGATACTAAATATAGATTTATTTGTTATCATGTTAATAGCACAATTAAATATTTGTATATCCCCTCCAGTTGACAGTTGGGTGATATGTTCACCAAAGGTTTACCAAAACCTGCTTTCACCAAATTTTGTGAGACTTTGAATTTAATGTGATATTTATGTTTGTCTAGTTTATGTATGTGTATATTTTTGTTTGTAATAATAGTTACCTATAGTAATTCGACAAGTGATACTTTCATATTTTTATAATGTTATATTTATTGTTCTTACCTATATTTCTCATATATTTAATTATGCATTTTACTATTTGTTTTTTATTAATTTTTTTTATGAATTATGATTTGAGGAGGCGTGTTGAAATAATAATGTTCAAATCATAATATTTGGAAATTATATTTTATATACGCGTTAGGTTGGTAACATTGACCATGATATTAGCATTTTTGTATCAGTCTGTGATGACGTTTTTTATAACTGTCGATCTTCAGCATTCTCGCTGTTAACATTGTGTAAAATATATACCATCATTTTTATATTGGTGAACAATAATAATGTGTTATTATTTCGTGAATAGTGAATTATTTTGTCGTCAAATGCTTTAATTTGTTTCCTGTGTTGATAATGACATCATTTCAAGTATTTTGTTCATTTAGTTGTTACTAAACTCACATATTCTAACCAGGCTTTGTCTATCTATTTCGGCATCATGGCCGTGTTATGTGTTTAATAAGCATTAAACCTTTGTGACGAGAACAACTTTTGTTTTTTATTGAACTAGAATATTAATCTCTCAAATGAAAGATCCTCATTGTTATTAATAGCCGTTTTTTAATAATCTCAATATGATAGCAGAGCATTTAGGAAATTTTTTTTCAGTGATTAATTCGTTTTTTCGTTCGTAGTATTTCATTTAAGTAATTGGAATCAAAAAATTTGGAATGTTGTAAGTAATTAATAATTTCGTTTTTCTGTATCATAGTTTCATTTTGCTGTTCGTGGGATGTAATTCGTTTGCCAAATTGGGGAAATCACTGTGAATTTAGGCCAACATATCCGCTGAAAGTGATTGTTTGCCCAACCATTTCATTCAATTTTTCGCCAAATCATTATTGAAAGGATCAGTATAGTGGTAGCTGAAATGTAGAAAATTTGTCAAACAGCAAAGTATCATGTTTTATTATGTTCATTACTTCATATAATTAATCATTTCCCATCCGTTTTTTGTCATTTGGTTTGATTTGGGTGTCCTTGTGTCCGCTGATTCCTATCATCGAAGCTGAAAAACGAAAGATTGTGAAGCTGCAGGAGTCCAAATTTAGTCATCGTGTTACGTTGGCAGGTGAATTTGGATCACAGGAAGCATATCGAAAACCTCCGAGGTAAAAACCTTTAAGATTTTGTCGTTGGAAATCATCAGTTTGTTGCTGAAAAATTCAAATCTGAAACCGTTACCAGCAAGTAAAGACAAGAAAAGCTGATAAATCTGGTATCTAGTTTGAACTTGAAAACAAGTAATTTTGTAACAGTTTTAATGTGAATCAATAATATTCCCGTACATTATGCATTTCCACTAATAGTTCATCTATTTGTTTGCATATATTTCGTTTTGTGAATGAATATTTTGGATTGTGGGTTGTAATTCAGTGAGATTGAGTCGTTGGGCTCTGATAGAATTTTGCATTTTCGGACTTTGAATTTATATTTGAATTTTGATTTGAAAACAGTATTGATCGTTTATTTAATAATTATTGATCATATTGAAAATTGTTTCTGCAATCTTATGAGCTATTTAGATAATAATTTTGTGATCCCTGCTCGTTTTGATCATTTTTGGATTTGTTGCTCTGAACTTGGCAATTATCAGTAGAGAATTTGAAATTTGATTTTTGCATTTTGAATTCGGGAGATCGTTGAGAGATACATTTAAAGGTATTTGATCCATTGGCATCAGAGGACAGTTTCTGAGGATTGGTTTTCTGATTGCTGAATTTTGTTTCACTTTTCTGAAATTTTAAAATTGAAAATGTCGAACGAAACACCAAAAAACAAGTTTAAAGGGCAAAATTATGAGGCCTGGAGACTAACGGTGATGTGTTTTTTGCAAGGTGAAGGTTTTGCTGAAATTTTAGATGATAAAAAGACTAAATTAGCGGTATACAAGGTGGAATCAGAAAAAAGAACGTCGGAGCAGAAGGAATACATTAAAAAACAAGAAAAAGCGAAAGCGATTGTTTTTGATCGTATGAGTTTTGATATTATTGAGAAAATAAGGGATGCTGTTTCCGTTGGCGATATTTTTGCAAAATTAGACTCTAGATATCATGGCACTATGCCCATTGACAATATCAATGCAAAAAGACGATTCTATAAGATGAGATTTTACTCAGGGGGGAATATGTGGTCATTTCTTGACTTATTTTCAAAGACAGTTTGCGAGTTACGCAATTCTGTAAGTATTCTTTCTGAGGCTGATGAGACTGAACACTTGTGTATGGCCATGCCTTCGGATTATGAAATTTTGTTATTAGAATTTCGTAGTTTTCTGTTGCAAAAAAGAACTATCGAGGTTTTGCACTGGTTATTGATTGATCGAAACAATAACTCTATAGTGAGCAAAAAGAAAAAAGGAATGTGAATTCCAATAATTTCCAAAATGGAAATAATTTTAATAAATTTAATAAACGTTTTGATAATTATAATCGGGGTGGTCTAGTGATTTGGGATTTAAACAAAATTTTGAAAGAAAAAAAGAAAATGAAAGCAAAACAGAACCTAAACAAAGCAAAAAAGAAATAAAATGTTTTAATTGTGGCGGTATTGGACATTATGTTAGTCAATGCACGTCTGCTAAACCAAAAGTAAATAAAAATGACCAAAAATCCACAAAAAAGGTGGAAATAGAAAAAATCAATTATGTGGCGATGGTCCAAACTGTGGACAGCGATTCTGATTCTGCTGGTTTGTCTGGTAATTCCTCTTTGAATAGTTCGTTTGAGGAGGAAAAGCCTTATATTCAATTAACTGAAAAATTCTTGCTTGATTCCGGTACTCAGCAGTTCCTTGTAAATTCCCTTAAGAATATGTATGATGTTCAAAAACTTGATCCTCCGTTGAAACTTGTGTCAGCCAAAAAAGATGCTGTATTTTATGCTACTCATAAAGGTCAGCTTGTCGTTATGTTAGAAAATAATAGGCGTCAACAGGAGATTATTAACTTGGAACATGTATATTATTCTGAAGAGTTAGAATATAATCTATTTTTGACAACACGTTTGCCATGAAAAGGTGTGTTCAAAGTTGTTATGTCAGGAAAAAAGGCGCATATCTATGTTAGGCAGACTAAACAAAAATTAGCTACGGCGTACAGTAATGGCAGTGGACTGGTTTTAGATTTTGAGAGGATGGAAGTAATACAAAAAAGTGAATGTGGAGCTATGTTTGCTGATGAGGAAGAGGAAAATAGAGAGCTTGAAAGTCAAGAGACAAATTGGAGCAACTTTGAGGTTGAATTGGAAGTTTTGGCAGAGTAAGATATAGATGCTTGAGTCAACTTGTGTCTGGAACTGTAGATTGAAATTGAAAGAATAAAAGAAAACACAAAAGAAAATGAAAAACAAAATGAAAATAAAGAACAAGATAAAAAAAGATAAGAGATCGACGAGAGTAAGCAGGTTGTTAACTCAAGTCAGGCGTCTCAGACTTCTGAGGTGAAGTTGTCAAAAACAACCCAAATGAAACAATTGTGGCACCATAGATTAGGTCATGTAAATGCGAAATATTTGAATTACTTGAAAGAAAGCTCAGTTGGTTTTCCAAATTTGGTGTTTAAAGACGACGATTTCAGAAATTGTGAAATTTGTCTGTCGGCTAAATCCTTCAGATTGGGACATCACGGAATTCGTTTAAAACCCAGTAGGAAGCTGGAAATCGTATCTACTGACATTATGGGGCCATTTATTGAATCATTTAGGGGTGAAAGATATATCATAATGTTTATTGACAATTTTTCCCATTTCACTATCATTGTGCCAATTGAAAAAAAGAGCATGGCAAATGAAGAATTTAAAAAATTTTTTATGAGAAATAAAAATAAATACCCTGAGTCACCTATCGCGGTGTTGAGATGTGACAATGCTCGTGAGTATACAGATCGTAAAATGAGAGATTTTTGCGATGAGCATGGGGTTGAGCTTGATTTGGTAGTGCCATATTCACCTGAGCTGAACGGGCTTTCTGAGTGGCAAAATCGCGTGATCAGCAAAAAGAAGCGTGCATTGTTGTTCGACTCGCAGCTCTCGATGCAATATTGGTCATTTGTGGCAACCACATCTTGCTATTTGAGTAATAGAACACCATGCAGGAGCAATCCAGATAATAAGACTCCACATGAGATATTTTTTGGTCGTAAACCGGATTTAAAAAATTTAAAAACTTTTGGGGCTTTGGCTTACAAGCACATTCCGATAAAAATGCATAACCAATCTGCTGTGTGCACCAAAAAGAAAGGCAAAACGTGAGTGGACCCAAAAATTATGCAGAGATGCGAAAAAAATCTTCTTCTCGGTTATACGAATACAGGATACTTCACAATTAATCCTGATGCAGAAAAAGTGTCAATAAGCTGTGATATTAGATTCGACAAAAATGAAAACATAACAAAACAAAATAAAAAAATTACCTGAGCTGTCTGAGGAGTCGTTGAGTGCAAATATTCCTGTGATAGCTGCATGCAGGGTAGAGTTACACAGACTTAAGATTGGGTGCCATTTATCAGCACGACAAAAAAAGGGTGAAATCATGGGAAATTAAATATTTCAACGGACTAATAATTTCTCAACACAGGAATTTAAAATTTTAACGGATAAAAAAAGAAAAGTAACGGGAATAAAAATTTTACAATGTGAAAAAAATATAATTGACAAGAAAAAAATACTTACACGTCAAATTAATCTAATGAACAGGAAAAAAAAAATTTAAACGGACTGCAGCTACACAGAAAAAATTTTTTTATCACAATAAGTGTATTGAAAAAGTTCATCATGAAAAAAAGTCAATTGATTAATGTAAAAAAAAAAAAAATTAATTCAACAGTAAAGCTTTTTTAGCCTTAGCTGGCCGACCTCTTTTTTGTTTTTGCCCCAAACGTATATTTTTTTGGCTTTGGGTGGTGGAATAGTCAATTTAAGGCGAATCTGCATTCCTAGTGAATGTTTGCAACAATAATTTATCAGAAAGGTTAGACAGGTACATTTGCAGTTTGTTAAATCATCTTCATCAATCATAACTGTCCACGTACCATAGTAATATTCTTTAAAGCTGTTAAATGTTTCCCATTTTCCTTCAGCAGCTAAAAATGTAGACAGCAATTCTTCAGTCAATGGCAATTTCATATTTGATGAAGATGTGAAGAATTGTGTGCAATTCTCCATTTTCTGTTTTAAGACTTTCTTGTTCTGTAATGCCCATTAGTATGCCACAGTCCATTGCCTCAGTGAAATGTGTGAATATTTTGCAAAGGAAACACAATTTGTTGCATCAGGATTCCTGGTTGAAGACCATTTTATGAGCAATTCCATGACACTGTTTAGGAATTGGCCTACAGGCAACCTCTCCTGCAGGGTATGTTCTCGCTTTTGGTGGATTCTATGCTATTGTTTGTTGATAGGTAACCAACTGCAGCTCCTTCAAACCACTTTGAATTTTTGCTCAGCCACTGTTCGTTGAAATAATCCACAAAATCCTTCACATGACGGTCATTTGTGGTGTCCCACTTGACCAAAAACAACTCTTCAGCTTTCTGTAAAGTTTGTTCGTCTTTGCAGCCCTGCAAGGACTGAATATCATCTTTCAGTTGAGCACATGTCTTTTTTTTGTAATTACTTTAAAGTATTTCTCGATGTTTTTCAATACATGGAAGAAGCTTGAATCGATACTAACCTGTACAATTCTTAGATAAAGCAGTTTGAATGTTGGAATTTTATCTTGTCTCTTTTTTCGTCGTGCTAGATTTATTTTTGTGTGTGTGCCTGTTTTATCCTACCGTGATTTTTGATTAAATTCCCGTGGTTCAGAATGTTCGTTGAAAGTCTTTTATTTCCCATGCAAACAGATTAATTTCCCTCAAAAATTTCCAGGGCAAATTGATTTTTTTCATTGTGCCATTATATATTCCCCCTTAAGATTTCTGGAGGACTGTGTGCCTCAAAAATATTCAGAGGTTGAGTCGAATGCGTTTAAAGACGTGTGGAAGAGAGCTATGGTTGATGAATTCAACGCAATGACAAACTTAAAAGTTTGGGAAGAAGTTCCTAGGTCCAAAGGTTGTAAGACGGGTGTATACCGTGAAACAAAACAAAAAAAGCTGAGTATGTGCCAAAAGCGAGACTCGTTGCTCGAGGATGTAAGGACAGATATCAGTATCAAATTGATGAGACATATTCTCCTGTTGTGTCTCAATAGGAGATCCGATGGGTGATCTCATTGGCCAATAGGGGGAATGGTCAATGACACAATTTGACGTGTGAACAGCATTTCTGAATGGTGAAATTTGGCGTTCTATGTACCTATCCTTACCACAAGGCTATGTTCCGGAATCACGAAATAATATATTGAAATTAAACAAATCAATATATGGTTTAAAAACATCGTCGAAGTCGTGGTTCAACCTTTTGGACAAAAAATTAAAAGAACTGGGCTTCACCCGAGTAAAATAGATCGTTGTTTTTATTATAAAGGAAAATTTAATGAAAAAATAGCTTTTCTGGCCATTTATGTCGATGACATTTTGCTTGTAACAAGTAAAGGTAGTTGGAAGACTGATATTGTCGATCGTCTTGTAAAAAATTTTGATGTGAAAATTGAGTATAATCCAAAGTGTTTTGTTGGGTTTTAAATCAATAGAGATCGAACCAATAGAACAGTAAAGTTGTCTCAATTTGCATATATTGAAAAAATAGTAAAAAAATTTGGACTTGAGCATGCCAATGGGCAAAATACACCCATGGAAGTCGGTCTAAAAATAAACAAAAAAGAAAAAAGAGTAGATAACCAAGAATTTCGATCTATGATCGGTGCACTACTGTACTTGGCTCGAGGAACGAGACCCGACATTGCTTTTGCAATGAATTATTTGAGACGTCATCAAGGTAATTCCACATCTTCGGACAAGTGGAATTTCAGACTTATAATAAAATATATTTCACATACTAAATCATACTGTCTATTATACCAGTCAAAAAAGGAAAATCTGGAAGCTTATATAGATGCTTCATATGCCCCTGATGTGAGTAACACTGATGATGACATTGTGGACATTGAAGTAGGCAAGTCAGTAACTGGTTACGTAATTTTTGCTAACAGCGATTTAGTTAATTGGGCTGTTAGAAAACAACGACTTATGGCAGCGTCCTCTACCTCTGTAGAACTAATAGCTTTGCATGACTCACTCGACCACCTGAGGCTAATTTGCCTTGTTCACTCGTTATTGCTCGGCGAAGAAGGTCCAATTGATATATTTGAAGATAATATTTCCACAGAGCACGTCGCAAAATGAGGGGAAAATAAAAGAATGAAAGCACTCATGATCAAGTGTTATGACATTCTGGATACTGTACAATATAAAAAAATTCTGATTAAACGGGTTGCTACATCCGAACAGCAGGCGGACATTCTAACAAAAGCGTTAGACAGAAGGAAGCATCTTGAAGCCGCTTCAAAACTGCTCCTTGTTCCCGATATGTTTGACTCTCCCTAATGTTGTTGTTTAAATTAAAAAGATACTGTTTGCTGCTGATGGCAGCTTTGTCTACGCTCATTTGGCCCCTTGACTGGTTAGGGATGATTTGTGTACCCCTCGCTGCAGGGGAATCAATGTATTCTGAGTTTGGAAACGTCAATGGTGAGATTTCTCTGATTGTCATTTGAGATCAATATTTAATATATTCTAATAGGTCTTCGATCCCCTGTAATATATGTATTACTTCAACGATTCAAACGTTTGTTGAATTGGTTTTGCCTTATTTTTTATTTTAATTAATTAAATTTGCTATTTTTGTAACATGTATGTCGGCTCGGGGAATCGAACCTGGGACCTACATATTTGTCAGCTAAAAGCGGTGAACTTAACCGCACGGCCATCTCACCGCCGACTATAACTGGCGAATGTATTTTATATTAGACAGGGTATGGTGGTTCCCACACACTCCCCCCCTAGAGAGACTCAACACGAGTTGAACGACATTAGATGCTGTGGGAGGTTGGGCTGAATCAGAAACGCCTCTTATACCTATACACACAGGCTTATACTACCTATACGGGTTCTATTTCCACTATATAGGGTGCCATCTATCGGCGACTCAAGTTATGAAGGAGAGTTGTGAGTTCCACCATACACCACTAGGGTGCGTGCGTGTCCAGCACATGTCAAGGGTCACCAGATGTAGGTTTTGTTGGCTCGGGGAATCGAACCTGGGACCTACATATTCGCCAGCTAAAAGCGGTGAACTTAACCGCACGGCCATCTCACCGCCGACTATAACTGGCGAATGTATTTTATATTAGACAGGGTATGGTGGTTCCCACAATGTATCTATTTTTAAAGTTTATATTGTTTGTTAATTGAAAATTTTTGTGACTAATGGTAACACAACTGTGATAAAATATTTTAATATTAGTTCGTTTTGTTGTCTAACTGAAACTATAGACATAATTTCATTTTCTGGTAACATAACTGTGATATATTTGTGACGTAATTATTTTTGTATTTAAATGTCTAGTCAATTTTAAAATTTTTAGGCTGTATCGAAATTTTATTTTTTTTGTAAATTTAAACAACGTCATAATTTAGAAATAAATGTATTCTCTACGTAAAGAGCTGTAGAGGGGTGTTGTTCAGTCACCTTTTCACTACGCTCATACATTAGCACCACCTACGAGTGACGAATGGTAAACATAATTTGATTCATTCTTTCGTATCTGTGGTCATTCGTTTCACCTGTGGTATTCTACCCAGGCTTTGTCTATCTATTTCGACATCATGGCCGTGTTATGTGTTTAATGGGCATTAAACCTTCGTGACGAGAACAACTTTTTTTTTTATTAAACTTTGAAAATTAATCTCTCTAATGAAAGATCCTCATTGTTATTAATAGCCGTTTTTAACAATCTCAACAAGATGAGTTCACTTCTGTTCTGTCTCTTGTATGGCAAACATACAAAATATATTTGTGAGAATGGTATCTACGTATGAGTATTACGAGAAGTAAATAAGAAAGAATATATAAATTAGAGTGAGAACTACTAGACATATAATACAGGTGTAGAACCTATCGATAGTTATCGATATAATTATCGATATACATTCACATACGTATCGATACAAGACATCGAGAACTCTGATAATCTACTACGCCATGTTTTATATTTTGTACTTTACAATTTGTCTGTTGTACTTCTACAATAAACATCATATAGTTCCTCGTGTACATATTATTTCCAATTATATTCTTTCGTGATTATTTACTGTTTTATTTTCCTCCAATAAGTGGAGATGAGATTTTTTTACTAACCAGTGTTGCCAGATGAAATTTTCATAAATTCCTACCTTTAAAACCATAAGAAGAAATTTACATTAACAAAAATCCCTACAATTTCCAACAACCTAAAAATCCCTGTAAATCCTCATAAAATATTAAAATATAAGTAGAACTCATGCACGTGCTTTGCACACGAAAAATTTTTATAAGAATTTTCTCAAAAAAGTAAAGATTTTCAATTTTTTTTAGCAAAAAAGCTCTAAAGCGTCAGCATTTTCATTGTTTTTCAGCTATAATGTAGGGATTTTTACCAATTTTAAGCAAGAAAAATTTAAATTATAATGATTTACATATGATTTTATTCTACTTGCTCAAAAATTTCATTTTTCATAGTATTGAATACTGCAGCTGAGGAATCTATAGTAATACTAAGAATTCTTCACCAACCATATTTAAGCCATTCCATTCCTCTCATCACTTGCTATAGATAGGTATCACACATTCATGAGAATTTTTCATAAATCTTGAAATTTACATCAAAATTTGTTGAAGATTGATTAAAGATCACACAGAAAAGAAATGCATTTTTCAAACCATCATGAATGTATATCAACAATGTACAAAAATGCTAGAGGCGAACTAAAAGTTCGTTGATAGAATTATTTCCCTGCCAGGGAGTCAACGCTGCCACTTGGCAAAGCACAAAAAAAATTATATATTTTATTTACAAGTTATGCAAAAGTGTGTACAAATAATGTTATGTTATAAGGTTGTACAGGATCATCTCCCAGCAAAATTTAATTATTTACTGGAAGAAATAGCTAAAGCAGAATGGGTGAATAGGATGCTAGTAATTTCAATGGAAAAATATTACTTGTATCCCTGTAAACCTGTACAGGTAACAGGAAGTTATAAAATGGGTTTAAAATTTAAGGAGGGACAAGTGGGAGGCCTCCATACTTGTGATTTCCTTCAAAAATTTATTAAATTTTTAAGGAAATTGCAAAATTTTAAAAAAATCATCAGAAACATTTTCCTATTTTATAGGATATCTATGAGTAGTGGTACGAGAAATGGCTTAAGTGAATATGGTGACTCGAGAATTCCCATAGTCTTATTATAAATTCCTTACTAAAACAACTATTGATAAGAAAATGTTAACAGAGTGCAGTTTTTTTAAAAATAAAAGTGTATTTAAAAAAATTCATTTTCACTTTACTTGTAATCCTTCTTAATCTTAATTTGACGCAGATTAAACGTGTGCATATTCCATTGGTGTGAATGGAAGTATTGAAAATTGTGAAGATAATATTAAACCAAGGATCGTATTTTCGAGTGAAGGAATAAGCGAGTTTACATTAACAACATTTAATGGACGAATAAACAACAGACAAAAGTACAGTTGGCATTGTGGGTAGAGAAACGACGAGTTCCTCACTACAATTTAACAGTGTGTGTAGGAATAAGATTTCAAATGTTACATATTGAGAGTTCAGTGTTGCCTGGTAGTGTACAAGATATATGAGAGTTACATGGACTCTGTCCAACACCGCCCTGAACTCTTATAGATCGAGTATAATTTAAAAAAAAAATTAAGTGTGTATATATATATAAAAATTAAAAAAATTGTAAATATATAAAAGGAACATTTGTTTCAATAACAAGGTAATATGAATTGACAATTTTATAAATGGTAACTAAAATTTATAATTTCAAATGTGTTTACATAATTTTATGAAAAAGGACTAGTATAATTTATGAAAAGGTCATATAAAAGGTAAGTACAATTCAGTCTTTTAAATTAAATATCATATTATTTATATAAATTAAAGGTTCAAGAATGTCAGTTATTTGATGGTATAATTGTAACTTTTTAATATTTATTAAGTTATATATAATTATGAATTGTGAATTAATTTTATTTTAATAGAGATTGTATTTATTATGATATTACAGTCGACTCTCGATAACTCGAACCTCGTTAAGTCGAAAACCTCTATAACTCGAAGTCGCAGCTATTTCCCTGCACCTCTCCATAAGAGCTGTATACAAAATTCCCTCTATATGTCAAAATAAAACCTCGATAACTCGAACTGATTTAGCAGCACAATACCTCTGTAACTCGAAATTCTGCCTGCAGAAACCTCTATAACTCGAAATTCCATACAATACACTGTGAACCAGATAAGATAAAACCAAACCTATTCTGTTACATGTTCATGCAATGAATGAAGTCAGAACTATCAGCACTGTTTCATTGATCGTCTTGTGAAGTGTGAACATTAAAATGAGCCTTAAAAGAAAATGTCAAAGTTGGACAATTGAAAAAAAATTAGAAAATGAAGATGATACTACAGACAGACCTGAGCCACCACCGACTAGACTGCTGGCAGAAGAGGCTTTGAATACATTACAGCGGTACGTGGAATGTTCATCGTCAGCCACTCAACAAGAATTCAACAGCCTACACAAATTGGAATTTTTCATAGATAAAAATATGGGCAACAATTTGACTCAGTCCACATTGGACAACTACCTTTCTTAAAATGGTATGCTATTTATGAAAAGTCTGCAGATGATTTTTTTATTTGCTGTACATATGTATACAATCCGTAAGTTTTTTTTGTGATTTATTGTTCTGCATTCGATAAATATTTTCGCCTATGTATGTACTTTGAATTCTCTTTAACTCGAATCCCAAGATAAATCAAACTTTTGTGTAAAATATTCAATGATACTCCACTCAAACCTTAATCATTTAAGTTTTGAAGACATTGATGAAGAATTCCAATGGCCTACCCCCTCAACAGTATCAAAATCCAAACTCCAAAAGAACCAATTACATACTATGTTATTAGATAATGGAGCTGACAACTATATGGTCAATGACCTTTCAAAATTGAGAAACATTTGTAAAGTAGACAATACTCGAAAAGCACTTTGTGCTAAAAAATGAGTCTTTGTAAATCCTACTTATGTTGGATCCATGTATGTGAATATCTTCAATTCCAAGGGAGAATTTTCCACAATATACCTTAAGGAAGTCTATTATGATCCAGATTTAAACCTTGACATTTGGTCAGGAGCTAAAATTATAGAATCAGGTATATTCAAGATAATCACTGACACGGACCATGAAGACATCATCAATAAACAAACTGGTGAAATCACCATAACCTCTCTAAAGAGAGGTTCTATGTATTATATTGATTATGAGATAGTGGAAGAAGAAAAAGTCTATCAGAAGCTTGTATGCATGCCTGTACCTCAGTCAAACTTAGTTCAAGATGATCATATAGATGATATAGACCAAAATTTTGAAAATCAGAATGAGGAAGAAACTGATAATCCACAAAGTGAAAAGGAAAACATTGACAATACTCAAAATTTACAAGATACTGTAGTGGAAACAGCCCCTCAGGAGGTTTATACCAAATCTGAGGAAGAAATAGACAGTGAAAGTGTCGGTATAAACAGAAAGCACAAGAAAAATATAAATAAAACAAAAATCTTTGGCATAGAAGCTTAGGTCATCTGAGTGGCAAAAGCCTTAAGGTCTTATCGATAGTAGTAGTAGGTATGCCCCAAAATTTGGTATTTAAAGATGATGACTTTGCCACATTCGAGATTTGTATAAAAGCCAAATCCACCTGACTTGGTCACCATGTTGTGAGAACAAGACCAATTAGAAGAATGGAAGTAGTCTCATCAGACATCATGGGACCTTTTCAAGATGCATCCAATGGAGAAAAATTTATAATAACCTTCATAGATCATTACTCCAAATATACTCTTGCATTCTCTATTCATAGAAAATCTCAGGCTTTTGATAAATTTAAGGAGTATTATCTATCATTTAATACAAAATTCCCTAATGATCCCATATCAGTCCTCAGAACTGATCAAGCCAAAAAATATTCAGACTTCAAGATGACGCAATTTTGCTCTAAAAACGGAATTACCCTTGATGATGGTGTGGCATATACCCCTGAATTAAACGCAATAGCCGAAAGGCAAAACCACACACTACTCGAAAGAGTCAGAGCCATTTGCTATGACGCCAAAATAGATTTTAAATTATGGTCAACAACTGTATTAGCTGACGCACATATAATCAACAGAAGTCCAACCCGCATCAATATAGGAAATATTACCCCCTATGAAAAATTGTATCGGACTAAACCAGACATTTCCCACCTTTGAGTTTTTGACGCAATTGCTTACAAACATGTTCCTATTGAACAAAGACAGCAATCTGCAGTCAAAGCTAAGAAGAACATAGAGGAGCACCTTGATCCAAAATTCTTACCCTGAGCTATGAAAACGATATTAGTTGGATTTTCAAATGTAGATTACCAAGTTCTAGACCCCATTAAAATGAAATCCTACAAATCCTGTGACGTTAAATTTGATGATACAAAAACATTGGCCAATTTCACTAATAAGCCAGAGGAATTACAAGTAAAACCATTAGAAGAGGAAACAGAGGCTATATATAGGGTCAATGTACTAAAACAAGCCTCATTAGAAAACTCTCAATTTCTAGAAGATTGTATGCCAGTGAAATTCAGTGACATTTATCAAAATCCTTTCAAGAAAGAGTGGCTAAAAGCTTTCGATGATGAACTGCAATCTATGTACCTTCAAGTATGGAAAATTGTTGATCATCCACCTAATGTAAAATCCATTAATGCACGTTGGATTTTCATGGCCAAAGCCAATGAAAGAGGAATAATGTGCCCAAAAGCCAGACTTGTAGCTAAGGGATTCATGGATCAATCTGAATACACTGACAGAAACCTATACACTTGTAGTACAACTATGATTGATCAGATGGCTTTTATCTGTAACCAATATGTTAAACTTGCAGTTAGTGTAATATGATGTCAAAACAGCCTATCTAAATTTTAAAATTAAAAATGACATCTACCTCAACATCCCACTAGGTTGCAAAGTCGACAAAACAAAATTACTTAACTTAAATTAGAAAAATCTATATACGACCTAAAAACTTCTAGCAAAAATTGGATTGAGTTACTGGATACTCATCTTTCAAACTCCAATTTTTCAAAATCCAAGATCGACAGATGTGTCTACACACGTAAAGATGATTTTGATGGTATTGCATTCATGATAATTTACGTAGATGACATTCTCCTTGCAACTAAACACCCTGAGTGGATTAAAGAAACCACAAACCATTTTGAAACTCGTTTCACTATGAAAGTAATAGATAATCCAACTCACTTTGTAGGTTTTGAAATTGAAAGAAATAGAGAATCACAAATTATAAAACTCACACAAAAACAATAGATTCAAAAGATACTTCAAAAATTAAAATTATGTGATTCTAATCCTTCTAAAATGCCTATGGAGACTGGCTTAAAGTTGAGTAAAACAGAAGGCATAGATAACAAAGAATACAGATCCATGATTGGTGCACTATTATATGTATCTAGAGGTACTAGGCCAGATATATCATTTTCGGTTAATTACCTTTCTAGATTCTGGAACTGCTCCGATGATATAAAAAAAAACGTGTATGTCGCATTATAAGATATCTGAAATCCACAATTGATCTTGCTCTTGTCTACAGATCAAATTCCAAAGGAATCTCTGCATATGTTGATGCATGTTACGCACCCGACATTGATGACAAACCTTTCAAAATGTCAGAATTAAAAAAAGGAAAATCTATCACAGGTTATCTTATTACTATGTATGGTGACCTTGTAAGTTGGGTCGTTGATTGCCAAAATATTCACGCATCTTCATCCACAGCAGCCAAATTAATAGCTCTCCTTGATTCATTCGAGGATATTGAAGTAACTTGGCTCCTCAATTGTGAATTCTTATCTGTTGATTCTCCTATAAAAGTTTACAAAGATAATATTTCTATTATACATGTTATTTCAGGAGAAGGTCAAAATGATCAAATGTTATGGCCTTGCTCAGGCCTATAAAGATAAAATCTTCGAATTTCATCAGATAGCTACTAAAGACCAATTAGCTGATTTACTTACCAAGGCTCTATCCAGTAAGCAGCATATATCCTTAACCCATAAAATCCTTGAGTCTCCAAATCTTGATCCTTAACTCGTCAACTCCTACACCAGATCCAAACCTGAAACACAAAAATTTTATATTAATCATATGCAACATAACATCCAAAATTAATAAATGCATATTACTTATACTTACCAGTTATACTGCATGCTGTTCAATTTTTAATACCTAAAAACAAAAAAAAATGCATGTTATTAATTAATTTATTTTATACTTATTATTAATATAAACATATACTTACCTTGTACAATTTAGTTACCATTTTTTTAACATATATCATTTTACCATTTTCATTTTTTTTACCAATCCTTTATATTCATTTTTATTTTACAAATCTTATATTCACATTTTTTTTTTCAATTAATAATTTAAATAAATGCACTGTATACAATGTAAACAACTTTTAAACACCCGCAGTCGTGATCAGTTCAAAAGATTGTAGGGGGTGTTGGGACTACCAATCCTTCTCCCCTCTCACTCCTGCGAACACACGATTACTTTAATACATATTTTTTATCTTTGTTCGCGGCTACACTGTATTACCATCTCCGCCGCTCACTGGTCCATCTCCTACATACTCGTTTATCTCACTCAAACTGTACTCGTACTTAAATTATGTAACTGTTACGAAATACACACGCTTCTTGGACGCTACTTCGATCAATACTTTATTTTATGTTAGGTACCTACTAATTTGTGTCTCCATCGGTCCTCATCCACTATAAAAGTTGTTCAAAAATATCGATACCAAAAATATCGATATTTTCATAAACATATCGATACGTATAGATTTTTTGACAACACCATCATTACGAAAATTAGCGTTACTCTGCGTGATGTTAATTCGCAATGTGTCTGTTATTTACGTGGAAACGTAACAATCGTAGATTCGGTAATTCATTATCTAGAGTTGTGTTGTGATAATCACTAGGCGTCGGCAGTCGGCAGTGTGCCGCTGTCACGTTTGTTTCTGCTTTCACCTGTGAACATATCGTTATGGGCCAAACTGAAAGCTTGGAGTCGTTTCCCGAGATGATAGAGTCCATTCATCACTCGATCCTTCGACAAGCCAAAAATTTATCGGATATTTCCTCTCTTACTTACGAACAGTTCTTGAATGATCTGTCAGAACTCAATAACTTGTAAGAAATACAAACTTTAATTCTTTATCTTCAATTTGAAATGTTATACGTCTATCACTCGAGATACAGACTGAGTGAATTGTTGCAGCCTCTGAAATACCTTCTATCGATAACCATTATTAATGTATGAATTTAAACATCTCCGCTCTCGGTAAGAGCTGAACAAAACGTAGAGCGTTCAGGCCTTCGGGACTTCAGGTTGTAAGTGTGGTGTTGTGCGTGTGCACGTAACTGAGCACAACATTTCGGGTTAAAACAAGAATCTATTATTATTTTCATTCGTTGATTTATTGGGTCTGTTTAGACCTTTGACTATATAGCTTAATGGACTGCTAGAACTAATAAAATCTTGAAGCCAAAGAATGCAGGCGTTACTTTTCGAAAAAGGTATTTTGTGTGAAAACTGAATTTGTATTCAGTTATATTTTCGTGGCTCCTAACAATATAAGCAGTGAGAGAACGATATTCTTTTAAGTTTCACTAGTGTTTGTACTTTCACTTATCACCAAAGGTCGTTTTTCGTAAAAAGAACGCCTGTTAACAGTGGCTTCAGCGGTGTTCCATTTAACTCTATGTATTTCTTATCAGTTCTAGCAGTCCATTAAGCTATATAGTCAAAGGTTTAGACAGCCACGTAAAAGGTACATTTGTCGGCATCATTTTTAATTTTTCTCTTCCTATGCGATCAAAAATTCGGGACGTTCGGAAAAGAGTTAGAACACTCGAAACAACGTCGAAACCAATTAAAATTTAAGATAATTCGGGGCTTCGTCCTTCAAACCCCTTTTTTTCTTCCCCGTTGTGTATTTTCATCTATCGCATTCAGTGCATCGACAGGACCTGGGGGAGGGACCTGTGAAAAAGCGCCACTACTGAGTCGTAGATCACCGATACATTGGTCACTCAAATTTTTCTGTACACAATATACCTATACATATATGTATTTCCACGTTTTGCTCATTTTAGCCCTTCCTTAGAGTCTGTGGAGCATCCGCTGTTCGACCTATGGCAATATGGAGGCAGGGGTTCTCAGTGTTTCGTAAACCCATCACGTTGTCATCACGATAACTCGCGTAAATTTGTAGATTTTGGCTTGAAATTTTTATGGCGGTTGGAGATTATTAGGGACTGGTTTTGTATTGAATTTGAGCGAAATCGGTCAAACTGGTTTTTCAATGGCAGCCATTACAAAATTTGACACTTATGGAAAATACTTACCGCAGTTGATGTGGGGCAAAGATATTTTTCTGTTTAAACCGAAAAAATACCACTCTTCTCACCATCATTACCTTGGCCATCGACGAAAAAAATTTGGTAAAATAGTTCTCCAGACAGGAATTGAATCCGGCACTACTGACGTGCTGCTGAGCAAGCGATACTACAGAGCCAGTGAACAACGATACCGAATAATTTTGCCACTCAATTTGTGTGCAGATTTTCCCATATTCGCTAACCGAGCGCACAACTTGACCGCAGACAAACAGAAAAATAGAAAATGGAAAAAAGTGGCCATGAGAAATTTGCGTTTTATGTAAATCTCTATTAAAGCTGGAGAGCTGGGCTTGCTCTCGGTGTTACTGAAAAGCGAATGCAATTTACAAAACTCGTATAAAATTTTCTAATAATCTCGAAATATTTACAGGGCCACAGAGAGGAAATTCGGGCCCGGGAGAGAAAACGTTTAACATGGGGCCGCTAAAAAATTGAAAATTGCATTTATGTTTTGGTGTAGTATCTATACTCTGTTCACGCTAAGAAGTGTGTTGCCATAAACCATATCCATACTTATCTGCTTGAAATACGATGTTTTTTTACCCTACAAAATGATGCTTATCACCGTATAAAAATGTGTATCGTTACCTTTTCCTTTTTCCCCAACCAACCGCAACATGAATTGTGATTCTGACATCACACTTTTCTTAGCGTGCACTGAGTATAGGAGTAATCTGGGGTGGAGGTTTTACAATACTAGGTAAGCCAGTTTCGTGAGTGGGGTTAGCAAAAATATTTTTGAACCTTTTTTTCTACTTTTGTTCTCTCTTTTCTTTTTCTTTTTTTTTTTAGAAAAAACGCCAGGCCCCTGAAAATTCCAGGCCTCGAGGAATCCCCGCATCTCCCATCACTCGTTAGGTGGGTCAGACTTCGTTATTCGAAAATGAACGACAAAAAAATCACAAATTGAGTAATGGAAAATTTTTTATTTTTGCGAATCTAAAAACCTTTTTTCTTTCACTGTATGATTCTTCAATCACTAAATTGTTGGTATCATTGGAAAGAGGAGAAAATTTTCAGGATATGTCCATTAACCAAATAATTTTTCGATCGTCTTTAGCAGTTTGGAAAGAAACAAATAAAAAAAAAAGAAAAATTTGTTATTTTTGAAATGAAGAAACATCTCTTTCACCAATGATTTCTCAGCTGTTATCTAAGTTAGAAAGAAGGAATTTGTAATGCTAGAAAGAAGAGAAAATTTACTGAAATCTATTTTTCTTATAATTTTTCCATCATCCTTGGCAGTTTGAAAATAGGACAACGAAAATACACAAATTAATGGAAAATTTTCCATTTATTTATTGTTTAATGTTTAGATATTTTCAGGTTTATACAATACACATCAATCCTTAATGGCTTCAGGAGTACAGCCTCAACGGCGTCCGGTTATTTTTTTAATGTAGAACCCATTTTTATTTTTACTATTGGGTAAAAATGAAATTTTGGTGCCAAGGAGAGAAGAAAGAGAGAAGAAAAATATGTGTCTGTGTTAGTAGGTGTGTGGTTGTGTACAGTACAACTATATCATTTGTGGTGGCTCTCACTATTTCTTTCTTTCGATCCTCTCTGCCTCTGCCACTACCAAGAGGGACAGATTCAATTATTTAGTAGGTTTTTTATTGGAAGTCTAATTATTAACCTTGGTGTCGTGGAGAAGTTTGGAAGTAAAGCGTGTATGTTTTTCATTTCATAACTGGAGGAAAATTTTGGTACCAAAACTTAAATTCATACACACACACACATACATATATATATATATATATATATATATATATACTATATATATATATACTATATATATCTATATATTTGGCTATGCCAAAGCCAGTCACTTATCAAACTATGAAATAGAATGAAAATTGGTTCCTCTACATAATTGCCAGCTTCACTTTTTCAGCTCATTTTTATAGGGATGTGAACTGAAACTGTTATCAGTTTCTGATTTTGGGTGGAAGAGCTGTTTTGTTCATCAGTTTTGGTTTAAGTTATAAATTTTCTTCGTTTTGATTTTGGTTTCAGTTTTAAATTTTAAAAATGATTGGGTTTTGGTTCAATTTAATTTAATGTTTTTTACTTGCATAATGTGTAGTTTGCAGTTTGCATTAGCCAGAAATGTTGGCAATGTTACCAATGTATAGAAAAAGGTTATTTGCACTAATGCAGTTACTATACTCCGTTCATACTAAGAAGTGCACGACTTCATAAACAGTATTCACACTTATCTGCTCAAAACACAAATGTTTGTTTACTCTGCAAAATGAGGCTTATCTTTGTATAAGAACGTTCATCAGTACCTTTTCCTCCTTCCCCAACCAACTACCACATCTATAAGTAATTATAACATCACACCCATCCTAGTGTGAATTGAGTATTGTTAGTGCAGTAAAGTAGGGGATTATAAAATACTGGCAAACAAAACCGACTATTTTGTTCCTAAGTCAGTTTAAAGAAAAATTGGTCCAAGATGTTTAAATTTGTCACAAAATATCCATATCTTCTTCAGTGATCTGAGTAGTCTCAATAAATATTAAAATTGTGATTTTTTCACGATTTATTGCAGAAATATTGATAAAAAAGGCAACCTGATGTTCCACTCTACTGTCCTTCCTATATAGGAATGACAAATTTTCATCAAAAAATAAATAAAAAACTAACAACAATTTGCATTTTTTTTGCAGAATTGGTAATTATTTGTTCAACTTGACTTTTTGCAATCAGAAATTACTCTTGAAAAATGGGGGACCTGTAAACCATAACGACAGAAAAGGAACAAAATGACAGGTTTGGTATGCCAGTATTTTATAGTTGTCTTAAGTAAAGTACAATTATTATAAAAGCTATACAAAGTACTACATCAATAAGAAATCAAATAAGACTAGGAAAAAATTTTATTTATTCAAAAATTTCAGAATTGATTTTTAATGGTGGATTTTACTTTTGATGTTTTTGTACAGGTGGAGAAAAAACATTCATTTATGTGGATAAATAAACAATCAGCCAATGAAAAGGCCTAAAAACAGTGAAATTGAGACAATGTTCTGTCACCTTTTTGCAAATGATTCAGTTCCTCTACAAAAACATATCGAACAAAATATAGACAACTATTATTCCTAATTCTTGGAATATTAGCTGTTTATATGATACTTGTTTCACACGGATGGACACCGCCAAATATGCTGACAATGAAGAGTCATCATATTTGGTGGATGTTCCGATGACACGCCACTTATTTTAGGTCAGCAATTTTGAACCATTACAGTAAAATTATGGACACTGTATTCTCTTCTTTTAAAGACAAATTCATTCCTCTGTCTCTAGTCAGATGAACAAGTTAAAATCCATATCAACTCTTTGTGGATGTACCAGGTTTCAAATTTAATTTAAGTAATAAAAGTATAATGATAAATTAAACGTAATGTAGTAATTGATTTTGAATTAATAAAGAGATAAAACAAGAAAATTTGTCTCCTCATTTGTCAAAGTATTTTATAAGTAAGAATACTTTTGCAACAGACAATTTTCTCTTTTTGTTTTTTATTATTTTGGTTTCTGAGAGCACAAAATTATAGTTCTTAGCCTAATTTTATTCTTTAGAGTCACCTATTTGATTTGGTATGTCCAATGAAAAGTCAAATGTTCTTTGAAGAAAATTATGAAGAAGTATTTGAAGACTTTTGTATACTTACCTTACCATATTTTTATACTATTTTATTCTACTCACCCAATTTGTTGAAGTACACCAGATGACCAACTTCAGCGCTGCTTTTACATGTTGTAACATTACGCACACATACACTTATGTCCATTTTTATCAGTTTTTTTTTTTCTCTTTCGCCAGTATTTCTGTTTTGTTATTATAAACTTTTATTCTACTCGCTACTGCAATTTTAAAATATACCAATACTGCAGCCAACATTCCGTAAAAAAATGATGTTTATTTCTGGTTATTTTGCATGAAGCTAAAGCCAAAAAATAAAAAAAGCGTATCTTTTAAAAATTCGTTTTTAACCTAATTTATTAACTCGTTTGTTTGTCCACGTAGTTAGATGTGTATAATGCTTCAAATGTCACAGTCAATCTTTCTGGTAGAATCCCCTAATAACATAAAATTTACCTCACAAATAAAATATTCTCTGAGTGAGTTATTGTTGTCCTACTTCTCATGGGATTGAGGATAAAATGTTTGTTGGAAAACATCTTTCCACTGAAACTTAGGTTAGTGGAACAGAAATAAAAACATTTAATATAATGAATTAAGAATGGATGAGTGTTTTTTTGGTTGCTAGAATTGGGTAGAATTTATAGATGGCCTGAGTCTTTTCTCTTTTCTATGTATCTATTTCAGCATTGATTTTTGATAAAATATTAGAACTATTAATTTCATTATTTGTCCTTTTGACCATTCTGCTGGTATCTGCAATAAATAACTCAAAATCACAATCACAATTAGTGAATACATTTGTAGTAGCAATTATATTACTTTCATTTGAATTTGAAAAAGGGAATTATATTTCATCTCTAAATTATGAACAGTTTATCATCAATTAGTTTGGTATTACTATAGATACTAATTAAATCATCGTGATTTCCATAATGAAAATTTTAACCATCTAAATTCGACTCATTATCCTATTTTAAATGAGCTATCTTTTGGGATGTGTAAATGATAAAATTCTCAGCATTTGTTTGAGAAAATCAATTCATATCTTAGAATTTGGGTTGTAAGAATTGGCAGGCTTGAGAAAAGTCTGACTCAAATAACATATTCTCTTGTTTCCACAGACAACTTTTAATTTTGTTTGAAAATTCAGATATAATTTTAATTGGTTATTGGTTTTGGTTTCAGTAGTGAAGTTCCATGATTCAATTATTGGTTACCAGTTAATTGTTTAGGTTTTGGTATAGGTTATCAGTTATCAGTTGTCCTCATAGATAAATAAGTAATATAGGTACTTTGTATATAGATGGGTAACTTGTAACTTTTTTCCATTACCTTTTTTTTATCAGCTGATAGGGTTTTGATAGGATACTAACCATCGCAATAAGGATTCCAGCGCTAGTATCTTCTGAATTATTTCAAAATATTTTCGTTTTTGTGGGGATTCAGCCACAGGTCTCCCAAATATACAGCCTAAAGTCTTCAAACTAGGGCTTGTAACCAAAATATTTTTGAGGTTATTGTTGCTGGGAACCAATAAAAATCTATAGTGATTACTGATTACTGGTTAGTGGTTATTAGTTATTAGTAATTATTTTGTTACTGGTTATTGTTCTGGTTAACCAAAAAAACTTTTCTGGTTATTGGTTGAGAAAAAATTTGTGGTAAAATAGACAAAAAACATTTTCTTCGCGTCTAATCATTTATAATATAATGTTCTAGGAAATAATTGGTAATTTTTGAGAAAAAAAAAAAATTAACAATGATATTTTATGAAAACCAATAAAAACTAATTACTTTAGGTTATCATTCTAGTTAATTGTTTCAGCATTTTATGAGAATTGGCTATTGATTATTGGTTAGGTGAAATTTTTTTGCTTTGGTTATCAGTTCCCAAATCAGTGTTGTCAATTTGTTTAGATTTTTAATGGTTATTGTTCTGGTTATGGTTGTGGTTACATGGCTTTCAAAAATGGCCACTACTTAATCGCTGGGCCATTGCATTTAATGTAAATTCATCAAGTAATACAGGTAGTGATGTGAATTCTGAAAAAAATACTGATTTTTCAGATTTGATGCGATTCTCTGAAAATATTGATTTTTTCTCATATAATCTAGTTTGAAAAATCAATTTTTTCGATTCTTTCGATTTTTTTTTAATGCACTTTTCTTCCAAATCTGATAGTAACACGAATATTGGTAATAATCCATGAAAGAGTTCTATTATTTTTTAGATGGTTGAGCGCGGCTATTTTTCCTCTTATTTTAGTTGAAGTCGTAAAATACTTTATTTATGATCAACAGCTAGGAAAACCACAATTCAGTGATATTTTATGATTAAAAAAAAACAAATCGATTCGATTTTCCCTGGATAGTCACAATTTTTAATTAAAATCTGTTGAGACCACCAATCCTTCTCCCCTCTCACTCCTGCGAACACACGATTACTTTAATATATATTATATATGTATGTTCGCGGCTACACTGTATTACCATCTCCGTACATACTCGTTTATCTCACTCAAACTGTACTTGTACTCAAATTATGTAACTGTTACGAAATACACACGCTTCTTGGACGCAACTTCGAGTAATTCTTTCTTTCTTGTTACTAATTTATGCCTTCACCAGTCCTCATCCTCTATAAAATCAAAGCCAAAAAATCGATTTTTTTGACCAAAAAAATTGATTTTTCGATTAAATTGATATCGAATGGACATCACTAAATACGGGTATATGAGTTCTTTTCATAGATATAAAGGTATGTAATTTATGTCCGTTTCACATAATTATACAAATATACAACCAAGTATATTTATGTATCTGTATGCATGCAGCGCTCACTATTGCTGGGGTGGTTAGTTGCACTAAAAATGGAAAATGAAAATAAATGCAGAGTGAACACCTAATGGTTGTCCTTGAAAATTTTAAAGCCGTTTTTTAAGCCGGGTTTTGGATTTGGTTTTGGTTTCGGTTCGCATTCCTACATTTTCAAGCATAACTTGAGAAAAATTAACGAACTATATTTTTAAGAATGAGGAATTTTAAAATCAACTTGAAAAACTTCAGTTATGCCAAAAATTGGACCCTCTGCTTATCAGTTTGCGACATTGCGATTTTCACTTCACGGCTTGTAGTTTGTGGCCACGCATACATTTGCGTCTAACTCAAAATCATTTTGTTCTTCGTACCTACTGTGATATCGACATCGGGCCACCCGGCTAATTGATATCTATTCGATAATTCGGACGGATTTATCGTGTGGGTGTGTGTAAATTATCGCTGCCTTACAGCCTGGGGTGCTCGCTAGTCACGTACAAAAGCCGATTTCTTGTTGCCACAATAGGGGTCCCAATTTTTGTTACGTTCAAATATAGTCTTGAAATTCGTACAAGCTGTAGACCGCCGCCGCCGCCGCCGCCGCCGCCGCCGCCGCCCGCCCGCCTGTAGTACAAGGCGGAGGCCCGTAACCAGACAGCGACCATGGCGACGGCTCTTCCCCTCCGGCAGGGGAAAAATCAAAAATTCGTTATATTTCGCCCTGCAGGCTGCGGCGTACGTAGTCGTTTTTTTAAAATTTTTCACTTTTGTGTGACCCGTTTCGACGACGGTGATTGTAGGTCGCGCAAATGTATGGACGCCGACGGAAAGCAACTCGTGTTCGTTGTTAAAAAAGGTTCCGATTCTTCAATCCTGTGGAAGGCAACGGTCCGCATTGCTTGCCTGAAGTTCGACCCGAGAACTAAACAAATGGAGTGCTGTCGACTGTTAAATTTAGGACAATTTCAAAAAGTAAGTTTTCTCCTTTCACTTCGGTCTCGGCGAATGGCCGCGACGGAGAGCCCATTTTAGGCAGAAATTCCATTTCATTGCAGATTTTCAAAACCATCAAAAACGAAATAGATACGGCTCAGCAAATAGACGCAAAAAGCGAATCCGAGTCGCGCACGAATACCTTCATGGACAAGGTTACGCAAGCTGTGATCGATGGAAGTGATTCGGATGCCGTTGCTGAGTGTTGCATTTGTCTGGAGCGCAAGCAAGAAATAACGTTGCCGTGTGCTCATAGTTACTGCCAAACCTGCATAAACCAATGGTAATTTTTATGTGCGTTGTTTTTCGCTTTTCCGCGACGCTGACAAGTGACAAACGATACGTAGGTAGGAGGCATACCCGACTGTATAATCCGTATGCGTCATCTTACAGGAATGTTGAAAATAACACGTGTCCAGTTTGTCGAGAAGTGATGACGAATAGGAACGAAGAATGGCTGCTATCTGATGCCCCGAATTCCGCCGAAATCAGCGAACACATTGCCACTTCGTTGATGGACATCGCAGCAGATTGAATTCGATGTGACCATTCCGTGCTACGCTGCTTCATCGATGACGTTCACCAACATGGCATCGCAGTCCGTACTTTTTTCATCGATTCACGAAACGAAAATCCAAGTGCATACGTTTGCAACTTTTCGCTGGACTAGAAATGCTAGTCGTACTCATTTGCTGCGATACGCATTTCCGACTCGTATCGTCGTGTGGTTATCGTCGGATTGTAACGGTTTGATTAAAGGATGATGGTACCTATCAATTAAAATACTCTACAGTAGGTATTTTATTCTCGAATTTAGAATATTCGGACGCGTTGACGGTTATGATGCGTAAAAGATGCGCGTTATCTCCTTCAAATTTCCGATTCTCCTTCACTTTTTTTTTCTTTTTTTACTTTTGTCTCGAATACGAGAATTCTCGACGGCTTAGTTTCGATTTGAACTTGCTAAGGCGAAGGTGCTCATTTACCATTTCGTTCGCAGGCGAGTTTCGTATCGAAAATCCGATTTTTTATTCATTTACGATCCTGCTGCGAGTGCCGCTTCAAACAAGCTGCGTCAATTATCTCGCTTACAATATGCGTTATCTGAAACAAGGTGTCCGTAGACGTACCCATCGTTTTTATCACCGACTGCGTACGTACGAGGTTATATCTTCGGAATTAACGGAATTTCGTTCGTTAAAAACAAGTGTCCTACCTAATAGATTCTAATGAAAGTATAAGCTCGAAATGTTTCTGACCATCCGGAGAATGTTCGAGGCTATTCGTATTTGAAATTTACAAAATTAGAAGAGTGTAATTAAAGGAAATGAAAATTTAAAGATTGAAAAAATTATTGTCATAAATTTAGGCATATCCACCAATAAAAACTACTCATTCGAATTAACACAATCTGTTTTTTTTTTTTTTTTTTTTTTTTTTTTTATTGAAATTTATTACTTTTTTGCCTTTTTTTTCATTTTATCATTTTATTTATTGGCATCGATTAGGATCTGGCAACGTTCGGAAAAGTCTTCAATCACCTTATATTCGTGGCTGAAAATATTTTACGTCAGTGGACTGAACCGTGAAGCACTAGCTTGGTTTTTTTTTTTATAAAAAAAAATAGAAAAAGGGGTTTAAGTTCGCCCTCGTTATAATAAAAAATAAAAAATGAAAGTTTGGAGGTCAAGGCCTCAAATAAAAACGGCGGCTCTTGGAATGTTATTTATTTTTCTTTTGTAGTTTATTTTGTGATAAATCAGCCGAATTTGACATTCAGTTTTTCGTTCAAACCATTCCTCAACCTCAAGGGGCCAAAATTTTGACTTTCCATATTTTTTTTTTGTTATATCAACGAGTATGTTTTTTGGGATGCTGATTTCATATTTGACATTTATTTTTTCATTCAACCCATTTCTCAACCCCCAGGGGCATGCATCAGAAGGGGGACAAATTTTTACCTCCCTTATTTTTTTGTATGGTATGTTAACGAGTACGTTATTTAGGGGTTCATTTTTTTATTTAATCAATTCCTCTACAACCAGGCGGGCTTCAGAAGAAAACCAAATTTTGACCTCTCATATTTTATTGTGTTCGTCAGTGGGTATGTTTTTTTAGGCACAGATTTCAAACTTAATATTCATTTTGAATATTCTTTGACCATACAAAGTATTACAACAGTAAAGAACAATGACTTCTGGTTAGACATACCAGTTCTAAATAGGAAACCACAGCTTACCTTTTGATGTACTTTGCTTGCATTTATGTGTAATATCCTTGTAAATTTAATGGATATTGTAACGATAAATTTCTACTCATTAACACTCATATTCATATATTGTCGCGTCAGTCAGTTGTCATTCACCCTTACGACTATATATGACGAAATGAAATAAGTAGAATACTAATGCCACAGAGGAATGTTATTGCATCATGCAGTATAGCTCTCTCACTTGCACATTCATGTCCGCACCTGTCATAGCCTTTACTTGACTGTGGAATACGTTGATACTTTACAATTAAAAGAGAAAAGGTATGATTTGTCTAAAACAATACTTATATTTTTTGGAATCTTCTCAAATCATCTCAAGGCCTATCTAGACCAAGCCGCATAATTAGTGGGAGGATAATCAATCATCTCATTGGTCAATCATAACATCATTCATCTCTCACCACAATTTTGTATTCATCCTCTCGCAAATCCATCGTTAATATAATTAGAGTAAATGAAATGTAAATTTCACTTTATGAAAAACCTTTGAATGGTTATCTTCTTCAATAACCATCTCTGGTAACTATTTTATTTACAAAGCCTCTTGTAACCATTAATTGTTAAGGGGCTCGATGGGAGAGTCTGCAACTGTATGTATAATCTGTATTTTGTTACATTAGAATTTGTTATTAAAGTCATTAAATGTTAATTGGAACTTAGTCTAATTGTTTTGAGTGTATCGATGAAAGTTAGGCTAATTTGCCATCGTAAAGTTGGTGCCCAAACAGAAAAAATTTAGAGTAAAGTTTTTTAAAATCAAGAATATTAATACTTCAAATAAAAATAATAATTGTGAAAATTTGAAACTTTTTGAAACTTACAATAATTTTTATAACTGTAAATATTCCCAAACTTGAAAAAATTTTTCAAAGTCAAGATTTAATTTTTGCAACGAGTCAGCGCATAAATTTGTTTAATAGTTTAAACTGGCATTACATAAGTATAATCGAACTTAGGGAACTTCGAAGATTAGAAGTAAAATTCTACCTGATCAGAAATACTTTGTTCTGTAACAATGAAAACTCTAGTTAAATACACCTTGTGTGGAAAGGAAGTAGACGTCATTGCAAGTGGGAAAGGATCAGGTTAAGGAAAAGTGAAATTTTTTTCATATATAAGGTAGGTTATAAATTCTTTACTGATCCAAAGTACTTTATTCTGTTAATCTAGAAAACTCTAGTTAACTACCATGAGAGGAATGCATTAGGCGTGCTCCTTGAGAAAAGAAGTAGAGATTAACTGTGAGTGGGAAAAGATCACATACGGAAAATAAGTTTTTCTGGCACATTGTAAAATTTTTTGTTGAAATTAGTACTAAGCCAAAAAATTTTACAAAGTTAAAAAATTCAAACGATTGGAATAAAAAATTAAAATATGAAATTAAGCGATAAGAAGGCTAAAAGAAAGATATATTTAAAAATTAAAATTGAAAAATAAAAAATTGAAAGCAAAAATTAAAATTACTATACAACTTGAAAATAGTATTAAACCTGAAAACCCGCATCCTGTAGAATACCTAGTGTGAGTTCCTGAAACAAAAAATTTCAAAGTCAAAATTTTAAAATTACATAAATGAAGAAGAAACTTGGTCAAACAAAACATAGCCAAACCTAGAGTACACCAGGGAAGTAAAATGGCTCATTAATTCTGCCAATGAGAAACTACTACAAGTTTGGGAAAAAATTGCTGGTACTGACATCGAAAGTAATTGTATAAATATTCAACGAGGTATTTATAATAAAATTAGAGATAGAAAATTAATGCATTTGTTCCATTTATTGAAAGAAGAATCGATCGATGAATTTAAAAAAATTAACAGTGATTGTGCTGCGAAAGTTAAGGCAAAAAATAAAATTCCTTTAAATAACATAAACTTAGAGAGTTGACAATATTAGGTTTAGAGAAAAAAGAATTAGGAAAACCTGAAGACATCAAAAAATCACCTTCTAACTTTGGGATTAAAAATAATCTACCAAAAAATCGTAATAAAAAAATTAAACTCCAAAAATAATTCAATCAGAGAAAATTGAAAATTCAGATTCGAAAATTGAAAATTCATCAAAACACAACTCCAACAGTAAATGATTCAAGATTCGGAGACGATTCAAATTTAAATTTCACCATAGAAAATAGCGTTGTAGGACAAGAAAGTCAATTCAATTTAGATGTTCTAAAAATCAAGGATAATAAGAAAAATAACCAAAGTGAAAATTTAGAAATTAAATGTAAAAAAATTTTTAAAAACCCGGAAACAAACCCAGGTGGTGGAATAGTAGAAAAACTGAATGAAAAAAAAAATTATTCAAAAGCCAACAAGTTATTGTAAGAGAAAAATTAGAGCTTCAAAATTTTTGGAACTAAGAAAAATTAGGGAAATTAATTGAAAATAATAACAAAGAAATTAATAAAATCTTAAAAGGAGGGAAAGTAGAATTTGAAGAAAGAGAATACAATTTATATAGAGGTCAACTGACATTTGAACAAAATTTATGAATTAATTTAAAGGAATGTTTACAAAGTTCATAGAAAGTGAAAATATTAAAATTTTAATAATAACTCAAGAATTTAAATACTTGGAAAAACAAATAATATTCAATTTTGAGTTAAATAAAAATGAATTCGAGTAAGTAAAAAATATAATTCCGAAATTTTAGAAAAAAATGTTTTTAAAGAAATCGACCAAAAATTTGAAGAGGGAAATAAAATGACTGAATTAAGAATGAATAATAGGCCATCAACTTTCTCAGATGAAATAAATGAGTATATAAAAATCTTTTTAGATCTCTTTGAAAATGAAGCCGAAGCTTTCGGTTGGAATCCGATAAATAAAATAAAAAAAATTAAAATCACATTAATAGGACCGGCACAAATAATTTATAATGAATTAATTGGATAATAATAAATTAGATTCATAAGATAAAATTAAAAAAGCATGATTAGAAACATTCAAAAGAACTATTTCACAATTAAAAGAAAAATTATACGAAAGACAATATAAGTATGATGAAAAATTGTATGAAGGAAATAGATGAAAATACTGCAGAAGAAAAAATCATAGACCACATTTATCAAACTGTAGATGACAAAACAGGAGAACATCTAGTCAAACATAAAAAAATTTAAAAGAATTAAACGATGCATTCCAAGATTTTTTATATTATAAGGACAAAATTAGAAAATTTAGAAACCCAGAATTAGAGGTCAAATTAAAAAAAATGAAAAAACTCTAGATTCATTAAAATAGATGCCAAAACAGTTATAAGAGAATTAAATTTATGCAAAAATGAAAATAATAAATCATCTGTATCAATATAAAAATTAAATTATGAAAATACTATTGAAAGTTCAAAAGATAAAAATAAAATTCTGAACGAAATTAAAAACATTGGTGGTTTTATAAATAAAACAGGAAATTAAATGGAAAATAAAATTATAAAAAACCATTCTTAAATAATAATAAAAGAAATACGGATATTAGAAAATATAAAAATATCAACACTTTTTGAAATCAGGGAAGAAATAATTTTACAAACTATGCAAATCAAAGTCCAAATTAAAATTTTCAACAAAGACTTCAAAGAAATTTTTACCCCCAAAGGAGAGGAAATTTTTTTAATAATAAGAATAATTATTTATATTTTAGAAATTTTAGAAACAATAGACCTTCTAATAATAACTTCAGAGAAAGAAATTTTTATAACGATAGACAAAATTTTTATAATAATTCAATACCAAGAAATCAAGTTCAACAACAAAATAGTTTACCTGCAGTTATGTATTGGCAAGAAAATAGTCCAAAAAACTATTAGAAAACCCTGCAGTAAAAGAACTTACTGTAGGGGAAAGGAAAAACATCGCAAATAATTATAAAAAATACATTCTTGATTTAAAAAATTTTTACAATCATTACACTTGTGACAAATAGCAAAATTCGAAGTAGACTTTATTTACCGTGTGAAGTATGTGAAACAAAATCTTTAGGATTAATAGACTGAGGAGCAGCATCTACATTAATGCACAAAAAATTAGTAAAAAATTAAAAAATTACCCAACAATGGACAAATTCTATGCAGAAAATCAAGTGCAATTAGAAAAATTAGGAACATTAAAAATACTCATAAATTTTAAAGGTTATACATTTTTAATGAATGCATACATTGTAAAGGATGTAATAGAAAATGTAGTTACGGGGCTACGACTTTTTAGAAGAACAATTTTCAATCCCATTTAAAAATACAATTTCAATACCAATTCCAAGACTCCCCCTGTTGAAAAAATGAAAAATAAAAAAACTAAACCAAATTCAAACTCTAGAAACAACTTTGATAAAACTCAAAAAAACTTTAACTCCTTCCCTCAACAACCTACCAACTACAATAACCACTACTCTCGCCCACAACTCCCCTCAACTCTCAAACCTTATCACTTTCCTTCACTTCATCGACTTCATAGTATAATCTAATTTATAAGCTTTTGCTGGCATAACCCATTTTGTGAAGTTAGCCCAGCCACTTTTTTTTTTTTTTTGTATTTTTGTATAATAATAAAAAAAAAACAAAAAAAAAACAGCTAAATTAGAACCAAATCAAACGTTCAAACATAGAACCAAATAAACAAATCATTCAAATAACCCAAGCTAAAATACAAAATGCCTACGAAAAAATCAAATTTTAGGAATATTAAATTACAGAATGGGAAAAATTAACGTAAATGAAACAAGTAAAATATTGGAAATTAATGATACCTCAGAAAAAGAAAAATAATTAGATAATGGATATATTGAAGTAAAGCTACCAAAATATTTAACCTCTTATGAAAGAAAATTAACAATCTATAATTTAAAGTAAAACATCGATATATTTACCAAACATCCAAAAAAATTAACATTAGTGAAAGTACCACCACGACATCTAAATCTAAAAGATACATAACTAGTCTCAAAACAAAATTATAAAATGGCATTTGAAGAACTACAAGACGCATGAGTGGTGAAAAGACAAAATTCAACGCATGAATCCCCAATATTTTTAAAGAAAAAACCTGATGTAACAGTTAGACCATTAATAGATTACAGAGCTGTAAATGAAAAAATTACTAAGGATATTACAAGAGTACCAAGAACAGATAGTGTATGGCCATGCTTAAGAAATAAAAAGTATTTTACCATAGATTTAAATTCAGTATATTTTCAAGTACGATTAGATGAGAAATCAAAACAAGTAATGGGAATTAACATAGACGGTGTAGGTTACATATTCAATTCTTTATCAATGTGTTGCGAGAGTAATTCAATACTTTTAAATTACCTCAACAAATAAGATAAGTTACAAACATTTATCTTTTATTGAAATTTCACTTTAGTTATTATAAACACTTTAAATTATACTTATTTCTATTTCTTAATATAGTGATACCTAATGTCCATAGCAACTAGTATGGACCCTAACGTTGATAATTTGGAATAAAGGCCAAAAAGTACGTAAATAACGGAATTGAAATATCGGAAATCCACCCCAAAGAACATGTTATGTGAATATTAAAGCGCTCCGCCCCGCCACCTCACCCACGTGTACAAAAAATCAGCACATCATAATAAATGGACAAAATATTGTATACATACCTGTACTTTAATTAAATGGGCTGAGTTACCCGAAGCAGTACAGAGGTTTGTCCTCATAAACGGGTATGAATGAGGATGTAACGATTGAATAATTACAACAACGAAAAATGCATGGTATAAAGTCTACGGAGACAAAGTACGCCAGTACCGCAGTTGAACATAAATTAAGCGAGAGTGATCAGCCGAATATACCGCGAGAACAGACAAGCCGTAATCACAATAGATAAGGCCAAACCAGGATAACCATTCTTCTGCTTTCAAATATACGTATATATTTGGAAGAGAAGAATGGTTATCAAAATTGGGAAAAAACCCGGTTGCCTTCGAATAATCAACAGACGTTGATATTTGCAGGAATGCGGGCTTCTTTTATCTAGATACCTCAGATCCCCCTCCCATCTCCCCACATTTCCAGGACATAATCGGGAAAAATAGAGTCAAGACGGGAGTGTAAGGCGAGATTGGGATTTTGGGGAAATGTGGTGAAAATGGAATAGTGGAAAGGGGTATCTGATAAATATACGTAATTTTGAAAAAAATACACAAAAATTTAGAAATTCTGGAATCTTTACCTTTGCAAGTAGATAACCGGGCTTTTAGGTTGTTCGACCACGGTATGCTGGCTTACAGTTGATTGGCGAGACTGTGGGTACTGGCGTTGGTCGACCAATCTGTAAATTGAAATTTCTAGCAGAGGAACCGGGATTGAAAGAAGTGTGTATGTAATCAAAAATTGTGATGTTTATATATTGTACTTACTGTGGTCCTTGATTCTAGTAACAAAAAATGTAGATTAATGATAAGTCCAGGTAAACAAATATCAAGAATTTAATAGAAAAATTAACAAAAAAATTAATATTATAATGAAAACAAAGATGGACTATCGTAATAATAATGAAGGTATATTTTAGTGTTCTAAAAAACAAACATGAAAAAAAAATGAGCAAAAAGGAAAAAAGTTAGGAACAAACGAAAAAATAAAAATTAATAGTAAGGAAAAACCTGTTACGAATTATGAAAGGAAAAACTAAAATGATACTTATGATATACTAAATGAAATATACCAGGTTATGTTATGTTAAAAAAAAAACTTTGACCAGATAGTCGAGATCGACGAAAACAAACAAAAATGTACAGTATATCTGCTCCGTATCGGCCTTACAAAATAGAGAAAATAATGAAATAATAATGCTATGTAAACAGTAAAAGGAACAAAAATTACTACCGTCCGCAAACGGATCAATTTCGCGGATGGTTAACATGAAAGTAAAATAGTAACAAAAACTAAAATTTTTTTTTTTATTGAGGACGAGGCGTTTATGATGGAAGATGATTATTTTGGAAAAGGACTATATACAGGAAGGTCATGGCCTGTAGGAAAGTCATTATAGAGGAAAATGTCGAAATTGGGACCCGGTTATCTCTCTCTTTGCTGGGGGAGGATGTCTACATCATGCCCCGGGCCTCCCTATCCTGGTAGGCTCGTTGAGCATTTTTCGAGCTTCCGGCAACTTCGCCATCCTCGACCAATTTCACCTCTGGGAGTTTTGTGGTAGGCATTGCGCTCGTCGTGTTAGGGGCCATTTTGCTCGGGTTTGGCGTAGGTTCGGGTTATTTCTTTTCCTTTTCGGGTTGACCCGGAGTAGGTAATTCTGCATGATGACGTATGATTTTAGTAACATGTTTATTTTTAGGGGGACTGATTGAGCATCTTTTTAGAAGAACCAAAAGTTTTTTGCCCAGGAAGTCGTGACAAATCTCGCTATCGGGAGTTTGTTGGTTATCACCACAAATATATTCGGGATTTGTCTTGGTGGTTTGTACGAATCTAACTGGTTTGGCATTTCTCAACCACCTGTGGGTTGGGACCGTGCTATTTGTGGTGGTAATCTTAATGTTATCTTGGGGTATTATCGATTTTTGTACGATTTGCAATGTTTTCGTAACCCATTTTTGCTGGGTAGATGCCTTGCGTTTTCGAGAAGTTACTCCCGATAGTGATTTTTCGGTACTAATTCTTGGGTCGTCCTTACGTGAAATATCTTTATTAATTTTAATTTTAGTTGGGCCCTTTTTTTGCTCCGTGATGTTGGGAATGTTAACTACGTTTTTAGGGGATTTTTTAACAGGTGTTGGTTGGGTGCATAAATACAATTTTTCTACCAAAGTAGGGGTATACAACGATTTGGTAGGGGGGTATTTTTAGTTTTGGAACATGCAGGGTTACTAATTGTGGCGCTTTTATTACCTTCAAATCCGGGTGGCAGTGTTGTGATAGTCAACGGTGAGATTTTTAATAATTTATCTACGGCACTTGCTAAATTACTTTCCACGTTGAGTAGAGTAATCGCGTGTTGGTAGAATGTTGGCTGGAGGTTTTTCAGGAGGACCTTTGCCTTGATTAGGTCTTCGTTATCCGCATTGAGGAGTGAATTTGCGTGGGCTCGGTTATTCACGAGGTTTGTAATTTTTTTCATGGTTTCAACTGCGAGATTATGCAGTGCCTTAAAGTCGTCGGCCATTTGTGGATTCCTAATATTATGACATTGTTAATAAAATTAAAAAAAAACATAGCACTAATGTCGCGGGGGGATGAGAGAGAAAGAGGAAAAAATAGAAAGATGAAGTTTGTGAGAGTGAAGCACGGGAAAGAAAAATATTAAATATGAGGGAATGAGGGTTGGGGAACAGAAAAAAAATTTAGATTATGAAGAATTATTCGGATTATAATTTAAACAAAACCACACGAGAAATTGCTGCAATTGATATTCACTATAGAAAAATGTGTAATTGTTTCTTAATTACTTACATGATTGATATTTATCGATGATACGTGTATAAAGAAAATCACCGGTATCGGTTCCGGGTGCACGTCGAAAAAGTGTATACACGTTATGTAGATTACACGAAAAAAAAAAAAAAATGGTGGGGACATAAAAAATAAAAACTTAAAATAACGATAACCAGGTACAAATATAGAAAAATAGCTCCGGGAACACAAAAATTACACGAAGCACTTAAATTATTGCAATTCTTAATTACAACTAGGTCGAGCGTGTGATGTATAATGAATGAGTTAGCGAATAAGGGTAGCGAGGTTAATGATTGCGACTTCGTGCTATTATGGCGTCGCATTTCCAGTAGTCACACACGAACCGGTGCAACAATGTTTTTTTTTTTTTATGCGCATACATTGCACGGGCCAGTAGGAAGGAAAGATAAAGAGGGCAGGTGGTAGTTTGCATCAGGTTGATGGGCGTGTCTTCTTGGTCCCGAATGTATTTTTTAGTGATGATCGGGTTTTTTATGTGTCCTTCTGCGAAACGTATTTGTGGTGATGCGCTGTTGCCAGGTTCATATTATGTTTAGTGTACAATGTAATTCTCGGTATTTAGTCGTTATATTAAAAGATTTTTTATTATTTTTTTTTTATTTTTTTTTATATATACGGTCTTGAATGGGCTGTTGTCCTTGATATGGATCTTATTCTTTTATGCCGTGCCTCTTACTGTCTTTCTTATTTGATTTATGTTATGTACAATGGAGCAGGAAAGTGGTCGAAAGATATAAAATGTTGGTTAATTATCAGGTTACTAAGTTCGCCTGATGATCACCTAAATTTTGTATTAATATTTAAGGTTGTTCAAATGATGAGTTTCATATTGTCCAGTTTCAAGAGATTCGAGGAGATATGCGTTTTTTCCTTCTTCTCGAATGACGACGTACGGTCCTTTGAATAGATTTGCAAATTTCTTCGAGAAATTTTTGTCTTTGTTTGACAACGGGTGTGTTTTGACGAAGATTATTTCTCCAGGTTTTAGGTGGATAGGATGTTTGTGGTTTTTCTTGAAATATTCTTGTCGTTGTTTGAGTTTTTTAACTACTCTCTCTCTAACTTGTTGTAGTATGTTGTTGTAGTCTTCTTCGTTGATTTTTTCAAGGTTATTGCTTCCTTTAATTGAGGGCCTCAGTTTTGATTGTAGGGTAATTGGTGGGATGCCTGTGACAATATGCTCGGTAACATTTATTTTCTTTTCAATTTCTGGTATTAGGTTAGCCCATTTTCCATGATTTGTATCATGTACGTTCATCCGTATTCCCTCTGATATCGACTGCATTACTCTTTCGCAAGGGTTGCTTGCTGGTCGATATACGGATGTAAAGCGTGTTTTGATTCCAAGGTTTTCCCAGTGTTTTGTCCATTTTTCGGTCATGAACTGAATGCCATTATCTGATAGAATTACCTTGGGTTTTCCAAATTTGTCTATGTGTTTCGTTAGCCATTTTTTGGATATTTTGGTTGTAGCTTTTTTAACTGGGTATAATTTAACAAACTTCGTAAAAATATCTAATACGACTAGGATTTTTTCTAATCCGCCTCTGCCTTTGGGTAGGGGGCCAAAATAGTCTATAGCGAGTATGTCGTTTTTGTTTTCCGCGACAACGTTCTTCATTTCGCCGTATGGCATATATTTTTGTCTTTTGCACGTAAGACAGGTTCTACAGCTTTGAATAAAGTCGATAACGTCGATTTTGCACCCTGGCCAGTCGAAGAATCTATGGATTATCGTTGTGGTTTTATTGATACCGGGGTGGACTGCGTCATGATGGTAGTATCTTATTATGTCATGCCACATACTTTGTGGCAGGTAAATTCTGTATTTTCCGTCTTGGCCTAAAAGTTTGTATTGGCTGTTTTCTAGGATTACTCGTCTATTGTGGTTAGTAAGGAATGTAATTTTGATTTCGGAGTCGTTTGATTGTGTATCTGGTATTTTGTTTAGCCATTTGTTAAAATTTCTAGAGTTTAGGTTATTTTTGTTTGCTATCAGTGCGCATTTTAGGTCTGGTGCTGGTATTGATGATAACGGTACAAAGTACGTGGGGTCTCTAATTATAACGTTTTTATGGTAACGCGATAACGCATCAGCCACCTCATTTTTTGCACCAGGAATGTGGTTTATCGCTAGGATTCTAAATTCTTCCAGTGTGATGAGCCATCTTATAATTCTATCCGGGGCGTTAAATTTGTCTTTTTTCAACATAGATAATGCCTGATGGTCTGTATATAGTATAATTTCAAAACCATAAAGGAAGTATGCGCATTTTTTCAGTGTGTAAACCATGGCGAGTAGTTCTTTTTCAAACATAAAGTAATGTAGCGCTGCCGGTTTTAGTAGTCTGCTTACCATGTAGATGATTCTGGGGTCCTTTTTGTCTTGGTTGTTGTCAAATTGATATACAAAACCGCCTAGGCTGTATCCTGATGCGTCCGTTACTACGTAAAAGGGTCTGTCAAATCTGGGGTGTACTTCGACTAGTAGTCTGCTACATTCTTCTTTTAGTTTTTCGAACGATTTAATTTGTTCTGATCCCCATACAAATGGTATGTTTCCGCATAGTCGATATAACGGTTTACCTATATCGGCGCAATTTGGAATGTGGGTTATGAAATAGTTTATCATACCCAGGAAGGCTTGAACATCTCGTTTGCATCTGGGTGTTGGGAAGTGGTCAATGCATTCCCTTCTTTCGGGTGATGGTTTAATGCCATCCCCACTGACTACAAATCCTAGGAAGTTCACTTCTTTTCTTTCAAACTCGCATTTTTTGAGTTTAATGGTGAAGCCTGAGTCTCGGAGTTTTTGGCTTACTGTTTGTAGATGATGTTCGTGTTCATCTTCGTTTTTTGAGAAGATGATGAAGTCGTCGCAGTATGCTGCTGCAAAGTCTTCACAGCCTTTGAGGGTTATTCTCACTGCCTTAAATAGTGCAGACATTGAGTCCCGGGTTCCGAAGGGTACCCAGTTCCATTCGAGTGATTCTCCGTCAAATACGAATGCTGTGTATTTCTTGGATTCTTCATCTAATTCAATTTGCATAAATGATTCCATGGCATCCATTTTACTAAATATTTTTGCCCTGGCAAAGAGGGCTCTAAAATGTTTGATGTGTGGCACGATGTCGCCTTGCATGTTCATGTACTTGTTGAGCATTCTGAAATTTCCGAAGGTCGATATGAGCCATCTGGTTTCGGGGCCGCTATAATAGGAACACGATATGGTGAATTTGACGGATGTATAACCCCGTCTTCTTTCCACCTCTTGATAGTGTCTTCTATTTCTTTTCTTTTTTTTAGTGGAAGTGGGTAATTCTTGCACATATAAGGTGTGTATGTTTCTTTCACATCTAGATGATGTTTGCACACCTTACATTTACCCAGTTTGCCGCCATAGACATCTGGAAAATCTTCGATAATTTTTTTGATTCTTGGAGACATAACTTCTATTTCGGGTGGTCCGATTTTTATCTTGGCTACGGCAGGTTGGTAATTTTGCGGTAGGGTGGGTGGTGAGGGCCAGACTGTCATTGTCTGTACGAAGTTACTGTCAATAACGTGGTCATTTTCGCTCTGTTCGTTGTCAGTACTTTCCTCCAGTTTAGAGATGTCGACATTTTCGGAAGTTTCTATATTCGATATCGTACATTCTTTGAGTAGATTCAACGGGTCTTTTAGAGTTCCTTTTGTCGCCAGTTCTCTAATTTGCTTGTAATTGTATGTCGGCACTTTTTTCTTCTGTCTTGTGATTTTGTCTTCTGGTTTGTCCTGTTTTACTGGTATCAGGAAACTTAGGCCCTGCCTAAGGCCAAAACCAATTTTGGCATGGTATAGAAATAGAAATTCCCAGCCAATGATGATTGGTGTGTTGAATTTTTTGACGACTCTCATAATCGACCATACGGGAATTTTATCTAGGCCCTTGTCCATGAAGTTGACATGACAATAAACATTTTTTATGACCCGTGAATGTTTTTTGCTAGTAACGCCTCTGACAAAAATATTCTTACACACTGCTTTATTAATCTCTTTTGGATCGGCTCCTTTTTGTACCAGTTCGCATATGTCTTTATTTATGAAATTGTAAGGGCTCCTGTTGTTGAGCAGTGCTGGGAGGGCGAATCCCCAGAGTTGGATTAAAATATAGGTCGCGTTTATGAAGTCGGGTAATTGTACGGTGACGAGTTCTTCTTTGACTTCTTCCACATTGAATTGATCAACCGTAGAATAGCCTTATGTGGACTTTAGATTCGAAATAATTGGCATCGCCTGTAAGTTCTTTGGAATGGTTATTTCAATTTTTGTTGTTTTTTCTGGTTTGATCTTTTCAACCTGGTTCGAGTCGACCTTTCTGCCTTCGATGATCCATGATATTTTGGTGTCCATTAATTTATAGGCTTCAGGGGTGAGGGTTGTTTCACTTTTGTAGAGGTCCTCTTTGAGTTTGAATCGCCTCGACCCGTCTTTTGCGTAATAATATTCCCCGTTATTGTATGTTTTTTCTTTCCAGAAGTCCAGAACCACGTGATCTAGGTTAACGTAATCGATGTTTCTAGCTTGACACAGTTTATGGAGTCTTGAGTTTAGAAGATCTAGGTCTCGCCAGTAGGCCGTGTTCTCGGCGTTTGATTTTTTGGGAATAATTTTCGAAACGATTAATTTTTGTACGCCTCTCTCTTTCAACCTTTGGATGATTTTGTCTTATGTGTGGAGGAATTTCTCCTTATGTTCGTAGTTGGTTTTGGCGTTATTGACCTTAAGAGCAGGTTTATAGAACGGTTTTGGAGGATTGTTCTCAGATTTTGTCGTTGTTTTATCGCTAGGCACGTAGGCGTATGGTAATCTTTGATACGAGGATTTGTTCTTGTCTTTCAGCTTCTTGACTGATTCAATTCTTTTTTCAAGGGTGTTCCGGCTAGATTTAGATGACCATACCAGGTCTTGCTTTCTTATGCTGTCAAGTACCTTGGTGAAGTCTTTGAGGGTCTTTATTTTCTCAGGGTCAATCTTGTCTTGATGGTTCAGGGGTATTTGTTCTCTGACATGATCGATGATGTATTTGTTGCCCATGTGAACTCCTGCAAGTCTTTCTCGCCAGTAGTTGAAATAAGGTAGAAAGCTTGTGAATTTAGAGTTCACTCTAGTAGAGTTTTTGAACTAAGCGTAAAATCTTTCTTGAATTTCATTGGTCCACTCGTTGTCTAAGAAGGCTTCTTCCATTTGTTCAAAGCCCATGTTCTTTTTTAGTTTGTCGTACCAAGTACTGCACCATACTGATTCGTGAATCAGATTGAAGAAAAGTTCACCAGACGTGTAGTTGTCTTGTTGTTTGTCGATTACGTGATTGCGGAATTCTCGAAGGAATTGTAGCGGAGTACGGGAATCATCTTCGGGACTTTGATATGTGTTGACTTGGAAGGCTATTTCTTGTAGGCATTGTAGGGCTTTGTTTTTGCCAGATGTCACGGAGTTGTTGAAATATGATCGCCACGACTGTGGACGTTTATTTCCCACTGGTTTTCTGGGTGGTTATGGATCGGAATTGGATAGTTCTGTTGTATTAGGAACATCTTCATCGGGATGGTTTCCATTGGTACCCTGATCAAAACGAGTGCTGGAGTAGATATTTTGAGGGTTAGATTGGCTCTTTTCTGGATTAAATCATACTGAAGATTTTCTAGGGACTTTGGTATTTGTATTCGACAAATTGTTGGCGGCTTGCAAAATGGCAGATTTAATGGAGTCATAATGGCTAACCAAGGGTACCATCAGTTTATTCTGGCCAGGAGGCGATGAACCGTCGTTGATAAGGGGCGATAGGTTTTCTAGAATGGCCTTAAGGGTATCTTCCATGTTACTAAACTTGCTATCTATATTATGGAGTCGAGCATTTATTTGACTTTCAGCTTCCTCTTGTTTTACCAATAGTGATTGCGTATCCGTTTTATTTTTAAGGAGTTCTTCAGAAATTTTCTCTACCATATTAGTGAGCATGGCGGAGTTAGAGTTTGTTTTTTCTAAGTTCTGGGCAATTATTTCGAAGGTATCTTCATATTCTTTCGGTTTTTGGGATGTTTCAAATTTTTCACTAAGTCTCTCAACTGACATCACTAGGCTTTCAAATTTGGCATTCATATCATTGAGGGTTTCTTCGAGCCTATTTGAAAATCTTTCTTGCTCGTCAAAGCGTTTTGGAATTCCCTCAACATTATGAGATAGCAAGCGTAACCTTTTGTCAAGAGATTCGAGCGTGGGTGCAGATGCCGGGTTTTTTGGTGGCACAGCGCCCGTAGTGGAGGTATTCATGGTGGGAAGCGTTTTAGTATTAATGTTTCTGGCAGACTTGGTCTTGTTCCGCATGCCTGCTGCAACTGAGGTATTAACCTGGGGTACGTGAATACCAAGAAGGGGCAGAAGGTTCTTGTATTTAGGAGAGATAGGATCTCCTAGTTTACGTACGATTTGTTTGGGGGTTATGACGTATGTAGCATCATGCGTGGTTTGCACTGTAAAATTCTGACCAGGTACGTTAGCAGGGATCTCATATTCCTTAATTATATCTTCCGGTCTGATTTCTTCGCCTTCTTTAAGATCTAACAATGAAACATTGACGTCATATAGTTGTTCGTCAATTTCAAGCAGGTCGTAGTCCAAATTTATTTTCCTTTCCTACGTCAGCCTATCTCTACTGTCACTCATGAATGGATGGGGAAAAGGAGGTAATGGCCTAATTGAAAACAAGCTACCGGTTTGTATGTGTAGACTTGAAATTTATAATTATGGAGAGGAAAAATAAAAGATTTGAAGAAAACAACTCCAAAAAGGTTATCTTAAAGACTGAGACAATAGGCGATAAAAATATCGGCACGTGTCCAGGTATGATGGATGTAAAAGTTATCGGTCCCTATCGGACAAAAAAAAAATGCTCCGGGAAAGGCCCAGAGTTAAACTTATACCTGTGCTGTGGCAGCGCTTAATCAGATGTTTTTGAGCTATAGCTCCAAAGAATACCTAGATTACGTTAAATAAGGGTACCTTAATAATCCGACAAAGAAGGGCGGATGAAAAAAAAAGACAAAAGATACAGAGTATCTATACAAAAAAAAGACACGTTCACTAGGAAGAAAGAGCAAAGTACACGCCTAGGTAAACAGTAAAAAAAAAAATATTACGTTGGCGGCACTGACAAAAAACAGACAAAAATATACGCGACGACAAAGATGCAACAAGAGGGCAGAAGTGAAAATGCAAAAATTATCTCGTATATAAATGCAAAAAAAAGCTACGTTAATTTTAATAAATAACGTTGAGTAACAGAATAGAAGTTACTTTAATTCAGAAAGGACAGTGAGTTACTAAGGCGGGGACAGAATCAATATTCAAACACACATGTTCAAGGTGGGGTCCAATTCCAATAATTCTGATAGGATTTAGGGTGGCAAAACGCACGCTGAACAAAAATGTAACGTTTACCAGTTTCCAAAAAGAAAGATCGTATTTAAGAATTTCAACAACACGACTCTCAAAAGGAAAGATTCAAAACGGATAGGTCCATTTGACCATTAGAAAATACACAAATTACGAAAATCGGAAGGAGACAAACAACATGGCGTACAAGCTCTCGCCAGGTTAGGGCAGCCAAGTATCGCCGACATTAATGGACACTACTACGAGACATAACAAGTCTCGAATTTTAAATAAAAGACACAAAATTTCCATTTAGCATTTTAATCATTACATTAAAAAGAAATTTTAAAACAAAACATAGAAAAAATGGCTGCTAACCTCGGGAGAAGTCAGATTTTGAGAAGCCTGCCACGTGGAATTTTTAAACTTTAACGTGGCAGAACGGCATTTTAGACGTAAGATCGTTAAATTCCAAAAAATTGCGGGACGTTCAGAGGTCCCTGTTTGTGCGCCATTTTTTTTTTAAAGAAATGAATGTGTGTAAGTGGGGACGCTAGTCACGCCAAAAGGGGATGACTAGCGTGAGATGAAAAAGTGAAGTAGGGAGTTTGGAGGACCCACACGTGTAGGTATCGGGTGACTGTGTGAGAAGTGTGAAAAAATGTGGTATGCCAACCAGGGTAGCAACACACCAAACAGGTTGCACCCGGGGGACTACGCACATTTTAACGACTACCCACACGAGAACCACCTTGACATCCTGACACGTCTCCAAAAGCCTACTTCGCATGTCCCTGGAAACGCAAATAGGGGTACAGCACTAGGTTACAAGTTGGAACCTCGTGCACCTGGAAAGCTGGTCCAAGGTGATTAATAAAAGTAACCCCGGGAACGTTGATAATTTGGAATAAAGGCCAAAAAGTATGTAAATAACGGAATTGAAATATCGAAAATCCACCCCAAAGAACATGTTATGTGAATATTAAAGTGCTCCACCCAGCCACCCCACCCACGTGTACGAAAAATCAGCACATCATAATAAATGGACAAAATATTGTATACATACCTGTACTTTAATTAAATGGGCTGAGTTACCCAAAGCAGTACAGAGGTTTGTCCTCATAAACGGGTATGAATGAGGATGTGACGATTGAATAATTACAACAACGAAAAATGTATGGTGTAAAGTCTACGGAGACAAAGTACGCCAGTACCGCATTTGAACATAAATTAAGCGAGAGTGATCAGCTGAATATACCACGAGAACGGACAAGCCGTAATCGCGATAGATAAGGCCAAACCAGGATAACCATTCTTCTGCTTTCAAATATACATATATATTTGGAAGAGAAGAATAGTTATCAAAATTGGGAAAAAACCCAGTTGCCTTCGAATAATCAACAGACGTTGATATTTGCAGGTAAGCGGGTGTATTTTATCTAGATACCTCAACATCTTTAAAATATTTCTGTAACTGTTCATACTGAGTTCTCTTCCTATTTTTCAACATTCTTCATACCTCTCTCATATCATGGTAGCCATCACTGCAGTTTATTGAGGATTTTTATGTGCAAAATCTCATACGAAAGTAATACTAATATAGAATATATTCAATTTTTTTATGAATTATTTGTTTGTGTGAAATTGATCTTAATGTGAAGTAATTTTATACAAAATTATTTTGTGAATTTGATGTGTATTTAAACGCAAATTATTATTTTTGAATCATTAAATTCATGTTACTGACTTACTAATGGCTAACTCTGAAAGTATCAACTATCAATTCAGTATGGACTGCCAAAAAGTAAAGGATCAAACTGGAAATCAAGTATTTGTTTCCATTTTTATAGAATCACAGAAGTTCTATTGTTGACAAAAACCAACATCCTTTGGACCAACATCATTATTCAAAATTCAATGAAGAATGACAACATCAAACACCGGAAATAAAATTCAAACAACATAAAAAAAGAGGATTAATCAATTTACACATAACAAAATATTTGTTCACAGGTGGTATACATTGATTAATTATTTAATTTTGTTTTGGGGGATTGTGTCCTAAGTTCTACAATTAAATTTTATGTTGAATCACTTAAACTTAATAGTAAGAAAATTAAATAAATTTAAATTATTAGAAGATTTTGAGGAATTAATTGAAAAGTTTGAAGGAGAAAAAATTAAAAAATGATACATTTAATTTTCCATTTTTTGTATATTTCACTGGAGAAATAATGTTAGAATCTTTTACTTTAGATATATCTGGTAGAATAGAAGAAAAAAGTAGTGAAAAGTGGATTAAAATATTAGTATCTACCCCAAATTATTTTTCTTCACAAGTATATAGTTCACCAGAATCAGAACAAAAATTTGTAGAAAAATCATATTAAAAAAAACATAGAATCTAAATTAAGTACAGACAGTGAGGAAAGTGTATTGGATTTATAAAAATAGAATAAAAAGTTAGGGCCACCTCCATAAAAATTAAGCCAATTTAGACACCCCTTGGAAAAATATTTAATGGAAAATATTATTTGAATCTGCGTAGAATGGTAATTTCCACAATCAGAGGAACTGAATACTATGATATTTTTGGGGACCACCAATATTTAAGACCATATATTAAACATATCAATGACTTAACTTTAGGCCAGAAAATCAAATGATAGATTACTGTAAAATGCAGGATAATGCTAAAACATTCATATTGGAAAAAGCATTGAAAAAAATCACAAAACAAATAAGACTACTACAGCTATAGTGATGTTACAAAAATTAGATGATATTTATAGAACAAAAACTTCAGTTACTGCCAATATGGCAAAAGCCAAATGGACACAATTTAGATTTCAACCAGGAAGCAATATGAGGGAATTCTTAAAAAAGTGGGATGATTTATTAACCAACGTAAAAGATGTGGGAAAAGAAGTATCTGAAAAGGAAGAATTAGAAAACTTACAGTTAGCATTATTCTATGAACAAGCTTTAGCTAGAGTGCAATTCAAGAATTTACGAGAAAGAGAGAAAAATATAGACAATTTAAAAAAATATATTAAAGGAAGATGCAGATCAGAAATTTAGAGATCAAACTTTAAAGAAACAAAATAGTAATGGTAATAATAACCGAGATAACAATAATAATTATAGAGCTGATAATAATAATAATAATTATAGAGGTGGGAATGGAAATTATAGAGGAAACAATAATAATTATAAAAATGGGAATCACAATAATAATATCAATTCATCATACAGAAATAATAATAATGAAACAATTGGAAATAAAAATGGAAATAGCCAAAATAGTGGAAACAATTATAACGGTACCTAACAATAATTATCTAGGCAATAACTACAGAGGATAGAGGAAATAATAGAAATAATAATTACAAACAAAATATTATTAGATGCTATAAATGTAATCAGAATGGGCACACAGCACAAAATTGTAATAATAACAATTATAGTGAAAACAATGAAAATTGTAACAAATATCAAAATAATTATCCACCAAAAGCCATTACTAATAATAATAATAATACAAATACAAATAAAAAAGAAACCCCAAACAACAAGTGAAAATGTCTTGTATGGTAAAAAATTTATACCAAAATCAAACGAATGGTTTCTAAATAAATTAATTCAAAATGATGAACAAGAAGAAACTAATTGTGAATTAAAAAATAATGCAATACCGAATGGTGCAGCTGAAGTCCATTTAACTTCAGCTTTAGAAACATTAACTAATATTACAAAATTCGTCACCCCAATAAAATTGCAATGTGCTGGAAAAAATGCATTCTTGTGTACCACACATACAGGTAAAATGAAAATAAAAATCAAAAACTCCTTTAAACAACAATCCTTAATAGAATTAAATGATGTACATTATGTATCAGACTTTCATATAGATATAATATCTGCCATTAAAATTACTAATACCGGGTTAATGAACATCGATCAACAAATGGATAGGACTAATGTCTATTTTATTAAAAATGGCAAAATATTAATAACAGCCATAAAAGAAGATGGAATATTTTATGTGCACTATAATGTGAAAATGATTTAAATAATAATACAAAAATCTCTATGCCTTTAATGCAGGAAAATAAAGACAAATGGGATAATTTTTCAATAGAGTTAGAAATAGATAATGAAGACAAAAATGAATCCCCAATAATAGATGATACAGATTTACCACAGAGGGGTGAAGACATAAATAATGATGATTTTGAAAATAATAATCACGAATATTTACAAAATTTAGATCAAGAACATGCATCAAATGATGAAATAACAGAAAATGAAAACATTGATGATGAAAATCATTGTGGAATACCTTGTCGTGAGATATATTCTCACCAGAAGGAAATTCAACAGAATTTAAGCGTGTTCAGCCACTTCGTACAAACATACAGGTAAGCCAGAACCAGACCGAACACTGGTGATTTTAGAGCCAGTTTGGGCGGTTTTTATACGGCTTATTTGCACGCACACAAACACACGTACATAAGGTAATACGTACGTCGGTGAGGGCGGCCAGGTCGCATCATCCCCTATCGTGATAAGAGATGGCTGGCTGGTTCGTGTACGTATCGTGACATTGTTTGGTGATGTCACGATTCGGTACTCGTACATTACCTGTATGTACTTGCAGGTAATTACGATCGAACGTATTTCGTGTTTGGTTTAACGTCGTACAGACGAATAAGTTGGCCTGCCCTTTGGGGCGGCGACTGTCATCAAGGGGTCCGAGCCCCTTACCTCATACCATTGAGTCCCCACAGCTACTCCCCCCAGTTTTTGCGCCGCAAAAATGACCAAAAATGCGCAAGGCCTGGGGGACGTGCGGGTTTTACTTACGTATCTGATCGGCTTCCCACTTAGTCAGGGCGCTACCTACTGCGGCCCCGACGCACTCGTAGGATTCCCTACGGGCGTATATTTGGGCCAAATAGGCAGCCCTGCTGTCTTCTCCCCTACGCCTTGGTTGCACGGTTTTTGATCGGGTGTAAGGGTGATGATTGGAATGAGGGGGCAGGGGACGCTTAAACGTCGGCTTCCTGAGCATTGGGGAGTTGGAGTTCTCCAATGTCCAGGTGGCCATCTTCGCCTTCTCGTTCGCAGCCCTCTCTGCCGTAAACAAGAATCTCATCGTCTCCTCGGGTTTCGGGTCCAGCTTCGGTGGTTCCAGAGTCTGGACCGATTCCTTTGGGGACTGGGGAGGAGAGATTATTGGAGGTAGCGAAGTGGTCATCTCCGCTAGGACTTTGTCAACCGGAGGAGCCGTGTCCATTAACAGCTCCTCCTCTATCCGGTCCAGCTCCGTTTTCTGCTCGGTCTTCTGCTGAGTCTGTGAGGGCTCAGCAGTTTTCCGGGTGAATTGGGAGGTGGCGGACTTCAGGATGGTTAGTGGAAGCGACATGAGAATGGGTTGCTAGGAAAAGGAAGCAAAAATATCAGAAAACACGTCCAAGTATTCTGGCGGTTCTGAAATGGGTGATTTTACATCATTTTTTGATTTACCATTACAGTTATTTTTCTTTATTTCCGTATATTCTTATCGACATGTAGAGGGGATAGCGCTTAAAATTCTCAGCCATATGCAAGTTTTCCGGTTAAGTTATGATCGGTTTAAGCAGAGTTATGCCTGAAATAAACTCAGTGAATATAATTTTTCGAATTTCTACTACAAAGGAATCTCTGCTTGTGACGTCACAACGTTGAGATAAACTTTGTGTTTAACGGTAAACGCACGTTGCAATATTTTGTTTCCGTATTGCACGTAGATTTGATTATTCCTGTCTTCTTCTTTTTTTTGGCATTCCTCGTTTGCTTATCTCCGGAGTTTCTTTTGTCTCACGGAGTTCCGATATTCCTCGCATATTTTTTAGCGGGTTTCAACTTACGTAGCAGATATTACTTTTTCGGGAGTAAATTTTTTTATTTTCTTCGCATTAACCTCTCAGACATGCGAGAAGGGCGGGAATTTTTACGTTTTTTACTGCCAGGGGGCCTGCCTCTTTTATGTGGACATAAGGGGGCCTCAGGATCAAATGTTTTGGTTGTAACATTGTCCGAAAATCGTAATGACTTTTTTGGTGTTTTCTGTTGTGAGGTATTTTTCTCACTTTTCTCGACAGATTCTTCTGTGTTTATTGGTGAATTAGTCTGTATATTTTCTGTGCTTTCCTTATGCAACCTTTTGATTCTTTTATCGTCGCTTACCATATAAGCAGGCTTCAATCTGTCGATTGAAATTGTTCGAGGTTTGCCTGCTATGAGTATCACAAAGTTTTTCTCGTCTCGTGATACTACCTTGTAAGGATCGGCGTATGGTTTCTCCAGCGCAGATCTCATTTTTTCGTCTCTAAGAAATACGTGTGACGTATTGGCCAAATGTTTTGAGACGTAAATCTTGGGCTGGCCATGGTGAGCTGCCTGTTTTAAAAAGGTGTTCGTATATTTTGTACTATGATTTCGGGGCTAACTTCTTTCGATTCTGTGAAGAAGTCCCCTGGGAGGTGAGCCAATAGAGTTGCATTTACCAGTGTATCTTTGATATTTTCAAAGGCCTGTTCGGCTTCTTCATTCCATTTGAGTGGAGTTTTGTCTCTCTTTTTACCTGTCTTTATTAGTGCAAACAGCTTACTTTGTTCGGCTGCTGCATTCTTCATGCAACGTCTATAGAAATTCACCATCCCCAAGAAACGCCTAAGTTCTGCGACATTTGAGGGCTTCGGGAAGTTCAATATTTCCTCTACCTTGGTCTTCAAGGGGGAAATGCCTTCGGTTGAGACTTTGTAGCCGAGGAAGTCAATTTCGGTCTGTGCATATAAGCTTTTGCCTACGCTGATAGTGAGTCCGGCTGCGTGTATACGCTGTACCACGGTTCTCACATTCTCCTCGTGCTGATGCTCACCACCTTCTGAGCAAATGCAAATATCATCCAGGTATGCATATGCAAATGGCAATTCCCTAAACAGTCCATTGATGAATCGTTGGAAAGTTTGTGCTGAGTTGCGAAGTCCAAACAGCATTTGAAGGTATTCGAATAGTCCAAAGGGGGTTATAACCGCTGTCTTTGGAACGTCCTGGTCGGCCATAGGAATTTGGTGGAATGCCCAGTTGATGTCAATTTTGGTGAACATCGTTTTACCCTTCATGTTCGCGTTGAAGTCCATTATGTTGGGGACTGGGTAGCGATCAGGAACTGTTATGGCATTTAAGGCCCTGTAGTCTCCAACAATTCGCCACTCTCCACTTGCTTTTTTCGTCATGTGGATAGGAGAGCTCCATGAGCTTTTTGAGGGGCGACATACACCCTCCTCAATGATGCGATGGAAGTACTCTTGTGCCACTTTGAGTTTGTTGGGTAATAACCTCCGTGCTCTAGCATGGCAAGGCTGTCCTTTGGTTTCGATGTAATGAACCGTGTCGTGTTTGTACGTAGGATGCCTGCAAATTGAGGGTTGAGTGACTCCAGGATAGTCAGACAGGATCTGTAAGAGTTGTCCGTCGACTTTGGTACAGCTGGATATATTTGTGTCCAGTCTGTAAGCTAGCGTTTTGCCATTTACACAATGTTTAGATTCACTATCGATCAATTTGCCATGTTTGAGGTCAGTGATCAGGCCATAATGTGCAAGGAAATCTGCACCCAGGATCGGGTTTGGAACATCTGCAACCGTGAAGGACCACGTCATATTTTTGCTGAGTCCGATGTCGACTTTGCTGGTCTCGAGTCCGTAAGCTGGAAGGTTTTGACCATTCACAGTACGGAGATAGTATTTTGGAGGGAGTACTTTTTGGGTTCTGTTAACTGGCAATATGCTCAGGTCTGCTCCCGAGTCAATTAAGTACCTTCTCCTGTTAGTCCTGTCCTTTATGAACAGGCAGCGTGAGTATTTTTCCGAGGGGTCTTCGGCCGCATAGATGGCCCCTTGTTCTAGTTTGACGCCTCCTTGTTGAAGGATTTACCCCACCATCTGCATCTGTTGTTGCATTTGGTGGCCTCTGCGCCAAACTGGTTGTGAAAAAAGCAACTTTTATCATCCCAATTTCGAGACTGGGTTTTGGGAGATGATGTTCTAGGGGGAGTTGAACTCTGACCCCTGTTACTGGAACTAGATCTGCGATCTCTGGACCGGGACTGTCGTCCTCTGCTATTGCCACTGTTGTTATTGTTGCTTCTTGATTTAGATCTCTGTTGCCAGCTACTATTGGGTTTCGTCGAGCCTTGGCTTTTGTTCCGTTTTACCTCCTCGGTCAACTGAGCTATTTGTGCTCTAAGTTGAGCAAGCTCTCCAGTCTCTGCAGATACTGCACTGACCACCGGCTTTGACCTGGTGTACTCGAGCGCATTATCTGCTGATTTCGCAAGGAAGTCCACATCCGCGGATATATTGATTACCATCAAACCAACGGCGGCTAGGCATTGCACAACACTTTGTGGAAGTTGTTTGCAAAATTGATTGCCTATGACAGAAGGGGCTACGATATTGTCCGCCTTCTGCCTTAACTTCGCCATGAAGATCGAGGGTTTGTCGTCCCCCATCTTCATACCACCCATCACATCATCAATTATTTCGTTCTTGGTCTTTCCAAAAACATTCTTAATCTTCTTTACAAACCAGGCATATTTGTCATCTTCTGTCAAAGGGCATTCCATAATGTCCGGAATGTGGCGGATTATTAGCGGGGGCATGCCTCCACAGATGTGTGTATACCGCTGGTTCAGAGTTATATTTTCTGTCTTGAACCTGCCTTCCAATAGTGTCATCCATAATTCTACCTCGTTTGGCAGAAATTCCGGGATCTCTATCCTTTGTCTATAGAAGTTGGGGTTCTGTCCTGGCTGCAATTGCAGAAGTTGCAGAATCTGCACCAAGACTTCGGGTGTCAGCGGCGGCTGACTACTACCTCCCTGCGATGGTTGTGGGTTTTCAGTTGGTTTTGGAACCATTGCTGTGTCTTTCTGGTGACAAGCGTATTCCACAGAACTACTTCCTTCCTTGCTGGTCGAAAACACTGGCTCCTGTGTTTGTAGGACAAGTGTTTTCGGGTCAGAACTTTGGCTTAAAGTTCGACCACTTCTCAACGTTTTGACTGCTAGTTCTTTATTTATTGCAGTTCACAGTTGTGCTAATTCCGGGTGTTGAGGGCCTTTTTCTATGTTTGCTAAATTCGTAGAGTGTCGAGTCGAAGTCGGGGGAGTTGGGGGATGAGTCCAACCTTCTTCCTCCAGGTCTACTGTCTTGTTTCTCTTTGTTTATATATTTTAAAGAGAGGGGTATAAGTTCCAACTTCAGCAGACTCTACCTCGACAACCAAAAAGGTGTCTTAGTCTGGAAAAAAAATATTTTTTAATTTGCCGAGCAAGCGAGTATCTTGCCAGCGCACCGCGCCACTTTTTGTAATAGCGCCTAAGCGCCTAAGCGCCTAAGACACCTCATGACGTAGCCAAAAATCACGTTGGGGTCACCACTGTGGAATACCTTGTCGTGAGAGATATTCTCACCAGAAGGAAATTCAACAGAATTTAAGCATGTTCAGCCACTTTGTACAAACGTACGGGTAAGCCAGAACCTGACCGAACACTGGTGATTTTAGAGCCAGTTCGGGCAGTTTTTATACGGCTTATTTGCACGCACATAAACACACGTACGTAATGTAATACGTACGTCAGTGAGGGCGGCCAGGTTGCATCATCCCCTATTGTGATAAGAGATGGCTGGCCGGTTTGTGTACGGATCATGACATTGTTCGGTGATGTCACGATTCGGTACTCGTACATTACCTGTATGTACTTGCACGTAAATACGATCGAACGTATTTCGTGTTTGGTTTAACATCGTACAGACGAATAAGTTGGCCTGCCCTTTGGGGCGGCGACTGTCATCGAGGGGTCCGAGCCCCTTACCTCATACCGTTGAGTCCCCACAATCATGTTCAACCACAATTAATTAATAATAATAATAATAACACAAACAAAAAAATGATAATACATAGAAGGCTGGGACATCTAAATGCACTATATTCAAAAAAATTATAGGACTTATCCACCGGAATAGCAGAAAACATAAATTTCAGGGATGATGATTTCAAAAAACAAGACTAAGTCACAATAATATGTATAAACCCACCAGACAATTAGAGATCACATCATCTGACATCATGGGGCCTTTTCCCTTATCCATAGCCAATCAAAAATACATATTAACTTTTATTGACCATTATTTCAAGTATACATTTGTTACACCAATAACCAATAAAAATCAAGTTATTGTGGAATTTAAGAACATAATTATGTCCATGCGACACAAGTTCCCCAATCTCCCCATAGATTTGATTAGGTGCGATAATGCAGAGAAGTATACTGACAGTAGAATAATTAATTATTGTACTGAAAGAGGTATTACTCTCAATTATGTAGTCCCGTACTTCCCAGAATTGAATGGTGTTGCCAAAAGGCAAAATCAAACTTTTATGAGAAGAGTAAGAGTTATGCTGATTGATGCAAGTCTGGATATAAAATATTGGTCATACGCAATAGTCACAGTGGCATACTTAATTAATAGATGCCCCACAAAAGCCAATGCCAAATATAAAACACCATATGAAATGTTTTAAGAAATTAAACCAAACTTAAAAAATTTAAAAGTATTTGGATCCTTAACGTATAGGCATATACCAATAAATGTTTGTAGGCAAAATGCCACAAAAGAAAGATCAAGAAATAAAACAAAAATAGATCCCAAATTGGCACATAGGGCAGAGAAAAATATGATGATGGGATATACTAATATTGGATATTGCTCAAGAGATCCTTTTAATACCGAATCATATATAGCATGCGATGTAAAAATGGATGAATCCCAAAATACAAAATCATTAGAAATAGCTGATAAACCTTTAATTTTAAAATCAGCAAATTATACCCACCATCTAGAAATAATAAATCCCATAGTAATGAATGTTAATTTAAAATACAATAAAACATATATTGAAGATTGTGTACCAAAAAATTTTCAAGATATAAATAATATAACACCTTTAAAAATGAATAGATTAAGGCAATAAACAATGAATTCAACTCCCTAGATGACATGAAAGTATGGGAAATAATAGAACATAATAGGCAAAAATTAATAGATACACTCTGGATATTCACAATAAAATATGACAAATATGGAAACCCTAAACCTAAGACAAGATTGGTAGCATGGGGCTTTAAGGATAGAACAGAATACGATATAACTCAAACCCATGGACCCGTAGCCTCTATTTCCACAATTAGATGGTTGTTATCCACTGTTAATAAAAATAACTTAAGGTATGTCTCCACGATGCAAGTTTTCTAGCAGCTTGTTTGCTATATTTTCTAAAGAAATTATCACTCATATTTACATGTCACAATAATTTAGCGCTATTTTGCAATTGCTGCTACTAGAGGAACTAGAAGACAAACTCGATCGACTAGACATACTTGATGAAGAACTATCGGAATAGCTCTTAGCTCTTTTCCATTTGGTTGATCTTGCTCCTTTCTTATGTTTCTTGTAAGTAGATTTCCTGGATCTGTGACTCAATTTCTTAAAATGTTTTCTTTTCTTTGATGATCTCCTTTCATCATGTTGTTCATCTCCTTATTTTGATTCATTTTCTCTTCTCTTCCTTCTGTTGATTTCAGAAAATATATCGGCTTAATTTTGGGTTTAATCTTTAACTTATCATAGCATTTCTAACAGATGCTACCTTTTTTGTTTGGATGTTGGTTTCTGTCTCAGTAGTGGCTTGAAACCTTTAGGTTTCTTACAGTATTTTGCCACATGACCGTAGCCTGAACAGTTATAACACTGATAATCTCATCCTGAAAAATTATTATTTGTCTTAAATCTTTTAAATTCAATCCAGAAAAGAAGAAAAAGATCGAAAGAAAACATTATCACCAGCAAAAAAAATAAAGAATAAGTCGAAAATTTAACTGAATTATTAATTGTTTGTGTATTTGTGTCTAAAAAGTTACCTCAAAATTAGTAAATTTTCTTGTTTTTAATACATATTTTCGCATATTTTCGTGTTAATAAGGTAACAATAAATTTGGAAAGTTGAAACCTAAAAATATTTTGGGTATTCCTTTCCAACTTTATCTTGGGTGCTTTAAATTGCATGAACAAGAAATCTTTTGTTGAATTTATTACATTGAATTCAACAATAGAAATTTAGTGACTTAAACCTAATCTTTGTAACAAATATTTTCATGTCAATGTATAATGATGTTGCATTCAATAGTTGAATGATAACGGATAATTCTTTGAGTATTAATCTTTTTCAAATAATATGATAAAATATAATTGACCCAACATTTAATTTGATGTTTAAACTTGATTGACAGATTTTATTATTCGTTTTGGAACATATTTCCGATATTGACTGATCGACTTTGAGTAATTTTGGCGGTAGAATTCAATCAACATTAAACGGTCATTTAATTGAAACAACGGCGAAGAGATCATTTCATCGTCAGCAAGAAGTAATATAATAGAAAATTATTTGATAATATTGATTGATAATTGAATGTTATATACTGATACATTAATTTGCATTCCCTATCAAACGGTTGAAACTGTGTTTTGCATTATCGTGTGGTTAAGTCCGTGATACCCTATAATTTTAAGTTCTTGTGTTTCTAAGGTAGGGCCTGAATCGTCCTTTTCCAATTTTAAAACTAAACTAAAGACAATGTCACGTTTTGATACTAAAAAAGTTTTTGATGGAAGGAATTATGCCATGTGGAGAACCACGATGGTATCGACTTTATATGCAGAGGGACTATATCCCATCATACACGATATAGAAAACAAAGTATTATTTCTGGGCCTTGAATTAAACATTTTTTTGAATCAGGATCTTGGAAATGCAAATCCAGCGAACTAAATGTCGTATTTCCAAAATCAAGAGAAGGGAAAAGCCTTAATATATCAGGAATTAAATAATGAACTAATTGAACGTGTAGAAAACCTACGAACAATAAATCAGATATTGAAAGTATTAGATGAACGATATAAAAGAGAACAAGTCAAAATTTAATAATAATAAATTTTGTAATTTCAACCAAAATAATAAAAGCCAAAGATTCCAATATGGTGGAAAGTACAATAGATTCAATAATAATAATAATAGAAATCAATACCACAATCAAAATATAGATCAGGGGAAAATAACATATAATAATAATCAACAATCTGAAATGTCTCTAGCTAATAATAATAAATATGAAAATAAAAAATATAATAACAATCAAAACCAAAATATTTGCCAAATTCGAATATTCTAGTATGCTTTAAGTGTTATGGCAAAGGACACATTGCGAAGGTCTATCCATCAAATAAAGAGGGTCCAAAACCCCAAGATAAATTAGATGGTCCTGTACAAAACACACGATACAGACAAAACAACAATAAAAATAATAATAAAAAATAAAAATAAAATGATGTTCAATGGTCTATGATGCTAAGGTACAAAAACTCTGATTTGGAAATAGGAAAAAAAGACAATAATTTAATAAACTTAATCACATCAAAGAATAATGGACAAGAGACATCTTTGGACTATGTCCCCCTCACAAAACGCATAATGTTAGATGGTGGTGCTGTGGCACATGTAATATCGGACTTGTCGAAATTATCCAATCCTATTATGTTAGATAAACCGATAGAACTGGAATGTGCAATCCAGGATACCTTATTAATTGCCACACATATTGGCACAATGTTCATAAAAGTTGAAAATTCAGAAAGAAAACAAACTGTAATAAAACTCATGAATGTACATTATGTACCATCTCTAAACATTGACCTTCTATCAAGTATTAAAATCACTGAAAATAGAGCGCTTGGTATTTACCAAAACTTTTCGATAGCGCATATATACATCTGTGGAACGGACGAAGTAATATTTTCAGCCCCCAAAATAAGAGGTGTATACATGGTGAAGTATGAAATAGTATCAGAAACAATGTTAATATCATAGAACCACAAAACGAACTAAATAAAATATGTCTATATAATAATAAATCAAATAAATTGGCATGTATGCCCAACATAAATTTCCAAGACGAATGGATGGAATATGAAATAAAAGAGGAAGTAATAGAGGAGACTCAGGAGGAGAACGAAGGGAATGAAGACAATAGTAATAATAACAATATAAATGAATCTAATAATAACATAAATAATAATAATAATAATAATAATAATAATAATAATAATATTAATAATAATAATGTAGAAAATGAAAATCACGAAAATTTAAAAAATTTAGATGATATCAATGAAAATAATAATTCACAAAAACACAAAATATATGAGGAAGGATGTGAAATGAATGAGGAAAGAGGAACCAATGATAATAATAATGATATAACAAATAAAGATAATATAACAAGTGACAAAAAGGAGCCTAATGAAAGAACAGATAATACAAAAATAGATAAAAAATTAATATGGCATAGGAGATTAGGGCATTTGTCAGAAAAAAATTTTAAGTTCCTAGCAAAGATCTCAAGAGGTATTCCTCCAGGAATTACTTTTCATGATGCCGAGTTCAGCCTTTGTGAGGTCTGTGTAAAAGCTAACTCTGGAAGATTAGGGCATAATGGAACTCGCACACGACCAAAGAGGAAATTTGAGCTTGTTTTGTCAGATACAATGGGTCCTTTTTCACCAGGAATATATGGTGAGAAATATGTTTTAATCTTTGTAGACCATGCCACAAAATATACTTTCGTTTCCACTATCGAAAAAAAGTCCATGGTCTCCGAGGAATTTAAAAAATTATATCTAAAACTAAAGTCAAAATTTCCGGATCATCGCATAGCTACCCTAAGATGCGATAATGCTAGGGAATATTTAGATTCGAATATGAAGTCTTTTTGTGAGAATAATGGCGTAAACCTTGAGCCAGTTGTTTCGTATTCCCCGGAATTGAATGCAATTGCCAAAAGGCAAAATCAGACAATAATGACAAGGGTTAGGGCTATGTTGTTAGATTTGAACGTAGACTTCAATTTCTGGTCTTTGGCTGTTGTGACGCAGTTTATATAATAAACAGAAGCCCAACTAGGGCAAACCCCAAAAATAAAACACCATTTGAGATGTTTTACGGCACAAAGCCGGACATACCAAATATGAGAGTTTTTGGATCTCTCGCCCACAGGCACATCCCTATAGAAGTCCGCCAGCAACAGGCCACAAGGAATAAAAGAAAAAGTGCCACAATAGAACATCCTAAACTCACTCAACGATCCGATAAGGGAATTTTTGTAGTTATACCAATAGTGGGTACTGCATTAGGGACCCATTGATGGAGAAATCGCACGTCACTTGCGATGTCAGGTTTGACGAAACAAAAAATATAACAGAAATAAATAACACAAATAATAATAATAATATAAATAAACAAATAATAGAACATGATAATAATACTATAAATACTCCTGTATTACTCAATATATTAAAATCACGATGCAATAGATATATCGAGGATTATATACCTCAAAAATGGGAGGATGTTGAATCTAATCCTTTTAGGGAACAATGGCTTCAAGCCATAAAGGACGAGCTGAATGCATTGTCTGATATGGGCATTTGGGAAGTTGTCCCTAGGGAAAGGAATGTGAGGTTAGTAGATTCTAAGTGGTGTTTTACCACAAAACCCAACACCCTAGGGGTCCATATCTCAAAGGCTAGGCTTGTTGCACGAGGTTTTAAAATTCTCACTCACTATTCCTTGACTGAAACATACGCCCCGATAATCCAATACTGGCTAATCAGATGGATTTTGTCAGTTACCAATAAGTATGGTTTAAATCTTATACAATTTGATATCAAAACAGCATTCCTTAACTCACAAATAACATATACAATATTTTTATCTTCTTCCAAAGGCTGCCAAATAGGCGATAATAAATGCCTAAAACTCATAAAATCGATATATGGTCTTAAAACCTCATCGAAAAGCTGGTATAATCTGTTGAACTCTAGAGTAGTTCAAGCTGGTTTTATCCAGTCAAAAATCAATCGGTGGTTGTATACCAAACAAGACAACACAGGCACAATGGCGTTCTTAATAGTTTATGTAGACTACGTGCTTTTGGCAAGTAACCACAATGATTGGACACAAGATCTTATAAACACCCTTAATAAATATTTCACAGTAAAAATAGAATATAACTCACCTTCTTTGTTGGATTTGAAATAAATTGTGACACATCACAAAAACAAGTCATTCTAACCCAACACAGATATATAGATAAGATTCTCCGAAAGTTCGGGATGACTGATAGTAAACCCATTTCAACACCAATGGAGACTGGGTTGAAACTAAATAAACCTACTAACGGAACTGACGATACCAAATTTCGGTCTATGATAGGGAACCTGCCATATGTAGCAAGACTGACTTGCCCAGACATTGCATTCACCATCAATTACTTATCTCGTTTCCAAACATCTTCAAATAATGAAATAAAGAATTATGTTTGTCGTATCATCAGATACCTAAAGACAACACGTGATTTTGCACTAGTTTTCTACTCTGATCAAACTCAGATTAAGGCATTTTTCAATGCTTCATATGCACCTGACGTAGACAACTCACCCATTGATATAAATAACTTGGAGAAAGGGTGCTCCACTTCAGGGTTCATGATATTTGTTAATGGAGACTTGTTAAATTGGGCCGTTCATCGGCAACACACGGTTGCAACTTTGTCAACTGCAGCCAAATTAACTGCATTGAATGATGCACTTAATGACATATATGTGGTCTGGAGACTGATGGAAAGAATTTTTTCTGTAACCAACCCAGTGCAAGTATATGAGGACAATATATCTGTGTCCCACAATGCATCTGGGGGAGGCCAGAAGCGATCCAGGTCTCTCGCGATCAAGTGCTATGCTCTGTTGAAAGCATTCCAACAAAAATTAGTTGTTTTTAATGACATTAGGTCTACTGATCAAGTGGCTGATATATTAACAAAAGCCCTTGATCGGAAAACTTACCAGAATATTGTCACGAGAATCCTCCGAGCAAGTCAACTTTTCAGCTAATTGTCTTCATTGACACAACCCTTCAAAATTTTTGATATTTGGTTTTAGACTGCGGATGGGTGTTGGTCTTTTAGCGCCTATTGTAAACCGGGTGGTCCATAAATTTTGTTTTTTCACAATTTCATGTCACATATCATATCAATAGGTTCCCCGTCGCTGCTTTGTTTTTCTTACTGACATCAGCATCCCCTATGTACATCCCATTGATTCCAATAATAGTCCATTTATCCAAACCAACACGATTTAAGTTTAATTATACATAAATACTCATATTTTCTTGCATAGCTGACAATGGGAGGTGAGGTCTGATCACTTTGCAAAGAAAAGATAAGCACGGACTTCCATCTTGAAAAATGTTTATTGACGACGTTAGTACAACGACTGACGAACGGAGAACCTTCTCCGTCGAGCAGTGGCAGAAAGAATATTATGTTGGCGATCAGTGTCGCCACATGTAAAACGAATAAATGTAATAGTATGTTACATACAGTGTTAGTCAATGTGATGTTCTTTGTTTGTGAGGTAGTGAGGGAATCGTATCCCAACACCCCCCTGCGATTCAAAATGGACGAACAAACATATAAGTAAAAAAATGTGTCACACATTGTATGTATTCAAAAAAAACCGTATAAACAATAAAAAATATTAAAATAAGCAATAGCAGTCAAAATTATTACATATAGGTGTCATATAAAATTGCTATATATATATAAAAATGGTAAAAAAATTAAAAATGTCGTTGACTAGTATTATGATGTACAATTAAAATGTGTATGGATGTATGTGTCAAGTGTTCTATCTTAAATATATTGTGTAATTATTAACATGAGGTATACATTTAACCTTCTGTTATTGTGTCACATCTTATAAGTATTGTGTGATTTTAATTTAAAAAAAATATATATAAAATAAAAAATGGCAGGTCGGAGAGATCAATATCTCTTCATTGTCAGCTGTAGAGAAATAATATTATTATATATGTATATGTCCCTATAATTAATCGTTTGGGTATTTTGTATGAATTTTCTATTGTGGGAATCAATTGTATATATTGGGGAATGCTGATACCAATAAGAGAGGCAGAGCAGCAATGGGGAACCTATTGAATATTATGATGTGAAGTGTGAAACAACATATGGACCGCTTGGTTTACGATAGGTGCTAAAAGACCAACGCCCATCCGCAGTCCAAAACCAAATATCAAAAAATTTTGAGGGTTTTGTCAATTAAGACTATTGGCCAAAAAGTTGACTTGTCCAGAGTATTCTCATAACGATATTTTGGAAGGTTCTCCGATCAAGTGCCTTAGTGAGTATATCAGCAACTTGATCAGGAGACCTAATATCATTAAAACTTATAAGTTTCTTTTGGAAAGCTTTCAATACTGCGTAGCACTTGATCGAAAGAGACCTGGAGCATTTCTGGCCTTCTCCAGATGCAATATGAGACGCAGATATATTGTCCTCGTAGACTTGCACTGGGTCAGTTACAGAGAAAACACTCTCAGTAAGTCTCCAGATCACATATATGTCGTCTAGTGCATCATTTAATGCAATTAGTTTGGCTGCAGTCGATGAAGTTGCAACCGAGTTTTGCCGTGAACAGCCCAATTTAACAAGTCTCCGTTAACGAATATCATATAGCCGGTTGTGGAGCACCCTTTCTCCAAGTTATCTATATCTATGGGTGAATCGTCTACGTCGGGTGCATACGACGCATCGACAAAAGCTTTAATCTGTGTTTGGCCAGAGTGGAAGACCAGAGAGAAGTCCCTTGTGGTTTTAAGGTACCTAATGATACGACGAACATAATTTTTGACTTCACTATTGGAGGATGCCTGAAAATGTGACAAATAATTGACGGCAAAGGCAATATCCGGGCGGGTCAGTCTTGCAACATATAGCAAATTCCCAATCATAGCCCTATATTCGGTATCATCCAATCCATTTTTTGGCCTATTTATTTTTAATCCCGTCTCCATAGGTGTGGAAGATGGGTTACATTCCGTCATTCCAAATTTCCGGAGAATTTTATCAATATATCTATTTTGTGTTAATATAATTTGTTTCCTAGAAATATCCTGACTTATCTCGAAACCCACAAAGAAAGTTGGATTATATTCTATTTTTAAGGTGAAATTGTTATTGAAGGTATTTATTAAGTCTTGTGTCCACTCGTCGTGGTTACTAGCCAACAACATGTCATCCACGTAGACTATTAAAAATGCCATTGCACCTCTATTATCTTGTTTTATATATAAACATCTATCTATTTTTGATTGGATGAATCCAGCTTGAATTATTGTTGAATTCAGCAAGTCGTACCAACTTTTGGAAGACGTTTTCAGTCCATATATAGACTTTATTAATCTTAGGCAATTATTTTTGCCTAGTTGGCATCCTTTAGGGTTTGATATAAATATAGGGTATTTTATTTGTGAATTGAGGAAAGCTGTTTTTATATCGAACTGTGTTATATTTAAATTATATTTGTTTGTGATGGATAATATCCATCTTATCAGCCAATATTGGATTACCGGAGCATATATTTCAGTTAGAGAATAGTGAGTGAGATCTTTAAACCCTCTTGCAACCAACCTGGCTTTCGGTATGTGAATGCCTTGGTTGTCGGGTTTTGTGGTGAAACACCACTTTGTATCCACTAACCTCACATTTCTCTCCCTTGGGACAACTTCCCACACGCCCATATCAGATAGTGACTTCAGCTCGTCAGTAATGGCTTGTTGCCATTCTTCCCTAAAAGGGTTGTTTTCAACATCCTCCCATTTTTGAGGGATGTGGTCCTCAATGTAATTTTTGTATCTTGATTTAAATAAATTTAATATTACAGGGGTTTCTATTATATTATTGTTATCCTGTATTATTTCATTATTATTATTTTTATTTTCTATTTGTTTTATATTTCTCTTTCGTCAAATTTTACATCACATGTAACTTGTGATTTATCTATTAATGGGTCCCTTATACAGTACCCACCATTAGTATACCCTACGAATATTCCTTTATCGGATCTCTGGGTTAGTTTTGGGTGTTCAATATTTACTTTTTTTCTTCTATTTTTTGTGGCCTGTTGCTGACGGACCTCTATGGGGATATGTCTATGAGCGAGAGACCCAGAAACTCTCATATTAGATAGGTCTGGCTTTATGCCGTAAAACATTTTGAAAGGGGTCTTATGAATCTCTATTGGCCCTAGTTGGGCTTCTGTTTATAACGTAAACAGCCGTCAGAACAGCAAAAGACCAGAAACTGAAATCCAGATTGGAGTCGAACAACATGGCCCTTGTCCTCGCCATGATCGTTTGATTCTGCCTTTTGGCCATCGCATTCAACTCTGGTGAATACGGAACAACAGGCTCAAGGTTCACGCCGTTTTCCTCACAAAATGTTTTCATATTCGAATCCAGATACTCTCTTGCATTTTCACATCTTAACGTAGCTATTGGGTGATCTGGGAACTTTGGTTTTAATTTCATGTACAATTTTTTAAACTCCTCAAAAACCATTGATTTTTTCTCAATAGTGGAGATAAAAGTATATTTTGTGGCATGGTCCACGAATATCAAAACGTACTTTTCACCATATATGCCTGGTGAGAAGGGGCCCATTGTATCTGACAAAACAAGTTCCAGTTTTCTTTCCAGTCTAGTGCGGGTTCCACTGTGTCCCAATCTCCTAGAATTCACTTTCACACATATCTCACACAGACCAAATTCGTCATCATGAAATGTAATTCCGTTTGGAATACCTCTTGAAACCTTTGTCAAGAATTTTAAATTTTTTCCTGATAAGTGTCCCAATCTCCTATGCCATATCATTTTTCTATCTATTTTTAATTTTTCTATATTCTCGCTTATTTCATGATTATTATTTACTATATCATTATTATCTGTTATATTATTATCATTTATACCTACATCCTCATTCATTTCACCACTACCTTCATTCATTTTATTATTTTGTGGGTTATTATTATCATATTCATCGTTAAATTTTATTATATCATTATTATTTTTGTTATTATTATCTCTATTTTCTTGTGTATTATTATTCTCTCCATTCCCTTCATTTTCCTCCTGACTTTCCTTAATTATTTCCTCTTCTATTTCGTATTCCATCCATTCATCCTGGGAATTTATGTTAGGCATACATGCCAATTTATTCAATTCATTATTATAGGGATATATTTTATTTAAATCATCTTCATTTTCTATAATATTGACCATGGATTCCGGTACAATTTCATACTTCACCATGTATACCCCCCTTATTTTCGGGGCCAAAAAAATTACCTCGTCTGTTCCCCAGACGTATATGTGCGCTGCAGAGAAATTCTGATCTATGCCCAGCGCCCTATTTTCTGTTATCTTAATCCCTGACATAAGGTCTGTGTTCAGGGATGGTACGTAATGTACATTCTTTAATCTTATAACTGTTTGATTCCTCTCTGAATTTTCCACCCTGATAAACATAGTTCCTATGTGTGTGGCAATAAGTAATGTATCTTGGATAGCACATTCCAATTCGATAGGCTTTTCCAGCATTATGTGGTTAGACAATTTTGATAAGTCAGATATGACGTGGGCAACCGCTCCACCATCTAACATTATTCTATTGGTGAGAGGAACATAATTTGACTCTGGCTCCTGCTTCATGTCTCTAGATGTTATTAAATTTATTAATTTATTGTTCTTGTTTGGCTCATGGCCTTTATACCTTATCATCATTGACCACTGAACGTCATTTTCTTTTTTATTTTTGTTATTATTATTATTTTGATTGTTTCGTCCGTATCTTGTATTCTGTGCAGGACCATCTAATTTATCTTGGGGTTTTGCACCCTCTTTATTTGACGGACATACTTTGGCTATGTGCCCTTTGCCATGGCACTTGAAACATACTACATTGTTCGAATTTGGCAAATTATTTTGATTTTGGTTATTATTATATTTTCTATTTTCGTAATTATTATTATTTTGAGGCATTTCTGACTTTTGATTATTATTATATGTCATTTTCCCCTGATCTACATTTTGATTATAGTTCTGATTCCTATTTGTGTTATTATATCTATTATAGTTTCCTCCATATTAGAATCTCTGATTTTTATTATTATTATTAAAATTACGAAATTTATTGTTAAAGTGTCTAGACTTCTTCTCGTCATATAATCTATCTGATCTTTCGATCAATATGGCATGGAGTGTTTCAATGGTTTTTTGATCCAGGCTTAAGGTATTAAACTCCAGCCTTGTCAAGTCGTAGTCCATGTTCAGTGATATTAGGAGTTGTTCTATCTCCTCCTGTTTGTCTAAATTTTTACCGCAGTCCCTTATTTTTTTGGCTGATCTAGAGAACACGTCTAAGTAGCTTCTCATATTCCCATCACTATTAAATTTCAACCTCTGAAAGGCCTGCTTCGCGTTAATATATGTAACCTGCGTGCAGCTTTTGTACCTTTCATCTAATACTTTTAAAATTTGGTTTATCGTTTTTAAATCTTTTACCCTTTCAATTAGTTCGTTGTTTAATCCCTGGTAGATTAAAGCCTTGCCTTTTTCTTGGTTGCAGAAATATGCCATCCTGTTAGCTGAACTAGCATTGCCAGATTCAGGGTTTAAAAAACTGTTTAGTTCCAGTCCCAAAAACAGCACTTCGGTCTCAACATCATGCATTATCGGGTACAATCCCTCTGCATAGAGTGTTGAGACCATCGTCGTCCTCCAGGCATCATAATTCCTCCCATCAAATACCTTTTTTGTGTCAAATCTTGACATTTTATTATTAAATTTTGGGTGTTCGGGAGTTTAGATCCTGCCTCAGAAACACGAGAACTTAATTCTAGGGGGTAACACAGTCTTAACCGCACGATAATGCAGAACACGGTCTTAACCACTCGATCGGGAATGCAAGTTAAATATATTATATTATGATCTTCAATAATCAGTCAATATTCTAAATTAAATCTTACGAAATATATATTGCCGACAATGAGGTGATCTCTCCGCCGTTGTTTCTGCTTCTTGAGCGATCAAATTACTGTGATTTTATCGTCGAAAATGTTCGAAATTAAATTAATCAAAGTCCCAGGTCTTGTTTCAGAATACCGATGATTCTATTAAACACGTTAAAGTTCAAATTAATACCAAATGCAAAATTATTTAACAAGTATGAAAAAGATAACTGCTGAAAGAAAAACAATTTATCAGTCTTCATCAATTGAATCGATCTTTTATTGTATGTGAACAGGAAAAAATCTGTCACTAATGTCAATGTTTAAAATGTAGGTTTTCTATTGTTGGATTCGATGAATCTCATCCAACAAAGATTTCCTTTTTTTTTCTATTCTCAACCAACAAGATAAAGTTTGAAGGCTATCGATATCACCTTTCAAGTTTCAACTTTACTTAAGATTTGGTTGAGAATTTACCTGAAATATATTGAAATATAACTTTATTTTACTGTAATTTTAATTTTTTCAGATTAATTTTGAGCAAAATTACACGAAATATTCGTTAATTGCCCAATTGACACCAAACTCCGACGCTTTTCCTCTGCAACTTCTGAATTTTCGATCTTTTTCCGCTGTTTCACTCTCTGGAACACAGCATAAACAATTGCCAACCGTTTTTGATTGTGTGCACTGGTTTACCAAACCATAAAATCCTCTCGTATCTGATCTGTTTTCTCCAGACTTTGGACTTTGACGTTTTCACAGGCGCCCAAGACTTTACCGTTGTTTTCATTAATTTGACTTTTATTACACTTTTAATTTGTTGATTTACTTTAATTGAACATTTAACTTTTTCAGGATAGTTACTTTAATCACTGAATCAAACTTTTTTGTTCACAAATTTTAACTTTTCCTACCACTTTGCATGGAGGTATCACTCGGCGCTAAGCCTTTCACTTTGAGTGAAACACGAACTTTCAAATTTTAATAAATTACACGATTATCACATATCACATTTCAATTACCACACTTATTTCTTTTGCCCGCAGTTCTGCTATCATATTGAGGTGAGGTCTGATCACTTTGCAAAGAAAAGATAAGCACGGACTTCCATCTTGAAAAATGTTTATTGACGACGTTAGTACAACGACTGACGAACAGAGAACATTCTCCGTCGAGCAGTGGCGGAAAGAATATTATGTTGGCGATCAGTGTCGCCACATGTAAAACGAATAAATGTAATAGTATGTTACATACAGTGTTAGTCAATGTGATGTTCTGTGTTTGTGAGGTAGTGAGGGAATCGTATCCCAACAGAAATCGATCTCTTCGACCGATTGTATATCACAATAATTTAATACTATATATTATATCAAATAAGTTTCGACAATAAAACAGAAGGTTAAAAATATACCTAATGTTAATCATAATGCATTCTACAAAATAAATTTATTCACTGTACACATACCTGCATATTTTAAAATACTAGTCAACGACAATGTTTTAATTTTTTTTTAATTTCTAGCACTTTTGCAATTTCATAATATATGTTTGTTTAATAATCTTGACTGCTATTGCTTATTTTATTATTTTTAAGTTTTGCAATATTGTAACGTATTTAACATGTTTGTTCGTCCGTTTTGAATTGCAGGGGGGTGTTGAAATACGATTCCCTCACTCCCTCACAAATACATTGGTACAAACTTGTACCTAAACTGTAAATGACACACATGTAACTTTTCTACTTTTCACATGTGGCAACACTGGTTGCCAACCTAACTGTTTTCCACCTCTGATCGACGGAGGTTGTTCTCCGCTCGTCAGTCGTCGTTGCCACGATGTCGTAAATAAATATTTTTGAATCAAAGTTTCTTTTTCACTGTGTTTGCTTTTAAAGATCTCAACTCTCCTCAACAACAACAAATTAATATGGTGTCATCTACATTAGCTAAGTTTGATAGGATTACACTAACTTACACAAACCTACACTGGTGGGGATATTCCACGAATATTGAAGTAAAACTAGGTGCAAAGACATATAGCATTCCTACATTTGTGGAATCGCCCTCCTGCTCTCATTCTATTCAGATATAAGTTTTCTCTTATTTACTTTAAGTTCTCTCATATACTAGTTATTTCTTACAGTTTCGATTATTTGAAAGGGGTGTTGAGGTACAAGTCCTTTTTGCTAGCCCCTCTAACAACACTGCTTACGTACACTTTTACCTTACTAATAGTCTTGTCTTTATATGGTCACACTGACTTCATTCAACTGTGTTTTAACCAATTCTGTTTTGGTAAGACCACCGTTTGTTAAATGAAACACTACAGTGAATGTACATCTTGTTTTTGTCTTATAAAAGTTCCTTTCAACAAATTTAATGCCGTGTAGAAAAAACTAGTTAACGCGAAAAATTATGAACCAAAATGGGGTATATCTTGTTGGAAATAAATTAAGGATCGAATTAAAAAATGCAAGAAACAAAGATGAACTGTCACATGAGTAAATTGATAAGGTACAAAAATCAGCAGAAGACTAGAAGTTTGATTTAACAGATTGTTCCCCAACCAGGAATCAGTGTTGCCACGTGGAAACGCACAAAATTGTATTAAATATTATGTTACAGTTTAGGTAACGTTATGAGTACATAAATTTAAATGTGTTTATTTTATATATAAAAAAATTAAAGTGTGGTAAACATATAGATGAATCACAAAAAAAAAAGAAAAAAAGAATAAAACATATAGTGTTACATAACAAGACGTTATTAGTAAATCACAATTACATATACAATGATCCTCAATATAAACAGTTCACATATAAACATAAAAAATAAAAATATCAATTGTGAGGTAGATTAGTAATGTGTACACATAGGTAATTTCAATTTATTATGGTATGGGTGTTTATTTATTTGAAAAAAAAAATGATATAATATAAAGTTGGTTATCCATCAATATCGGCATTCTTGCCGTGATATGGACGGAGAGGATCTAAATATATTCATCTTAAAAGTTAAAAAAATATGTATATTATTAATATTTGTGTGGGAAGAGGATTGAGTATAAGGACATAGACTATTGTTGGAATCAATGGAAATATAAAGGGATACTGGATACCAATAAGAGTGGCAGAGCAGCTACGAGGAACCTAATGAAACTTAAAAATAATTGTGTGTAACGACACTTTGAACTGCACGGTTTACGACAGATGTTAGAAGACTGGCATCCGTCTGCAGTTCAATACAAAACCATCAGAAATTTTGAAGGGTTAAAATAAAAAAAAATTATCCAAAAAGTTGACTTACGCGGAGTATCTCAGAAATTAACATTTTATGCGTTTTCCAATCAAGGGCTTTCGTAAGAACGTCTGCCAATTGATCAGATGTACGAAAATGATTGAATATAATGATTTTTTGTTGAAAAGCCTCCAACAAGGCATAACACTTAATCACGAGAGACCTGGATCGCTTCTGGTCACCCCCTGATGCAATCAGTGATGCTGAGATATTATCCTCAAACACCTGCACAGGTTCGGTTACAGAAAAAATGCTCCCCACTAATCTCCAGACTACAGTGATATTGTCAAGTGCATCATGCAATGCAATAAGTTCAGCTGCAGTTGACAAGTCTGCAACTGTCCTTTGCCGATGAACGGCCCAGTTCAGTAAGTCACCGCAAACGAAAATCATGTAACCGGAAATGGAGTGCCCTATCTCCAAATTATTTATATCTATGGGGGCATCTTCGACATCAGGGGCATATGATGCGTCGACGAAAGCTTTTATTTGTGTTTTGTCCGAATGAAATACAAAGGCATAGTCCCTAGTGGACTTTAAGTACCTGATAATTCTTTGAACGTAGTTTTTAATTTTGGGAGTTGAAGAAGATTGAAACCGATAGAAATAATTAACCGAGAATGAGATGTCTGGTCTCGTCAGTCTCGCAACATATAGTAGGTTTCCAATCATCGCCCTATATTCGGTATCATCCGTGCCATTTTTGGGTTTATTTATTTTCAATCCCGTCTCCATAGGTGTTGATATGGGTTTAGCTTCAGTCATTTTAAATTTCTGAAGTATTTTATCTATATATCTAAATTTTGTTAATGTTATGGTTTTGTGTATAATGTCACGGTTAATTTCAAAACCTACAAAAAATTTTGGGTCATGTTCTATTTTAACCATGAAGTATGTTTCGAGAACGGATATTAAATTGTTGGTCCTTTTGTCAATGTTGCTAGCAAGTAGCATGTCGTCTACATAGACAATTAGGAAGGCCATAGCGCCTATGCTATCTTGCTTTATATATAAGCAACGATTGATTTTTGACTGGGTGAAACCAGCTTGAACTACCCTCGAGTACAATAAATCATACCAACTCTTAGAGGACGTTTTAAGTCCGTAGATTGATTTTATTAATCTTAAACAATGGTTTTCACCTATTTGGCAATCCTTGGATGAAGTAATATATAATGGATATTCTATTTGTAAATTAAGGAACGCAGTTTTTATATCAAACTGGAGTAAATTTAAATTATATTTATTGGCAGTGGATAGAATCCAACGAATTAACCAATATTGGACTACTGGAGCATATGTTTGAGACAACGAATAATTTGTCAGATCCTTAAACCCTCTGGCTACCAGCCTAGCCTTTGGTATATGAATACTAGAATTAATGGGTTTTGTCGTAAAACACCATTTAGTGTCGACGTATCTGACATTTTTTGGTTTTGGGATGATTTCCCAGACACCCATTTCAGCTAAAGATTTCAATTCATCCTGTATGGCAGAAAGCCATTGGTCACAAAAAGGATTGATGTCAACTTCCTCAAAAGTCTGAGGGATGCAGTCCTCGATGTTTTGGCTACTCCTCGTGTTAATTATATTTGACAAAACCGGTGTTTCTTCAGGGTCATTTTCATATTCAATGACCAGATTATCTATTTTATTATTATTATCTTTATTTAATTCTATTATGTTTTTAGTCTCATTGAATCTAACATCGCATGTAACATGAGATTTATTATTAATAAGATCCCTAATGCAGTAGCCTGTCGTTGTATAACCAACAAAAATGCCTTTTTTGGATCGTTGTGTCAATTTCGGATGTTTGCTTCTAATTAATTTTCTTTTATTCTTTGTTGCTTGCTGTTGTCTTATTTCAATTGGAATGTGTCGATGAGCAATTGCTCCAAAGACTTTCAGATTTGAAATGTCTGGTTTAAGACCGTAAAACAATTCAAATGGAGTTAAATTAACTTTATTTGCCCTAGTTGGGCTTCTATTTATTGTGTAAACAGCTGCAACAACAGCAAGAGACCAGAAACTAAAGTCTAAATTAGCATCGAAAAGCATCGCTCTGACATGGGATGTGATAGTTTGATTCTGCCTTTTGGCAGTGGCATTTAGTTCAGGCGAATACGGCACAACTGGGTCCAACATCACACCGTTTTCATCACAAAATGTTTTCATCTGCGTGTCAAAGTATTCACAGGCATTGTCACAACGCAAAGTTGCAATTGGACAGCCCGGAAACTTTGATTTTAATTTTAGATATAATTTTTTGAATTCATTGAATTCCATCTATTTTTTCTCAATTGGTCATATGATCTACAAAGATCAACACATATTTTTCACCAAAAATACCTGGTGAAAACAGGCCCATAGTATCCGATGAGACTATCTCAAGCTTCCTATGTGGTTGTGTGCAAATTCCATTATGACCGAGACACCTAGAATTGGCCTTCATACAAGTCTCACACAGCTGGAACTCGTCATCACGAAAGTTAATTCCAGTAGGAATTCCTCTTGAGATCTTACAAAGAATTCTAAGATTTTTTCCTGACAAGTGGCCAAGATGCCTATGCCATATCAATTTTTTGTTTATTATCAATTGCATCACTCTCTCATTTAAATCCTGTTGTTTATTTATTATTGTGTTTTCATTATAATTACTATTTATTTTTTGAGATCCTATATCATCTCTCTCATTTTCTTTCAACTCTTCATCCCTTTTTTCTTCTATGTTTGTTTCATTATTGTTATTATTATTCGCTTTTTTTAATATATTCTCTGAATTTTGTTGTTTTATGGAATTTTGTTCGTTTGTATTGTTTTTATTATTAGGGTCATCTTCATTTTCATCACTAACACCAACTTCGTTCTCTATATCGACCTCCTCATTTTCCTCAATAATCTCCTCCTCAATATCAAAATCACTCCACTCGTCCTGTGTTTTTATATTTGGCATACAAGCCAGTTTATTAGAATTATTATAATAAGGACATATTTTTTCAAGATATTCTGAGCAGTCATATGATTCGGGGATTATTTCGTCATTAGCCAATTCATAATTAACCATGTAGACTCCCTTTATTTTAGGAGGGGTGAATAGCACCTCATTTGTACCACGTACATATATATTTGACACAGAAAAATTTTGATCAATCCCTAACGCTCTATTCTCGGTTATTTTAATGCCCAACAATAAGTCGATGTTCAAGGAAGGAACATAATGGACATTTTTAAGACATATTACTTGTTGTTTTTTATCTAAGTTTTCTACTCTTATATACATATTCCCTATGTGAGTGGCAACTAATAAAATATATTGTATGGCACACTCTAACTCCAACGGTTTCTCCAACATGACTGGATTCCGTAATTTGGACAAGTCCGAAATTACGTGTGCAGCAGCACCACCGTCTAACATAATTTTTTTAGTTGAGTTGACATAATCAGCAGGTACTTCCCTATTTTGGTTCCTATTTGTTAAAATGTTTATTAAATTTCTTTCCTGTCTATTCAAGCTGCTAATAGAATACTTATAACACAACATCATAGACCATTGGACTTCACTTTCTTTTTTATTTTTGTTTTGACTATTACTATTATTATTGTGATTGTTATTATTACGTCCGTACCTCGTGTTTTGTGCCGGACCATCAGCACTATTATTATTTTGGGATTTTAATTCCTCTTTTTTCGACGGACAAACATTAGCCAAATGCCCTTTACCATGACATTTAAAGCAAGTTACAATTTATTCGGAATTTGGTAAAGATTTATTATTTTCATTCATATTATATTGTGTTTTGTTATAATTACTATCACTATTTGCAGACATATTTGCAAATTGATTATTATTATTATTATTATAAGTTTTTCCCTGATCAGGATTATAATTTCCACCAGGTTGATATCTAAAATTTTTATTATTATTATTATTTGGTGGATAATTATATTTTCTTTTATTATTATTATTGAAATTTGTTTTTTTTTTGTCATATAGTCTGTCAGACCTTCTATCAACATTGCATGTAAAGTTTCAATTGTTTTTTGGTCCTGATTCAAAGTATTAAATTCTAATCTTGTTATGTCAAAGTCCATATTTAATGAAATTAAAAGTTGCTCAATCTCTTCCTGCTTATCTAACATTTTTCCACAATCTCTAATTCGTTGAGCGGATCTAGAGAAGAGATCTAAATATTTTCTCATGTTACCTCTGCTATCATATTTCAATTTTTGGAAAGCTTGCTTAGCATTTATATAAGTCACTTGGGTACAGCTTTTGTACCTCTCGTCTAACGTTTTAATTATCTGATTTACTGTCCTAAGTTCCTTAATTCTCTCTATTAATTCATTGTTTAAGCCTTGGTAAATTAAGGCTTTACCTTTTTCTTGGTTTCTGAAATAGGTCATGCGAATGACAGGATTTCTGCTCACAGCTTCAGGATTTAGGAAGGTATCTAAATTTTGTTCTAAAAATATTGATTCAGTTTCGATATCATGAATAATTTGATATAAACCTTCAGCATATAGCATGGATATCATTTAGTTCTCCATGCATCGTAATTTTTTCCATCAAAAACCTTTTTAGAATCGAATCTCGACATATAGGATCGTTCAATGGAATAAATTTTCTAAAAAAAATCAAAGGAAACCCTATCTTGGAACACGATAACTTATAATTAAGGGTCTCACGGGCTCAACTGCTTGATTATGCAAAAACACGGGCTCAACCGCACGATGGGAGATGCAAATAATATTAAAAAGATCGATTAAATTTAAAAATATCGATATAAAATTAAAAATCCAACTATATTATTACTTTAACTGATGAAAACTCTCCGCCATATCACGTCGAATCCGTTTATGATGCTTCAACTGACCGAAAAAGTTCGATGTCCAATCACTCAAAATCAATTTTATGACTGAAAATAAAAAAAATTCCAACTTCACTAAAATTCAATTATTTGTGAATGGATCTGCAGTTGAAAGTACTCAGTGACCAATAATAAAGGTATGTTACTTATCGAACTGTGAAAAATAAAGATTCAAATTAATAATCAAGTATTGTTTGAGTGTTCAACAAAGAAAAAAATTTCAAATTAAGTGTTGCTTTAAAATAAATTTTTGTCTTCGAGACTAGCTATTGTAACAAGTATTTAACCTTGTGCAAGATCGCTATCTCGATAACCAGATCAAGTAATTTATATAACTGAACAAAAGAAAATTTTCCAAAATTGTTCAAGTTCTAACTTATGCAAAAGTTGATCATGAACAATGGAATTTTGGCAAAGTATTACAAAAAAATACGTTCAAAAATACGTTTTTACGCCGAAATTATCAAAAAACACACGATAAATAATGCACAAAATGAATTAATAATTAAATTTTTAAACTTATTTGATGATATTTCCTGATTCCTGATCCGCTGGCAAGTCCAAAAGAGATGAAAACGCAACTTCCGACAATCCCAGATTCAATTAAACACAAATTAGTAATCGAAGAACTGGAAAACCACAATTCTCAACCATAAAATTATTGAAATGTGAAAATTATTCAACCTTTTTTGATGTGATTGGGATGGTTCCCATACCATAGATTCGAATCCAAGAGTTGATTCACTTCTTTCACCATCTATTTTGAAGTTTAGCATCGGTGACCTTTAATTAGTACCTGTCCGCATCTGATTTAATGTGATTTAATAAATTTGAGCAAAGCTCATTTAAAATTTTATATTTTCATTTCACTTTGAATCCTATATGATTCGTACTTTAACGGCCATTTGCCAACACTTTTTCTTGAAAAATTAATCAACAAATAAATGGGACATCGCCCTTCACTGAACTGTGAATTAACAAATTAAAATTACTTAAAACCGGTACACATTATTCAAATGAAAAGCACTTTTTAATTCCATGCTCTGTTAGAATGTTGGAAATAAATTAAGGATCGAATTAAAAAATGCAAGAAACAAAGATGAACTGTCACAAGAGTATATTGATAAGGTACAAAAATCAGCAGAAGACTAGAAGTTTGATTTAACGGATTGTTCCCCAACTGGGAATCAGTGTTGTCATGTGGCAACGCACAAAATTGTATTAAATATTATGTTACAGTTTAGGTAACATTACGAGTACATAAATTTATATTGTGAGGTTGTGTGGGAAACGTATCCTAACATATTGTTGTTCTGCACTCCACCTGCACTCGCTCACTAACATGTAGCGCAATTACTCTCGATAACGCGTACTAACAATATTCAGGTTGTGCGAACAAACACGACTTTTTTCATTCGTTCACCTGAGAACGCTGAAACTCATTTCCTACTCAAACTTTAATCTTGTAATGGAGGGAGATTGTTCATCTTCCTCAAACTTGTAATTTGTACTTTAAATCATTGCATTACAGTATCTCTAACTAACTTGTTTCTTTCCTTGGATTTCAACCTCACTTCATGGTAGGCAGAGCTCCAATTCCTGAACAGTTAGTACAGAGTGATACTTAATCTTTCATTTTGATTTTTTGCTATAGTATCCAAAAAGTTAAAGGAACTATAAGCTTTTTTTCGTTAAAAAGTTTATTTTTTTACGAAGTATATTTTAATTTATGAGTCGTTAACTTAGTGAATTTTTTTTTTCGTTTAATTTTTCAAAAAGTTCATCGAAAATTATTCGAGGTTAAATTGAATTGCATTGGTGCCAAAATAGTTTAACGCCATTTTAATCATCTTCCAAAAAATACTGGATCGTCTTTTTGCGGTAAGGTGAAACAAAAAAGGATTTTCGCCGTGGGATTGCAGATTACTTCGGACCTGGATGGTCTGTTACAGTAAGGTGAATCATCAAAAAAGTTCAAAAATAAGAGATTGCTGTTACATCGAACTCAATTATCGTGATCTTCGAACGCCATCATCTGCTAAAAATCATCATCGAAATTTCGTTGATTAAGTGCTGCTGATTCAACCGTTTTGTATGCTGCCAAGACTGAAATTCTCTGAAGACGACCTGAGATTGATCCAAGTACTGACTCATGGGAAAACGCCAATTACTCACGAACTCAACTGGGAAATATTCAACGGAATTCCGCAAATTATGGGTAATGTAATTTTCGATACTTTCAAGTTATATATTTCATTTACTATTGCGGAAAACGATGGGATTTATTCAGTGATTTTGTGGGATATTGAGCAAAATTAGTAATATAAAATTTTTTTACTTTTAGAATTTTTTTTTTACCTTCAAATTCCAAAACGCTTAATTTCAAGAACCCCCTTTAGTTTGGTAAAAATCAAGTGAAATTTCACAGGACGATTAAACTTAAAAATAAGTTCGAATAAAGCAGGTTACAAATGATAAGGTTTTGGAAACAGATTGCTAGTTGCACATCAAACTGTGAAGGAACAATTAAAATTAAAGAAAACGATTATAAAAAATTATTAAATATTTTTGAATACGAAAAAATAACAGACGTAAGAATTAATTTAATTGAATTTCCATTCTGGAAAACATTTTCGGGAGAAATAATTTTAGAAACCTTCTCAGTAAATGTTAGTGGAATAATTCATTATAAAAGAGGTATCGAAGTCGCAAAATTTATAGAAATTTCAAAAAATATTTTCAGTATTTAAGCTTTGGACTCGATAGAATCTTTCAGAATTTTTCTTGAAAATTTTGAGAGAAAATCCTCTTTAAAAATACGTAAAATTACGAAAATTAAAAAATATAATATAATATTAACAACGAAAACCCTTTCATATTTGAACAAATTTCATGTTTTAACAATTTATTGTCACAAAAGAAAAAATCCTTTGTCATATTGGACAAGTTTACTTGTGAACTTTCATGTCACAAAATTCTTTTTGTTCAAAATACTAACGCATAAACTTGAAAATTTATTACAATAAAATATTATAGATAGCTTTCAAAAATAATTTTCAATAGATCCTTTGTTATACACATTTACAAAGATTCAAAACTAAACAAGATTTCTTCAAGTTTACTTCTGAAATATATTCTGAATTGGAATATTTTTTTCCTTTTTCATATTTTAAAATACAAACATGCACACGAATAATATTACGAAAATTAATAATTTAAATAAAAATAAAATATTTTTTTTCTCCAAAAATAAAATAAATTTTTTTTACAATTAATTTTTTTTGAAAAATAAATTTTATTATTTCTTTTCAAAATTGAGTTGTCGGAACTAAGTACATTACCAAGTACTCCAGAAAGCATGAATATGGCAAGTGAAAGAACCACTACCCCATCCCCCCAAGGAGGATCAGGATCTGGGAGTACACACCCTCAAGTACATTATGTTATGCCAGCTGATGAAAACATATGTCCGATACAAGGTCCGAGTGGAAAAATATTTGATGGTCAATATTACTTGCACTGGAAACGTATGATAAGGGGTTTGGGATATTGGGATGTTTTTGGACCACACCCTGAACTAAAAATTTATATTGAAAATATGGATAATTTACAATACAGACCATCTTCAAATTCTGCTAAAGCATACTTTAAAAAACAGGAATGCGCAAAAGCATTTACCATGAAACACATGACATATAATGTATCGAAACAAATTAGAGAATGTAAAACAGTAGATCAAATTTTCGAAAAATTAGATATAACTTATGGTTCTAAAACCAAAATAGTTGCAAATATGGCAAAATCAAAATGGACTGCTTTTTGCTTTACACCTGGTGGTAATATAAGAGGTTTTTTAAATAAATGGGACATATTAGTACAAGAAGTTTGTGATGCAGGGAAGGAGGTATCTGAAGAGGAATTGGAAAACCTTCAATTGGCATTAGGATACGAACAAACCATTGCAAAAATGCAATTTGATAACCTCCCTGAAAACCGAAAAAATCCAGAAGTATTCAAACAAATATTAAAAGAAGACGGTGATCAAAAAATGAGAGATAAACAAATTAAATTACAATACCAATCGTCTAATAAAAAATTCGATAATAATGGAAATAAATTCAAAAATAATAATACAAATTACAATAATAATAAAGATAATAAATGGAATAGAAATAATGATTATAGACGAAATAATAACACAAATGGATATAATAATAATTATAAAAATAATAATCCAAGAAATGAAAATAATAATTATAATAATCAAAATAATTATAACAAAAATCAAAATAATAACAGAAATAATAATCAATTGCCTAGAAAAAATAAAGAAGAAGAAAGATGTTTCATATGTAACCAAACAGGACATTACAAAAATAAATGCCCTGATTATAAACCCGAAAATAAAGAACAAAATAAAGAAAAACCAAAAAATAAAGACAAAAAAGAAGAAGAAAGACCAATAAAATTATCATATATGGTAAAAAAATACAACAATAATGAAGATTGGCTTTTAAAAAAACTAATTAAAGATAATACAAAAAATGAAAATTACATAGAACTAAAAAAAAAATGTTACTTGATGAGGGGGGCGGAAGTCCATCTCACATCAAATATAGAAAAATTAATTAATGTAACAAAAATTAAAATTCCAGTAAAATTACAATGTGCCCTTAAAGATACATATTTATATGCCACACATATGGGAAATATGAGAATATTAGTAGAAAACAAAAATAAAATTCAAACAGCAATTGAATTATTAGAAGTCCATTATGTACCAGATCTGTCATTAGACATTATGTCTGGAATTAAAGTGACAGAATCTGGAATATTACATATGGACCAGGGAAAAGAAAAATACAAACATATTTTATAGAAACAGGAGACATTCTATTTACATCCTATAAAATTGATGGTGTCCTTCAAGTAAATTACGATTACATAAATATACCAAAAAAATGAATGCCCGTCATTCAAAATCTAGATGATGACGAATGGGATTCCTTTTCTGTCGAATTAGAAATAGAAGAAGAGGAAGAAGAACCCATTAATAACAATAATAATTTAGAAGAAAATAATGAAAATAATAATACTATAATAGAAAATAATAATAATGAGGATAATGATAATATATAAAAAAAAAACCAAAAATAATATTCAAGATAATTCATTAGAAATAATTCAAAATAACACAAATAATCATAAAAAAATGATTTGGCATAGACGACTAGGCCATTTAAATGGAAAATACACGAGATATCTACATAAAGTCACGATAGGAATTCCAAAAACAATTATTTTTAAAGATGATGATTTCATAAATTATGAAATTTGCAAAATAGCAAATAGTCAATGTCTAGGCCATAACAACGTTAGAAATAAACCCCAAAGGAGACTAGAAATTATATCTTCCGATATTATGGGACCATTCACACCCACGATAGCTAACCAAAAATATATATTAACATTCATTGATAATTATAGCAAATACACCTTCGTAATACCAATATCAAATAAAAGTCAAGTATTTACAGAATTTAAAAATATTTTTCTTTCAATGAAAAACAAATTCCCTGAAACACCAATAAGTTAAATAAGGTGCGACAATGCAAAGGAATATACAGATCAAAAATTGGTAAAATTTTGTGAAGAAAATGGAGTACAAATAGAAAATGTAGTTCCTTACTCACCAGAATTAAATGGAATTGCTGAACGTCAAAATCAAACTTTGATGAAAAGAGTAAGAAGTTTACTAATTGATGGTTATCTAGATATTAAGTATTGGGCATATGCAATATCTACAGCTGCATACTTGATAAATAGATCACCAACAAGAGTAAATTCAGAGTACAAAACTCCATACGAAATTTTTTTTGAAAAAAAAACCTAATCTGGATAATTTAAAAATTTTTGGATCATTAGTTTATAGACATATTCCACTCGAAGTCCGACAACAGAATGCGACTTAATCAAAAAATAAAAATGAACAAAGAATAGACCCAAAATTTGCACCAAGGGGAGAAAAGGGAATACTTATGGGTTATACCACTACAGGATATTGCATTAGAGATCACTTTTCAAATAAATTTAATATATCTTGTGATGCTAAGTTTGACAAAAATAAAAATATATCAAACTTAAAAAATTGTGAACAAGAACTGGTACTCAAACCAACAAATTTTGTTAAAAATTCAGTTAACATAAATACTTTCAACATCACAAAAACAATAGATAATAGGTGGATTGAAGACTGTATACCAACATGCTATAAAGATGTCAAAAACAACCCATTTAGAAAAGAATGGATGAAAGCTATTGAGGATGAATTTATTTCTCTGGGGGAAATGGAAGTTTGGGAAGAAGTAGATTACGATAAATCATTGAAAACCATCGACACAAGATGGGTTTTTGTAACGAAACCAAATGATGAAGGATACCTCCAACCAAAAGCAAGATTAGTTGCTAGAGGATTCAAGGATAGAACTGAATATGAATTAGGACAGGTATTTGCCCCTGTTATTCCAATTTGGTTAGTAAGATGGTTCCTATTGATAGTCAATAAATATGACTTAGAAATAGTTCAATATGATGTAAAAACGGCGTATCTAAATTCCCCTGCAATTGTCCCCATATATTTAAAGCCCCCAGAAGGTTTAATAATGGAAAGTAATAAATTATTGAGACTTAAAAAATCTATCTATGGCCTAAAAACATCGTCTAAATCATGGTATAATTTAATAAATGAATATATTTTAAAAATAAACTTTAAAAGATCTAAAACAGATAAATGTTTATATTTAAAAAAATCAAATGAAAAAATAATTTCTATGATCACATATGTTGATGACATATTAATAGCATCAAACACCAATGAATGGATTAAAAATGTAAATGATTCATTTCAAAAAAGATTTACCATGAAAATAATTAAAAACCCAAGATTTTATTTAGGATTTGAGATCATAAGAGATAGGAAAGAAAATACAATAACGCTAATACAGTCAAGATATATAGAAAAAATATTAAAAAAATATAATCAGAACGAATAAAATTTCATAAATACACCCATAGAAACATCTCTAAAAATTGAAGAAGATGAAAGCTGCACAGACGATACTGAATATCGTTCAATGATTGGAGCCCTGTTATATCTGGCTATAATAACAAGACCCGATATTTCATTTGCAGTTAATTTTTTCTCACGATTCCAAACAAAATCAAATTCTAAATTAAAAAATCATGTAAGACGGATATTCAAATATGTGAACACAATAAAAGAATTTTCGATTAAATTCACATCAGATAGTAAAGGCATACACTCTTTCGTAGATGCATCTTATGCCCCAGACGTAAAAGATCATGAAATAAAAATATCAAATTTAAATTGGGAAAGTCTATATCAGGATTTTTAATATATTTAAATGGGGATTTAATCAACTGGAATGTAAGAAGACAAACAATTGTTGCCACAAGCTCAACTGCTGATGAAATAATTGCAGTGTTTGATGCTTTAGACGATATACAAGTCACTTTTCTCTTACCAAAAGAAATATTCCAAGAAAATGACCCAGTCAGAATTTTCGAAGATAATATATCAGCCCTTAGAATAATGTCGGGAGGAGCCCAAAAACGAGCAAGAGCCTTAATGATAAAATGTTATGCCATTACACAATCTGTAGAGGATAAAGAAATTGAATTCAAAACTGTTGGTACGAATTCACAATTAGCAGACATGCTAACTAAAGTCTTGATAAACAGAAATTTAGAAACTTAGTCGACAAAATATTAACAACATCAAATCTCTCACAATAAAATTCATCAAATTCATAATAATTATATGGGAAAATCGTTTATTTTGAAAGGGAAGGAATATAAATATTCGAAGCTAATAATATGTCAATCCACAAATTACTGAATATAATAACTTTTTTTTCAGCATAGTACATGAAAATATAATGTTCGAGAAAAAGAAAAGAAAAATCACATGTTCAAACAAAATTAATAATATATTATATTCTTTAGGCCAAAAAATACTTGTTGAAACAAAATTTAATTTCATGTAGATATTTATTGTCATCTCTGCAAATTCAATATTCGAAAGAACAGAGATTTGAATACAAATCATTGACATGATTTCACACGTTTAGTTGATATTAGTTTATCACATTTCGGAACACCCTTATTCAACAAGTATCAAACAAAATTGAACAAAACTTTTCTCAAACAGCATGAAAGGTTGAAAAAATATCCGAATGAAAACCACTACCGCAATACAGTGTATCGATAAATAATTTCGAAAATACATCGAAATATATTATGTTACAATCTAGTCATTATTCATTATTTATTTAATTTTATGTAATTTATTTTATTTATTTTGTTTGGGAAATGAACATTAATATGTAATAATATAATACTTCAAAATTAATTTATATAATATTCGTTCTCGCGATAAATCATGTTCGCTCGTTTCGTTGGTCTGTTGGGTGGGGGGGTGCTGTTCTGCACTCC